>VXAX01007347.1:220104-313366 GCA_013399835.1 Leptocoma aspasia
ACCTCCTCTCACCTCACCTCCTCTTCCCTTTCTTTCCTCCTGAAAAACTGTATTTACTGACTACTCTGAAGTCTTCTTACATTTTTTTTTCCTTCACCTTTTTTGAGCGTATTTAATTTAGGTCACAATATCTACCTTAAACTGCCATAAAAATCCTGCAGTGGTAGCCCAGGTCCTGGTGCATGAGACCTCAGCAGTCAGGCTTCAGATGGGAAGGAATGAACTTCATCTGCATGGGGGAAACAACTCTCCCTGTCAGAGCAAAGCCATAAATCTCAGGGGAAGACCTCCCCCATGAAAGGTGTCAGAGTGCCGCTCTATCAGCCTTCCCTGAAGCACACAGCAATTTATCTCAGCTCTGCAGTGTCAGGAGAGAAAGCAATAGCAGGAAGGGGAGGCTCAGTCTGTAGCAGAGTCCCTTCTTGTTGCAAGAACATATTATACGTTTCTCTGTGTGCAAGCCTGCAGAAAAATCTTCCTATGGGAAAGCGTTCCTTTTACTGTCTTTTACTCTGTATAAGTTTCTGTAAACAAAATCTCTGATGTGTGTTCAAGGACATTTGCATTTCTCTGCTTGTCTCCTGATAGTGGGAGATGGCGGTTCTCTTTCTTTCAGCCTATGAGGTGAAAAGTTGTTATCTCTGATTGTGTAAGCTATTCTGACATTCCTTGGACGAAGCTTGAAGCAGAAGCTTTGGATGCTCCGTGCTGGGCAGATAATAGCCCAAAATCCTTTGAATTATGGAGTCATGTTAATAAATCATATTTAGCCTTCTGATATTATTGTCAAGAGTCCTTTGTTAATGGACGGACCACGGCAATACCTCCTAAAGCCCGCTCAGCCAAGGTGAACTTCTGGCCTTGTGGAAGCGATGGCAGAGTTCCCATCAACCTTATCTGTGCTAGGAAGCATTTGGAAAACGCTCACTTGGACACCGTGGAACTGCATCTATCCCAGGACAGGTTCAGTACCAGCACATTCATTAGAGCTGGGACTTGTTTCTGCACTGAAATCGCTGCACTTCATTATGATTAAATGAGGGCAACTCCCCTACCATTGATTCAATTTAGTGAAATTTAAGCAAGTGTAACTTGCTCTTCTGTATGAAAAAGGTGGAAAGCACACTAGAATAAGGGACCTTCCTTCTGATTTTGATTCTACCTTTTGTTTGTTTATCAAAACAGGCTGAAACTGAAATTTGATTTTTTGTTAATAAATGGTACTTTCAGCAGAGTATTTATACTGATCGAAAAATGTGATGGCCAGGCTTGATTAAAAAAGGGAGCAATTTGGCACATACCTAGCTGGTTTTTAAGCTTGGATTAAGGCTAAATTGGAAGCTGGCTCTAATGTATTTGCAAAGAACTCCTTTAGATATTTGTATGATGTAACTGGGACCTTTTCAAGGCACAGTCAGTCCTTTTCTCTCTCAATGACTGGGTGGAAAACATGCTTCAGGAATGGTGGGAATTTTTAAAGTCTACAGAAACTGTAAATTCAATGGTTTGAATTCTCTGCAGTGTCCTGGCTGCCCATGGTCACACAGTGCTGTGTGTAAACTTCTGCCTTCCCAGGGGAGGAGGGGCAAGAGAAAAGCTGAGATTCAATGGAAGTTCAGTAGCGATGGAAAGAATTCATCACAGTGCAGACAGCCTGTGACACCCACGTAGTCCCCAAAACAAATCTGCAGTGGCCCATATAGTTGCAGTCAGATGACTTTTGGAATAACACGAGACTTAATGTCACAGAGGCAAAAAGGCAAAAGAAAAAGTTTCAGCAAAATAAACAGAATATCTATAACTGCTACAGGCAGGGAATGAAACAATCCTAGAAGTCCTGCGAGCTTTTCAGGCATCCTCTTGGGACTAGCTGACTTTAAAAAGCAAAAATTTTATAAATGAAATTCCATTTGCAGTAAACAGAAGTATCTGATTCGGTGGAATCCTGGCATTATTCAGATTATTAGGAATTATGCCATTAGAGATGCTTTCAGGAATCTTCTTTACCCCATAACAAGTGCATGAAGGTAATCACAGAAAGAAACATCTGTTTTGTCAAACATGCCTTTTAAATTATGTTTGTCTCAGGAAACATTTTAA
The DNA here is from genome assembly GCA_013399835.1 of Leptocoma aspasia. NCBI lineage: Eukaryota > Metazoa > Chordata > Aves > Passeriformes > Nectariniidae > Leptocoma > Leptocoma aspasia. The sequence goes on from VXAX01007347.1 coordinate 222,205, forward strand.
TTGAAAGAAAATAAGTATCAAATATAAAAAAATTGAAATAAAGAAGTTCAACTTTTAAGTAAAAAGTTTTGCAGTACTTGGCTCATAGCTCTGAAATACTAACCCACAGAGGGGAAAACTAGGATCTTTTGGTGGTGACTAAGAGAAGTGGTGACCTTGGTCTAAAATAAATCAAGGCAGATGGTTAAGATGATCCTTGGTCACTTTGAAATCCTGGAGATATAATTCTGCCAGTTTATTTCCAAGAACACTGATATGTTCTTATATGTTTCCCTGTCACAGCTAAAAACTAAAAGTTAGGACTAGAAATCAGAAGGAGATATCTCAACATTTTAATTAAGCCATCAGAGACAAAGTCAACTGTTCCCAAACATTTTATGCTGATTGACTGCCTGCATGACTGTTTTAGCTTTCTACCTGCAAAACAAAAACTGCTAAAAAGATACGAATGCATGTTTACCCATGTAGCCCGACTTAATATTTGTCATAAACCATTTATGGAGCTGTTGAGATTAGACACATCCGCAATAAATGCTGAACTAAAAGATTAAAAGCCATATTTTCTATTTTTGTTTAATACAGGACAACTAGTTAAATTTCAGGATTCCCTAAGGTATGTCTTGCTTCATTGACTGACATTATGACATTTTGGTACCTTTCTATTAATTTATTATGTATTGTCAAATGTGTATGCAAATTTAACTAGTGTTTGAAAAAGAAAAACCAATAGAAGTCCACATTAGAAAAACTAGCTCAGGTTTTCCATTTATTGTTCTCAATTTTTGTGTATCAAAAAGTTGATACACAAAAGTTATATCAGTTGTCAAAAAGACCAATATCTACATACAAAACCAACAAGAACAGAAACAGGATGCTCTGATTCGCATTGCTATGAAATCTTAGACAGGAGAAGGAGTAAATCATAAATATGATTAATGTTATGACCTCAGTTTTAACCTTGAACATCAAACTGATGCTTATTTCCCATTCATTCTGTTGAAAGTCAAAAGCAAAGTACAGAAGATACATCAAAAAAGATATTTTAAAGACATATAAAATAGCTGTTTGGAGCTGTGTGTCATGCCAAAACACTGAACTGCATTATAGCCAGGAAAGGGGAACTCCACATTTTTTATTACAGAAAAATTATCACAGAAGAAGTACAGATAGAGACAGTCTCCAGTCATCCTTTTTTACAAATTTTAAATTATTTTTTCATCTTATGTTTGCATTTTCATCTTATGTTTGCTTATATGTAGCTTTTTATATGAATGTGGATACACAGCTCTAATTAATACATATTTCTGTACTTTCTTACAAAAACCATATACATACCTTATGAAAAGTGAAGTTAATGTAAATTTTAAGGGACTGAACCTGTGACAATTTGAATAAAAAATACAAGTTTATTGTTTTTACTTAAAAATTAGAATAGCTTGTTATTAGAACCCCTGTTCCAAGAAAGATGCAATGAAATATGCAATGTGCAAAATAAAATAATTTTGAACATGGCTGATGTGAATTAGAATTTTTTTTTCAGGAAAAAAAATATAGCTGATAGGTAAGGTTCACCCTCACTGTGCTATGTTTTTCCACACTCATTCTTCTCTTAGGCTACTAAAGGATGAAGATCAGTTAATGGCTTTTCTAGAGCAGGTAATCATACTGTTAACATGGACCATATATAAGAGTTTAACAGAAATCTGTAGAAGCAGGAATTCCAGGAACATCCAAAAGTCTGATGACCAGTCCCAGTGACTTTTGCCAGTATTTGTTCACGAATCATTGAAGAAATTCTCTAGGTATATTTGTAAGACAACAGAAAACAGGACAATACCAGATCAGATTTTTGTTATATGATGTATTTATAACAGGAATTGCTCCCTTAAAATCCAGTGTTTGCTCAGTGCTTTTAGATAATTCAAACAAATATTTTTCTTTTCAGAAAATATAAAATCAATTTTAATTGTTTAAGTGACTGTTCAGGAAATGAACATGCACCTTTTTATTTCAAGGGTCATACAATTTAATGCTGGCTAAGATTTTCTTAATATTGGCTGGGTGACAGAGAAACATGTGCTGCAAAATAGAATGGATTTGGTAGATATGCTAAATTTTTGACACATATCTTGAAAGGAATAAAAAAAAAATAAAAAAAGAGAAGTGCTGAGTGATCCTAGCTTTGTTCTCAGAATGGTGACCATCTCATCCCAGCTGGTGATGAATCCATACCATACAATGAAATCAAGGTCATGGTGAGTTATTGTTAAGCATTAGTTCAATTCTTAGCATTATAAATGCATCTATATTTAGCTTGTTCTGTAACTATTAACTTTACCTAGCTGTCTTTAGTGCTTTCTATAGCTATCCCTTGAGATATACATTAGTGAAAATTTATCCATATATCAAGGAAAATATTCTACAATAGGGAGAAATATAGTAATTTTTTGTACCCCATCATGAGAAAGGAAAAGAAAAATATTAATGAAAACCCTTAATGAAATCTTCCTAAACAAGCTACCAACATGTGAGCCCATTTGATTGAATGCTACACAGAGTAGAAGGCACTAAATGAATGGACAGTTTAAGGCTAATTTCACTATTTTTATTACTTCATGAAATTAAAAAAAATAGTTCTCCCTCTAAATGAGGGAAATTTGCATTTTTGGTCAGTAGTTATATTTTGCCTTGACCACAGAAATACATATTATCTAGGAAAAACATCTGGTGGGGAGTAATGGATGAGCTCAGAGATTAGTGAACCAAAAAACTGGGCAGGTGCTCTGATTCTTAAGAATTATGCAGTGATTTCACAGTAAAAAACACCTTTAAGAAAAAAGTATTCTGAAAACAAAATACACTTTTTTTTTAAATTTATGAAGTTATAAGCACTTGTTCTTTAAGTCTAAATTAATAATTTTAAAGCAATTAAAAAAGAAGGAATGCAATCATGCTTTAAATTTTTTTTAGAAACTGTTAATTATATTGCTTCATTACTTGAAGTAAATTCTCATAAATTCTGAACACTTTCTGTGGCCAAGAGAAAAGCACCATTTTTTCTCTGTGAAACTAAACTAAAACGAATTCAATTCATGTTAGGAAACAAAGTCTATAAAACTAAGTAATTGGATGAAAAATCAGGGGCTGATGAGTGACGAATCCCTCCTTGCATTGGTGCCAATTTTGTGGCTTGGAAACTCTGCTCTTTCAATATTGTGATTTTATTGGGATGTTCAGTTTGATAATGAGATTTATGAATATTACTTCATATATTGACTGTAAATACAAAATAGATATTTAGCATAAGTTGGCTACTCAGGGTTATCTTTGAGTGATATTTGAATACTTGAATTTTTAAAAACTAAAGCTTTAGTATCTGGGAGAACTTCAAATGGAATTAGCTCCTCCATAAATTCATTTTGGATACCTCCATGAGAAAAACCTCTCTAACTAGTGGTAGTTAATGTCAAAGGCTTCCAACAAAGCTTAGATTATTTCAGAGATACTTTAATAAATCAGTTTTATTCACTTTTATTTTTGCTTACCCTTTCTGTGATTATTTTTATGCATCCTTCACCATTTCTAAGTTTTTCACAAGAAAATGTGTCATTTAAATTCCAAGAAATAAAATTCAGTTATAGAACAGAATTAATCAGAAACCATGTGCTTCAGTGTCAAAATTGATTGTTGCCTCCCTGGTTTTCATGCTTGGGTTTCTTGTTTGGCTTTGGGATTTTGTTTAGTTTGTTTTTTCTTCTCTGCTTGGAGATTTATTTTGTCTGCTAGGCATAATATTTTATCTCTATTACAGAATTTCTGGACTTTTCATAGGCATAGACTACAGATAACTGAATATTTATTCTCTTGAATAGAAACATAACAATTGGCTCCATCAGAAGATTTGCAGTGTTTTTTGTACTATCTTGCAACTGTGAATGTAGTATTGCCCTGTCTCTGTGATGGACAGATGGCACTTTATTTTTCTATCTACCATGCCTCTGAATATCTCAAGGGAGTCCTTAGACCAGATAAATCAGGCAGTTATCTGAAGGTGCTGATAAATTGCTGAGTTTCTGTGGCAGACACCATGATGAGCACTTCTCTAATAACCCCCAAATTCTGAGGATTATCACTGTGGGAACTAACCATTTCACCTCCTGAGTTATGAGAGTGTTTGGTTGTTCAAAAATTCAAATCCCAAGAGACAGATATTAACCCAGCAGAATTTGCTTTCTTGGAATTCAGAAGATGTATCAGTTTGTGTCTGAGTAGATGTTCACTGAGTATTGCTGAAAATTTAGTGGAGGGTCTCTTTTGATGGATTTGAACCCTACAGTTGTTTTTTCTGTCATTTGAACTGAAACCTAGGGCCAAGCATCTGATTGCAGCTGCGTATGCAATCCTCATAGGAGAGAAATTTCCTGCCATTTTAATTAGAACTTATAGAGGTCATAAACACTGTTATTTAAAGAATGCTTGGCATTGTAAGAACACTGCTGTGTGTTTTTTGTTTAAATAAGAACCATGGTCATCACTCCATTGTAAGCAATTACTAGTGAAGTTAGAGCTTGTAATTCCAAGGCTCTCTCGAACTTGGAAACTGGAATGGGTAAGATAGAAAAATGTCTATGACCCCAGCTGGAAATTAAGAATCACAACACTCACTCAGCCCCTCTCTCTCACCCACCATGCCAGTGGCATGGGGACAAGAATCAAAAATAAAACATATAGGTTGAGATAAGAACCTTAATTTAATAATTCAATAATTGAAAACAATGAAAAACACAATAATGGTTAATAATAATAAAAAGGGAAAAAGAAAAAAAAAAAACTGACAAAAAAATGATGTGCAATGCAATTTTTCACCACCTGCTGACCGATGCCAGACCCTCCTTCCCAAACTGAGACCAACCACCCTTCTGGGTAATTCCCCCTGTCTATAAACCAGGCATGAGGCTCTGTGGTGTGGAATATCCCTTTGCTCAGTTTGATTCACCTGTCCTGGCTATGCTCCCTCCCAGTTTCTTTTGTGTACCTCCTTACTGGCAGGGCATGAGACACAAAAAAAGAAAAACAATCCTTGGATTAGGATGAACACAATTTATGAAAACCCGAAACATCCGTGTGTTGTCCACACCATCCTCATTGCCAAGCCAAAAGCACAGCACTGTACCAGCTACTGAGAAGAAATAACTATGTCCCAGCTGAAACCAGGACAATCTCAAGGAAGAGTTAACTAATGAACTTTTTCAAAAAATGCCTTTTTCCTGAAAAAAATGCAAGGAATAGAAATGCCACATTCCATATCTGAGCTGTTTATCCAGAAGATGACTATCATCATCATTTGAAAGGTTTTATTCAAAACTCACCTAAATATCCACCTTCTTTGAGATTATTTTTTACATAGCAAAGCATCAAAGAAAAATATGGTAATGCTTTTTCTGTACAGAACAAATGCATTTTACTCCTCCCTAAATCTCCCATCTGTTTTCTGTCTTTTCTAATATACTCTGTAGTTCATGTAAAAAAGTTCATTACTGCCAACTTACAATCAGACTGTGATCCACAAAACCACACCTGGGTTCTGTCTTACACTATCTCCCTTGTATCTCTAGGGACTATTTTCCAATACAAAGGAAAAAGTCAAATCACTGGTTTATCTGATATGATTTTTTCTTTGCAAATCCACTTTATTAATAACCAGCTTTTTCTAGATTACTTTTAGTATACTGTTTATTTTTACTGTTTTTTTTTTCAGGACAAGAAGTTATACTGAATTATTGCTAAGCATCTTGCTTATACTTCTAAGATCAGGAACTGAATTCACTATTTTCTAGGATTCCAAAACCACATTTATTGTCTAGGAACTTCTAAGACAACCATTAAAATCTCAGAGATCTGCTTATTTTGTTTTATTATTGCTTACACAGTTTAACCAGGGAGGGGATGAAACCACAGTTGTCAGAGCACACAGCATGGACTATGGTGGGATTTCACAAGAAAAGATGTAAATAGTTGAGATAACACCCAGGAAAGAAGAGTAGCATTCTGCTTAGTTTTTTCTTCTCTCGGTTCTTTAACACAGTAGAAGAAGTAAAACCATGTATTTCTCCATGAAGTCTGTAGATGTTCTAAGCTTGTCATTTTAAAGTCAGTTTTCAGGCTGACATCACAGTGGAAGACAAAAGTATGTCTGTCATATAGGGAAAGTGTTATAAAGAAGGCTCTTTCTTTCCAGAACTTCATAACAAATGTTGGTATTTTAAGAGTTTCTTAAGATTATTATACGTAATAGAATTATTTAACGATAAATTAGATTAGATCCAGTATTGTAAAAGGTATATATAAAACAGATGCAATAATGAGAGCAAAATAGGAGCAAGGAAGCACATTACTAGCCTTACAAACAAAAAAAAGAGTCATATATTCTAATAACCACAACATTCTCTTTCTAGGCTACTAAAGAACATAACCTATTCCAATAATGTGTATAATGGAAAGAAATTTGATGTGTGGCTTATGCTTGCCATTAGCCTTTTTTATTTTACCACTGTAAGCTTTTTATGGTGCCTTATTCTTGGCCAGGATTTCAGTTTGTTGTTTAAATCAGTAAGAAATAATACAAGTGATTTGATTTTTTGTTTGTTTGTTTGTTTGTTCATCTGTTGTTATATTTGGACCAGAATAGGCTGAGATTATTTCCTGTTTATATTTAAAGACAGATTTTTGACTGTTCATCTTTATCAAGCAATCACACACAGACCTGACAGGTGCAGATTTTCCATTAAAATTCCACTGGGCATTAGAATTGGGATTTTCCAGACATGAAAGCAAGCTCAGTAGCCTTCACAGCATAATGAAATTAAGTGACCTCTGTATTTGCATTCTCTAGGTGGGGTGCACCTGGGACTTACATGGTTGAGCAGACACTGCTGTGGAGGCACTTTTGCTGTTCCAGTGCTGAGTCTGGAGCAGTTGTAAGGACTGTAAAGCTTCTCCATAACCTCAGTGAAAACTCAGTGGAAATGAGGATGGTTTCTGTTCCTTCCTTCAAACTCTGCTGAAACTCCTCTTGCCAGCCAAGTCCTGCACAATATTGTCTCCTAATTACTTCATAGAAAAATAAAATCATTTAGTTGTTTGGGTTGGAAGGGACCTTAAAAATCATCCAGGGGTTTATTCTGTGGTTCATTTCACTGGGTTTACAGTAGTTCATATGGAAAAAAACCCAAAACTTCTCTTTGAATAAGGGAATGTAGTTAAATGTTTGTAGAGCAAGGGATCTGAAAGGGAAGGTTCCCCTGAAAGTTGGTGTATGGCATAGTTGTAAGGAAATATTTCCTAAATTGTGTTGGATCTATTAGCATTAAAAAGTCTCACCTGGGATTTGTTATTCTGTGCCAACAAAGATGAATAATGCTTGAAGTCCTTGATTCTGCTAGGATCCCACTGGATCAATCCCAATACAAATGCATAGAAGAAGACAGTCCTTGCCCTCACATATCTGATTTCATCAGGTGAGATGATGCAGCCATCCTGCACTATTTAGACACCTCTTTTAGCTGAGCTGGAGTCTCAAGATGCAAACTTCCAATTGGATCACTCTGTGAGCCCTCTGGTTTCCCTTCTGCCAGTATTTAGCATTTGCTCACCCATGGTTACCTCCCTACTTTTTGATCTGACTGACTTCAGAGTCACTGCTTTCTGATATCTATCCAATAGATATGGCTGCACTGTCTTCCTACACACATTCCCTTCAATTTGCTTAAATGGAAATATATTTTGATCAATTGGACCCAATTTACTGAATAATCCAGAATGCACTGTCTGGTTGTCTTTTGTCAGTACTTCAGTCTTTCATCAGCCTTCTTTAATTTATGATCTATGGTTTTGTGATTATTTACTGAACATATGGAACAACCCCCAAGTAAGGAATAGTCTTTATAGGATCCCAAAGGAAACATTTTTTTTTAGTCTAGAGATTCTCAGTCAGTCTTTTTATTAATGTTGTCTCATCTAGATTACTTTTTTTTTCTTTTTAATCTGTTCACTGGAGACTTAATTGACATTAAATACTAATGTCTATTTATAAAGTTGTGAATGAATCATCCCATCAAAGATTTAATATGAAGAAGTATTACTTATGGATTAATTTTTGCTACGTTTGATACTTCTCCACCATGAAGTGGCAAAATGAGTGAAGATGTAGATGTTGCAGCTCTGAGGACCTGTCACCTACACTGCATGCACTCCAGTGATTTTTCTTAAGGACAGTTTTAAGGCACACTGAAACCCCAGTAAGTTTCAGTGTACTGTGAGTAAGGTAGGTGTGCAGTAGGAAGCAGGCCCAGGAATTTTCTAGTAATACCAATAAGGAATCCAGCTTGTGCACAGCTGTGAGATGAGAATCATAAAATGAGGCTGGATGCTGATTTGCATTAAAGACTTAATCCTGACCTTATCAAAAAAGCTAACATAGACATTTCTTTCTTAACAATAAAATCAACTGGGCATGTCTATTTGGTGCCACAGTCTCTATGAAATACTGCCAGCTCCCAATCATCAATTCTTCATAGACTAAATCCATTTTCCATGTTTGATGTCAGGTTTATAACTAGCCAGGTCATGCTGCTTAGCACTTTTAAATTAACTGCAAAACACCTACACACATGGAGTCTTTGTTATACTCTCCAGAATTGTGGGGATTATCAAAATGAAACATCAAATTCCCAGATTCCCAGTCACTCTCAGGTAGAACTTTTGCGTATAATGTATATTGTGTATGACAATTTGAAGATAGTTTATATGTAGCAGATTATGTTTCATATGTGACTAATATTCTGGAAAATTTTGTAAGCATTACAAATTTAATAACACCATTTTTCTATCTAATTCTTTATTCGTCTATAACAGGAAAAATAGTCAATTTTCCCCTTTAGTAACCCAAGAAGCTTTACCAATTTATCTAACAAAATGTAAGCATTAGAAAGTTTTTTTTTCCTTCTTCAGTTTCTTCTCCATTCTACTTTTGACACTGGAGTGTGAATTCCTCTGGATTTTTCGTTGATGCCTTCATCTTTTCTCTATATAATTTATTCTGACTGCCTCTTATCAAGTCTTTTTAATGTAACTAAATATATAATATGCAAAAGCATTTCTAATTTTCCTTTTTATTTCCTTTCCCCAGGATGTTTGCATTTTATGTACATTTTCTTTATTTTGGGAACTCTGACATTTTTTCTTCTCTTAATGAAATTCTCTTAAAAAGTCCCACTTTTAAAAGTCCCATGTCTATTCTTTCCCTTTCATTGAATTTTAATTGTAAAACTCATTAGCTTTTAAAATTCTTTGATGAGGGAGTTCTTTAAATATTTGGATTGCCTCTGTTTCTAAGAAAAATTAGTAATGCATTTTTTATGAGCTTTTCTTTTGTATTTCCACTGTCTTTCAAATAGAAACTGGACTACAACTCTGCCAGTTTGAAAAATATATATTTTAAAGAGGATGGCTGACCTGGGCTGGTTTAGGGCTAATAGATGCTGCCTAACTGGTGTCCTCCAGCCCTGGTTCCCTGTCTGCTTATTTTACAGCTTTCAATAGCATAGGAATCAGATGGTGCAGAGTGGAGGTAGACACAGCATGCATTTAACACCAGGTTTTCTGCATGTAGGCTTAGATGAATTTTAATTTTCATAATCACTATAAGAGCTCTTTTGTAAGCTCACCAATGTTTACTGAATATGTATCCATGGCCTGAGAACAACTTTGGGGTCACCTGACCCTTCTGCAGAATTTGGACTCTGAACTGGGTATACAGATAAAAACAAAATAGACAGAACTTCATGTTTTTGGGTTAAGTCCATATCCCTGTTAATGTCTGCTGATGTAAGTCTGTTAGTTTTGGAAGACCTGTAACTGCCAGGGTACAGCACCCCAGAGACTTTACTTTGTTCATGACATGATTCCTTGTGACTGGAGTATTTGTAAATGCAAACTTGACTGCAGAGATATTTGGACAGTTTTGGATTTGCATCATTTTTCCAGACAGCTCATTTCTTGCCTTGCTGGTATCACCTGTGTGAGTGATCTCATCAAAGAGAAGAATAAAGTCCAGGCTAGGTACTTATGCTATGCCTACAGTGAGAGGTATACACAAGGGGAAATTCATCCCATGTTTTTGTGTTCACCTTCCCTTTCCAGGATGTGTTCACTTTATGCATTCATCAGTACCTGGACAGCTGTTAGGAAGAAAACCCAAACAAAATCAAACAAAAAAAAAACCCACCCAGAATGCCACAAGACCCTCAAAGAGTTAAAGCACAGACTACTGATTTTTGGCTAATTCAGATATCTCTTGGGGCAAGATAGTTGTCCCAGAATGAATAACTAATAAATTCACCACATCACAAATTCTTGAGTTTAAAGTAATTATGAAATGAGCATTTAATTAATCAAATCTTCAAAATTAATGTACAGTTAAAAATGTCTCAAGAAGATAGCTCCAAAGTCATTATTTGGCAGATTCAAGGGCCAAGCTTTCAAGGTGAAATTTGGCCTGAAAAAACCTTTGGCTGGCAAAATGAGCAAGTAAGTAAACAAATATGCTGGTCTTGGCTTTGGGAGTTATAGGCACATTTTAAGTAGAATTGCCTCTAAACACAGCTGCAGAACTGAATCTCTGATGCAATAAAGCTGTCTGGTTTATGGCAGACATAGATCAGCACTGCTCTGATGGCTCAATCCGTTAGAATCACAGAATGACAATAATTTCTTTGTGTATTACACATAAATCATCGCTATCGCTCAACATGTTTAGAAAAATTGCAGTTCATCTGGTCTAAGTTTTGCTCAAGAAATATAACGCTGTTGGAGTTTGAGAGTGTGCAGAATTAATGGAGAAAAAGGTTGAAGATTTTATCTATTTCCTCCATCAATGTGTTTATTTCACTCAAGGGGCTTAACCACATGCATTTGGAAAATTAAAGTCAGAAAACTGACACTTTAATAATTTTCTCCTCCCACGCCCAGACTCATCAACAAGGCAATGAACTGTATGTGTAGAAGCTTTTTAACTGGAGTAAAAAAAAAAACCAACCAAAATCCCCTGAAAAGTTTAGGCAAGATCTTTTTATTAGTGTTCGAATCCAAACAATCACACTCGAAGAGAGTTCATGTAAACATGAACTTTTCAAGACATGTATTTGTGGTTTTTTTAAGTACATTTATGTTTTTGCACATATAAAAAGGAATATTTGGCCATGCAATTTTACTTGAAATATAGTTCCATAGTTATTCTTTCAAACAATTTGAGTGAGGTTTACAGAACTGTCTCTATGTCTAAGTGCAAAGCAGCATGTGAGATCCACATTGTCCTCTTCATTCTCTATACACATGTATCTTCCCCTGGTAAAAACAAGAAAAGAAGTGAAATGAGTGTGATGTGTATATAAATATTTACTTGTATATGCATGTGCTTGTACATGTATATTAACATAAAGTTGGTCCTGTGTCAACTTGCTGATACATAAGAACATGCAGGTATGTGCCATTTTTCAGTAGAAATTTAATTTGTTCTGCATATTAAAACAAATATAGAGGTTTTAATTTGATCAAAAAGGCAATCTGTATGATACACAAGGAAAGTTTAAGGTGAATTAGATGACTGGAAAGGTTTCTGTCCCGCATCTGAAAGCACTTTATGTCCAAGAGGAATTGAATAATATTTTGAGAGACCCTTGTTTGAGCCTTTTTTCTTGAAAACATGCCTATGTCCATTAGATGTTATTTAGTATATGATGAGACTTTTTAAAACTGATATTAAAATAACAAAAATAAATTGAAGGAAGGTCAGTAAGACTAATTTTTGCTTTAAAGTCCAAAGTTTGGACTAGATTGCCTGGTACACATTGCTAAAAATTTTTTTGTGTTACAAATTTGTTACATTCACCACAGTTTTCAGCCAAAATCATGTGGTTCTCAGCCTGGTGTAGTTTAGAGCTGACAGGGAGGTCAGCAAGAGTCTGTTCACAAATTCTCAGGAACAGCCAGGAAACAGTTTTGGTCGGTGTTCCACATGCCGAAAGCTGTCACATCCAAGCAGCACTCACAGCTGGATAAGTGTGGCTGGATTCCAGAGTATTGCACTCTGCTTCCCAGAGAAGCTGGGATGAGGTGAAAGAACCAGCTTGGTACTGTCAGCATGTTCTAATTGTATGTATGTTTCCAGCAGTTCTGGAAAACTGACTTAATCAGTTAAAGCTACTTAAAACTAGAATCCACAAAAATGATCACTATATTTCTGTTGAGATTCTAGTTGCAAATTAGCTCCTGTTTCTGAAAAAAGGCAAACAGAGTTTTACCAGAATCAAATTCTCAGAAGTTTCACTGAGTGGTGAATAAACTCAGCAAAAAGTAAAGATATCTTCCCTTACAGCTGCGGCATCTTAGTCACCCTTGATTACTGCAAAGGCAGATTATTTTTGCTTAGGTTCCTGGAGGCAGTGAGCCCAGTCCTGCCATCCTGATCCCAGAAAACCCTGATGTTGCAAGTCAAGCTTCAGCTGCTGGGCTTTTCCCCAGCAGACACAGCTCAATGTGGGCTGAGTGTGTCAGTCAGGGTAGCAGCACCACAGCTGCTACAGCAGCTACAGACAAAGTGCAAGCCATGCACCTACACTTGAATAAATTAAACACACCTCATGTAGTCAAGTAAGAATGATACAGACATGTTATGCAGCTATGGGTCCCTTTTGATGTGTAAGATCAGGAGAAAGCATCAGTTGATGTTTTGTTTGCTGTCAGCACTCTTGTTGTTCAATTCAATTATATTACACATCTTTTTTATGCTCAGTTCTAGAAAGAGAAGCCTGAGCCTGCAAGTAGCAAAGATGAACAATCAATCTTAGTTTTAGATACTGATAAGTAGATGGACATTTGTCCTTGTTACCATATATCTCCCCCTCATCATACTATGTCTCACCCTCTTTCCTTCTTCCCCCATGTTTCTTTTGCTAAATTATGGCTTCAGTCTCTACTGCCAGGGATAATTATTTTCCTGGCAGTTATTTTAACAATGTTCCCCATGAAAATAATAATACACAGTCTGTGAGTTCAAAGTGGAAAAATGCCATCTCTGAATATTTTGAAGAAGCATGGTGGTACAAAGTGGCTTTTGCCAAAGGAAGCTACCCAGAGGCCCATCTAACGTGGCCAATTCCAGGGATGGGGCATCCATAGTCCCGCTGGGAAATCAGTTCCAGATCCTCACCATCCTCTGTGCAGGACCGTGTCTCATTCTGGCAGGATTCTGTCTCGTTTCATCTGATGCTTGTCATTAAATGTCCGTATTAAAAAAGAGGAATGCTTTCCCTGATGCTCTAAAAGAAATACCAAAGAAGTCTGTGATTATGTGTTGTTCAGAAAAATATGAAAGGAACAATTTAGTTTTGGTGGATTTTGCCTGATGAAGTTTAGTACTGAATAAGGAAGTTTAGTACTGAATAAACACCAATACATTAGTGTTTATTGTGTAAGGAAAAAGTTGTTAAATCCACATTTTTTGGTATGCTCTCCACTCAAAGTCTTCCAAATAGACATAAATATATGAAAACTAACAGGCTCCATTGGCTGCCACCTACACATACACACAAAACCATTTCAGGTTGTTTAAAAGTATAAAAGAAACATGTTTAAAAAAGCCAATTTTCTGATTAAATTCATGTATGTATAACTGACCTTAAAGGCCTTTCGTAGTTCACATCTGTATGCATTTTTTCACAGTTTTGTTTACCTCAAGGAGTAGCTCAGCATTACTGAGACTCCATCTTCTGAAATCAAGGCTGAGATCTGGTGCATTAATTAGAAGAATCTTCAATGAATGATCAGCATTTGTAAAATAACAATAAGGAAGTGAGATTGTCGCTTTCATGACCGGTCTTTTGATTGGATCTCATGCCTTTGGAAAAGTGGCTGTAGTGCCATCTGCTGATCTCCTAATGGGCAAAATACTGACTCTTCTGCTAGGAACTGGTTATCCCAGTGTAGGAAATAAATACTGCTGAAGCTCAAAGGAACTAAAGCTAAAGAAGCTAAGAAAGCTAAATGGAATTCTATGAGGGTGTAAAACAAAAGCAGGAAGGATTAGGAGAAGCACCAAGTGTGGTCTTTTTCTCTGTAACAAGAGTATTAACAGGAAAATCACAGCAGGATCTTAAAACTGATATTCACACTGAACACGACTATCTACGTAATCCTGGTCACTTTAGGCCTCTCTTGAGTGTGTATGTGTTTCTGAATTTCCCCCATTTGTCCTCAAGTTCCATGTCGAGATGTGCTGATTTGGGCTGGGATAGAGTTAATTTTCTCCCTACTGGCTAGTATGAGGCTTTTATTTTTTGTGATTTGTGCTGAAAACGGAGTTGATAACGCAGAGATGATTTCATTATCAGTGAGCAGCACTTAGATGGAGTTAAAGCCTTTTCTGCTCCTGATCCCACCAGCAAGGGGGCTGGGGGTGCACAAGAAATTGGGCTGGGACCCCACTGGGACAGCTGACCCCATCTGACCTAAGGGATATGCCAGACCCTGTGGTGTCATGCTCAGCATGTAGAGCTGGAGAAGAAGAGGATGCAAGGATGGAATGTTTGGAGAGATGTTATTTGTCTTCCCAAGCCTCTGTTACACATGATGGAGCCCGGCTTTCCTGAGGATGGCTGAACACCTGGCCGTGTGAAATCGTGAATGAGATCCTGGTTTTGCTTTGCTTGCATGTGCAGCTTTTGCTTTATCTATTAAACTGTCTCAACAAATGAGTTTTCTCACTTTGACCCTTCCCAATTCTCTCCCCCATCCCTCCATGGGGAATTGAACAAGCAGCTACAGGAGGCTGAGTTGACATTTGGGGTTAAACCACATTAAATACAAGATGGAAAAAAATCCCACAGAGTAGTTTTGGAGTATTATGGAAAAATCCAGGTGAAAGAAAGGACCACCAGGATAGACAGTTTGAGGGAAGGCCTGAAAGAACCAGGACAGAGTGAGAACAAAGCAATGTGCTCACTTTTCCATTACTAGATGGCAATATTGCAGTTTAGTTGTAAGTACCACTATTCTGTCATCTTGGGTGAGGCTTGAAGTCCTCTTTTTGGAGGTGGATATCTGATGGAGACCTGATTTAGGGTCTCCTAGGATAGGAAGAGACCTCAGGCTAGGCAGTGTTACCATGGGAGCAAATGGAGTATAGGAATATGGCCTAGGTTATTTGCAACTAACTGGAGAGTTGGATTATTGTCTTGACCATTTTCAGGGCATAACACAAATCTAAGTTGTCCCCTGTGGTATTTCTTGAAGATACCACATCACCACTGCCATTGTATAATGTAGGTAGGAGATGACTGTGCCCACAGAAGGAATCTCTTTTTAAAGTGTGCATTTTTTTATCCAAGATATTTTCTATCTTGTTTATTAATATATATTTTTAGGATTTTCAATTGATGTATATTTACTGGATTTTAATGGTTTTGCCAGTGTTATAAAAGCCTTTGGCTGGGGCACTTGATAAATTATTTTCTTGCTATTGCTCGCTTAGGCTAACTTAGGAAGATGAATTTAATCATGATGGTGACATCTGGCAATTTTGTAAAATAGAGCCCATTAGAAGTAACTTCTTTTTAAAATCTAACTGTTCATTAAGTATGAGGAATTACTCCCCTTTAAATCTTTTTAGCACATTCATAACCAAGATTTGCAATAATATAATGGTAATAATTTATCATTAAGTCATGTTGCATGCACCTGAAAACATACACACTATACATGTACCTTGATACATTACTATTTTTGTTTGAGAAGTTAAAGCACTTTAAAATACTAATTTTATGCTGCAAATATTATACATTATTTCTTGCATTCTGTTTTTCAAGATTGTCAAGATCAGTATTATATTTTATTTGGATAGACTAATATTTAAAACATCTTTCACTTAGTTCCATGTTAAAACAAGATAACCTCAATTCCATCATAAATTATAAATAATGATTGTATTATAAAAAAAACCCAAGCAAATAAATGCACAGCTGGTGACATTTATGTGCCATAAAATATGAACTAATGTGTTGTGAAAGAAAATTAGTTTAAATTAAAACTGGAAGCTTGCAAAGTGAGGATTATGCCACTGTTACTTCAATTTTCTTTTATAAATTAAATACTTTGGTTTTTTAACATCCTGAAATCACAAATGAGGTCTGCCTATCCTTGGCAATCAGCAGAACTTCAGCTTTCCCAGAATTTGATGTGTAATCACTCATCAAAACTTTTAAAATATCCTTATGGGTTCTTGCCCATGCTGGCTTATCCAGCATGGAAGAAGTTTGTACAATAGCATAGCCAACCTTCTTTCTTCAAACATACACTTATGCAATTGATACTAAAGAAATGGATTGGGGAAGTGCTGCTTGTATCCAGTTCTACCCTTCCTAATATTGATGATTTTTGCACAGGATCTAGCCTAATACCAGCTGCAAGCTCAGATAAGGAAAGGTTATGTTCTACACCCAGCACAAGGTGGGTTTAGACCAAGCTCTCTGGAGATCACAGTCTCTCTTGTTACCAGCTGTGCTGGTTTCAGCTGGGCTATCCCCAGTGCATTGAGGTAAGATGTCTGTTTAGGTAGATGTGGACTTCTTTTTGGCTTTTCGTGTAAGATTGGCACAATGTGGTTTAGTTTGTTATGAAAGAAAGAATTCTAGAAAAGCAGGGTGATAGAATCTCTGAATCATACAAACCGCACTGGAACCTCCAGAGGTCTCTAGATCAATACCCTGCTTAAAGCAAGGAAAACACTAAATTCACCAGGTTGCTCAGGGCTGTGTTCAGTGAGAGCTTGGAAAGCTCCAAGGATGGGGACTGCACACTCCCTGGGCAGCCTGATCCACTCCCTGACTGCCCTCACGAGGAAAAAGTTATTCCTGATTTACAGTCAGAACCTGTCTTGGTTCAATTTATGCCCATTGTTTTTCATTCTTCCACCACAGATTTTGGTGCTTTTAAAAGGTCCTTTTATTTCCTCTGAAGAAAGAATATGTATGTCCCTAGCCAAGTGATATCAACAAATATTTCAGATATATGAAGTTCTTTCCCAAGTTTTCTTTCAGCTTCCCATTGAATTTCTGAGCATGTTTGGATTCCCAGGTTTTGCCTTTGAATTCCTCTGTAGATTAGGATTAGGATATCGAGGAGACAGCCCAAAAGGCTGAGGGGAAGATCCAACAGATAGCTCTGTTACAATGGCAAAAGTGAGACTTTTAGAACAAGGTTGACTCAAATTTGTAAAGAACTTTCTTGGATGCAGCCCCAGAAAGCAGAGGGCACAAAGGCTGACATATATAGTTTTTAGAATTGTCTCTCAAAAGCATAGGATGAGTTCTGGCAACCTCGTTTTGTTTAATACTTAACAACAAACATGGTGACAAAGAAGCCCCTCCTGGGAGTTCATCAAAATCATGGTATTGACTGTAACTATCAAACAAAGGAAACAATTTTATTGGTTTACCTACAAAATTATTTGCATAGAATTAAAATTCTAACTCTATTGTATCTTTTATTTTATGTTATACCATAACCTAAATAGGGGAACTGCAAAAAATTATTTAAAGAATAAGATAAATTATTTTCAGGTTCTCTATAAGATAAGGAATAATTCATTCTGAGGTCAATAATCTCCACAATTCAATTGACTATAGCATTTTATTGACCCAAATTAATCTACATAGGCAATGTTTCTCTGTCTATCTTAAAAGATTTTATCAATTATTAGCTTGAAAGTCTAAAAAAACCTTGCAGACTCAAACCAGAATGTGATCATTGTCAAGGGTAATATTAAAAAATGGATATTTGCAAATTTACAGATTTATCAGCCTTGAATAGGAGAGCTTTTTTGAGAAACACATGTGCAGTACCTGAGAATTCTTGCATGTCATAATCAGGGCTCTGATGGTTGCCCAGCTTCAGCTTTTTCCAGGGAGGAGTTTCTGTCATCATTATTTCCTCACCATCCACAATAGATATCTCTAGACATAGGAAGAGCTACTGGGATATGAGATATCTTTTTTTTCAGTCCTTCTAACCCAAAATAGCTCCTGAGTGCATACTGGGGGTTATCATTTATCCACCAAAGATACAATCCATGCATATTCCAGTACCTCATACTGGTTGAAAAGTGTACAAGAGAAAGGGTACTATGAAATTCCGCATATGAAAACTAAAGTCCTTTAAAATAACTTCTCCCAGCGGGTACAGAACTTTCACTGCATGCCAATAGCTAACTGGAAAATAAGAATTTCCTATTACATTTTAAAATATGCTCAGAATTCTTAAATGAGCATCCTCTTCAAAACCATTGAACTGTAGCTCTCATCTCTCCCCACTTCTTGATGAAAGAATATGGAAAAAGGCTGCATAAAATAAAAATTAACTGAAAAGTGATATCTTTGAATGATATGGCTGCATAAAAGAAAAAAGAACTGAAAAGTGATTTGTTTTTCAACACAAAACTTCAAAAAAAAAAGTTAATTTGAGTGAAATACTCTACTCTGGTAAAAAGCTGCAACTCTTTCAGAATGTATTTATAAATGGTTTGGGGATAATTTTGTTGGTTTGGTTTTGTGGTTTTTTTTTTTTTTTGTTTTTGGGTTTGTTTTTTGGGTTTTTTTTTGTTCTGGGGGGGGATTTTTTGTGGGTTTTTTGGTTGGTTTTTTTTGGGTTTTTTTTGGGGGGGGTTTAGTAGCTGTTCCATGTAAGAAAATAATTTCTGAACAGCTGAATTTATAAATTATTTCTGGCATGGTAGTGAGATTTGTAACCAAGCTTCCTATAAGATTAGTGTGTCTTATCTATATGCCAATATGAATTAATGGATTAAATTTATCATAAACAGTGTTATCTCTGTAATCTAAGATACTTCCCATAATGGTATCTAACCACCAGAGAGCAACTGGATGCATCACTGAATGTGTTGTAAACAAAGTAGAAAATGAAAAACCACATCTAGTCCTCCATTTGTCCAGCTCTGTTACAGGACATTTCTCACCTCTTTCTCCCTCTTATTACACAGTTTTATTTGGCAGTGATTTAAACTGGCTAATGGGAAAGTGTCATTAATGAAGTTTATAATTTGTCAAGGAAATAAGAGAATCCCAAGGATTTCTTCACAATGAGCTGTTATTGTATAAAAAAAATGAATTCTTTTAGAGTAATCCTCAGAGATGTATGACAACCAGAGCCATGACAGGCTTTTAAAGAACATTATTAACACAACCAGGAACACCCTAAACTCTGTGGCTCTCTGCAGTTGTGATTTAGGGATTGATGCACTGCTCTCCTACCAGTTTTGAGATAAAGGACAAAAAATAAATGTGTTTTTAGGCGGTATTCTGCTAAGGGAGGTTGGGTATAATCCCACGGTAAAAGGTGAAATCTTACAATCCTCAGATCTCATTTACAACATTTTTAGACAGATGTCCATATGTAAACATGGAACCATTCAGCACAAAAACTGCTTGCAGGACTACACAAAATGTGTATCAGGTAGATTTGCTAATGCAAGTTGAAGGACAAGCCATATTTTTCAGTAGAACACAAATTGCTCATCTTTTCACACACACATACACACTCAAAAAACTTATCACTGATTTAGCTTGTCAAAATAAAATTCTTGTTAAAAATCAGGCAGCACCTTTATGCCTCCACAGCAGTGATTTGACTGAATGCTCCAATTTACTGCTAAATCTCCAGTGTCCTATTTGATATATGGCTGGTAGTTAGCAGTGGCTTATTTATACTGTTCTGGATTGCTTCTCAAAACTTCTCCCTCACTCCAGGAAATGTTTTATTTTTAATTTTGCTTTGAGCACAGATGTCATTTTGCATTTGATGTTGAAGAATATAAGTTCTTTAAGTCACACTTTACCAGCTAAAAGAAGATGTAATACAGTCCACAGTTCTTAGAGCTGGAGAAATAGGTATCAAAACCATAACTTACTTTTATACTTTAGCTGGATTAAATACAAACCCACGAAATCTGGTGACTATACAATAAGTATATATCAAGAAGTTCCTTATAACATATCTTCTGTAGATTAAAAAGCCCCCTTGAAGAGAATCTGAAAGCCAAAATCTGCTGTCCAAAAGTCCTAAGAGTAACATATCAGAAAATCCACATGCCAAAACCAGAGGAGCTGGTCATATATGCATTTTTCCTTCCTTCCTTTCCAGGTAGATGGCCTTGACTAATTTCACTGCTTGGCCTGAAGTATTTAATTTATACTCAGAGAGCCTTCTGCACACACTACTTGCACGGAATGAAGATTTCTCTTTATGCACTGCAGAGATCATGGATACTTTTAAATTAGCATCAGTGTAAGTCAGCCTGTAAATTACCACGGCCTGTAAATTTTATTATTTTAGGATTAACTACCTCCAAGCTTGCATCTTCATTTAGGTTTTGTGTAAATACTGACTAGAGAAATATTTGCCTACAGTGAAAATCGGTATTTTTTGACATACTTTGGAAAGAGGAAATTAATGTAAACAGAAAGTTTTTAACACATGCTCGGTTCCATTTGAAGACCACCATAATTTCCAGAGATTTCCTGAGAAGAAAGGTGCCATTCACTTCCAAAATACACTTCCCATAACTATATCTCAAGAAGAGCTGTGAGAGGTACAGAAACCTGAAGTTATTACCTGAAGAGCTATAGATCTGAAGAGCTGTATTTTTGACTAGAATAATATATAATTATATATAATCAAATTATGATTAGAATCATATATCTAAAAGGTGTCCTACATATCTTACAAATGCCACATTTTGTCCTACTGCTTAAGGAAATAGTTATAATTTGTCACTCCGCGTCCTAATCCCTCAGTCCAGGATTTTCTCAAAAAAAAAACAACTAGAAAATGTTCAGGCAGCATAGTTTTTTTGAGTTGATTGATCAGTTCATTGGTTTTGGGCTGGCAGTAATTTCTTTAGTTTCATTGGAGTTTTTCCTTCCCATCTGTAATCCAAGAGATGGCAAAACTTTGTGTTATGAAATTAGATTGACCGTTTGGGAAGAAACCTCACCTCACAGCTGGAAATGCTGAATTACTTTCCAGCAGTGAGGAGGGGCTGCCCTGTGCCAGCAGCCACCCCAGGGAAATGTCCTGCACATGGGACCACAGCAGGTCCAGGTCTAATGTGAGGTTTTTTTGAGGTGCCAGGTGAAGGAACTGATTTGAACTTGTATAACTCTCATGACAAATAATTGTGGGGTTCACATGTCTTTACTTGGCTCACCCACAAAAACTTCTCCATTTCACTGCAAAGAAAGAAAATAATGATGCTTCAAAGAATTGGAAAGACGTTTTCTTACAGATTTGTTTTAAGAATGGATTTATTCTTAATGGCTTTTTAATAATCTTTGGATCAAAACTTCAATTTATATGGAAATATAAATGCAGATATTGTGCTTTTTTATGACTTAATTACAACACTTCTTCAGTTGACATATATACATACATATGCCTATATATATTTATATTTGCACACATTCTTCTGGGATAAACAATGAAGTCACAGACCTTCCAAATTCACTGTAAAGTGGATAATGAAAGAATGTAAATTTAGATGTTTGCATTACTGAGAATAAGAAAAGAGGATCCCAAAGAGATTTCCTTATCTTTTTATTTACCAATCTATCTACTCATTGCCTAATAGTCCACTTGGGAAACTGCCTCTACAGTTTGCCAGAACCATCCGAAGAACAGGCATCAGGGGAGGCTGACAAAAACATATTTTAAAGATTGACCCAAAGAGGAAAAAAGGAGAAGTCCCTGAATTCTAGGAAGTAAATTGAAGCAACAGCTGTGGAGATAACAATGGAGAAAAATTGTTTTTACATTTATTTTTGTAATTTTTACTCATATATTCTGCTGAGTTCAGACATATGTATAGTTTTAGGTTTGGTTTTTTGTTTTGTTTTGTTTTGTTTTTTAATTCAGGCTTCAACCTCAAGGAATATTTTAATATGACCTGAAAATCTCCTTTTACCCTTTCAAGCAATCTTATTGCAAAAAATTCTTATGAGAGTCAACCCTCCTTAAGGGCAAAATACTTTCCTTGAGTTTAATGTCCAGTGTTGGACACTTAGTTATATTAGGACACTAAGTTATGTTATCCATAACATAACTTAGCACCTGAAATATATAAAAAAAGCATTCTTCTGATTAACTTTACTATAAGAATATTTTTTAAGATATGCATGTTTTATGGATGTTAGTACCAGACTACCATAAAAGTTTTCTCTGGTGAGTAAAGTTTCGAAGACTAGAACACCTCTTGCTCAGGAAAATAATAAAGAAATTTTTTATTTTTCTTTGCTTTTGTTTTCCAAGAGAAACTCCTTAAAAGGGGGGAAATGGGAGAAATAGATATGAAATTGATAACCAGTTCTGTGGATTATTTTCAATGTTATTTCTCATTTAATCACAGAGCAGCTGCAGGTTAGACATTAAAAGTTATTGCCTTGCATGGTTTGGAGAGTATCCATATGAAGAGAAACGAAGATTTATTAATCTATTTCCACTTAAGCTGCTACTACTAATCAAGACCTCTTACTGTTGACTGAAAGCATTTAATTTATAGTGAGCAGGAAAACAAATTATTTTAATCCTCTACTTGAAGTTATAGTTTCATCATACTAAATACTAATAATAGACAACACTGTCTACACTGAAGTTACTTCATACAGGTAAAAAACTATTTGAGGTTTCCCTACTGCTAACGTGACACTAATATGTATTGCCTCAAAAATACAGAATGTGAATTCTTTTGCTCTTTTATCTTTAAGAAAAAGTCTTAAGAGGAAAAAAATAATCTGGATCAGTCATTGTGAATCTGAAGGTTTGGTCATTCTGTTTGATTATGTAGATTAGTTAAATTCTGTCCTGATTTTCAGCAAGGACAGAATTAATTTTTTCACAGTAGCCACGAGGGCACAGAGCGTGGAGCTGTGTGTGTCCAGATTGTTATTCCATAACACTCTCATCATATCTGGGGGGTAGACATAAGGGATTCTCCCTTCAGGAAAGAAGGTGGGTGTGGTGCTGGGTCTGGGAAAAGCTTGAGCTGGGGGGTCTATCCAGCATTTTTGTTCATTTTCTTGGGGTTACGCTGCTTTGTGTTGGTCTATGAGCATTTTTTGCATGTAAATCACCCTCTTTTTGTATGCTTTTGTTATTAATATTGTTGGTGTTACTGTTTTTTTTCTGATCTCATTGCTGTTTCCAGAAAACTGTTCTTATCTCAATCTGTGATCTCTGCCTTTTGTCTCTGTCACCTGAGGGGGAGACTGGAGCAGCTTGTGGTTAGGAGTGCTGGTCCTAAACCACTACAAACTCAAAAAATATTTTTCCCTATTGAGAACTCCAAATGTTCAGATGTTGCATAAGCAATTTGGCTAATAAATTCTGAAATGAATGAATTGTCAAAGAATGGATGCATGTTCTAGATAAGAATAGACAAAATTTCTATAACAAATGTGAAGTTCTCCTGTTGTAAAGAAATGAACTCCATCTTCTCATGCTTTTAATTAAAAGCCATGTAAATGATTTTCGGTGTTTGTATAGAAAATTCTGAAATGACAGAAAGCTTTAGAAATAAAGCATTCTTTTGTTAAACAGTTTACACTCCTTGTGGGGCTTGCTCTGACACAGTATAAACAGGGCTCACTTCAGTGTAAGCTGTCAAATTTCTTGTTAGAGCATTTGCAACAGGAGCTGGGGATGGCTGCTCATCCACAAGGCAGAGACAGCAACAGAAGGGCAGGAGCTTTCCTTGCATAACCAAAGTGCATAACCCTCAGCCACTTCAACCCATTTTATTAAATTTATTTTCAGCATTTAATACAATTTATAATAGGGGCCCTCTCAGCACTGACTCACTGACTGAATAGTTTTCAGCCTCATTAAATGGGAGAGTTTTGCTGGGCAAAGTCACCTAGTAAAAATTGCCATGAAGATGTTAAGAAGGTGCCATTATGTGACAAAAAGGACACCAGTCATATTAAGCTTTTTTTCCCCACCTAAATTATTCACAGAAGGATTATTCACACACATATTTCAGTATTTTCCATTATCAGCACAATGTTGCATTATCCTTTACGCACACTGCTTGACTCTATTCTACTTTGAGAAGCATTTAAGCTTATGATTGGAATTTTATTTTATGATGATCATGATAAAAAGGCAAGAAAGCATGCAGAAGAAAGACATCAAGCAGTTGGAAGAGAAATTTGCAGAGAAGGAATAAGAATATATGGCAAGGTATAATTCAAAATCATTGCTCAAGCTGATGGTGCTTATGATAAGGTATAATGTAATAGCTCTTTAAGATAAATATAATAATGTAATAATTCAAAAAACCTAAGCAGGGAGATCATCAGCTCTTAACCTGACATTTTAATAAACCTAATTGTATTCCCTGTGCTATTCATTATGTTAATGACTGCATCCTGGACAGCCCTGATAGGGCTCTGAACAGCTGCCCAGATGTCCACACATGAAGCGTGTCTCTGTTGCAAGATCCAGTCTTGGACAGCAGCTGTATGTTGGTGACTGAGGAAGAGCAGGAACAGAGCAAGTACATACTGTGTTTCCTCCTAAGAGTCTCCAGCCACAAAAAAATTTCAGCCCAGGTCAACTGTGAATTTAAGACCTGATACAAAGGCATCAAGATAAAAAAGAAATTAGACTAATTACAGTAGTATTGCTGAGGCCTATGGAGAATTTACTCTCCATTTCATTCTCAGATTTCATTAAAGGTGATTTAGTGAGAAATTATTTATTGCTGACTAGTTAGATAACTGGTTTTGTTTCTGTAGGTCATGATCCTGTAAATTATTTGAAGGTCAGCTTATGTTTCAAAGCCTATTTTACAGTCCTCTCCTTTGAGAAAGGTGTTGTTTAAAGTATGTTTCCAATTCAGTTTGGAGAATAAATTATTTTTTCCCTTGCAGAGCAATTCTAGAAATATAAGCTTTAAAAGTAAAAAGTACTTGTCTTTTCTGAGTTTTGGCACATGTGACATTTATTCCTTCACATGTCTGCATGTAGTGAGAGATCACTCAGTAAGCAAAAAGTAAGCACTGTTTGAAACAGGATAAAATGCTAAACAGTGTGCCAGAAGATGAAAAGCAACTTTTCTATCTCTATAAAACATTACTAGTGCATTTCAGTGCCAGTTACAAACTGTATGACATTATTTGGTAAAGTATTACGGCTTTGGTTTTACTTCTGCAGACACAAAAGAAATTTAAACCATCCAAAATACCAAGTATTTTCTCACACACAGCTTACAGACCTAATAAACCCATCATTTCCAGAGAACATCTTGTACCTTAGCATTAACTGAAGTGCTTGTAATGATCCATTGAGGGGTGAGACATAAACTTCATGTCATCGTGGATGAAAACAGAAATATCTGTCTTCCTCAGAAAGACAAGGTCGTTCACTCAGCCATGTAGGAGTGCAACCAATATGTAGATACAGGCATGAGACACTGGATTTTTTTACTTAATTTTCTGCTCTTCCAGCTTTGGTAGCCATGTTTTATGTATTTCTGTATCTCTGTTGTGTCAGGAGCCTGAGCAGAGGCCTCTGACCCTCACTGTATGAAGCAGTTGAAAATGTTTCCAGTCACAGGAAGTGGCAGTAAACTATGCCACCCCTTATTATATTGTATTATTATATTGTTCTTTCACTGTTTCCTTAGTAAAATCTTCTCAGCTTATAATTGCAATCAAAGCAATTAAACGGCAGCTTCATTTGATTCCACTTTTGTCGTGATGCATTTTCTTGTCAAGTGCCCATGAAATGCAGAGAGCAGCTGTTATCTTTGTTCTGCAGTAGCTGCCAGCCAGCACTGCCATCTCCACTAGCAGGACAACTTACTTGCTTCCAGGCACTCCTTCCTAATGACAAAAATTCAATTGCACACCCTCACTCATATTTTGTGTGGTATCAGTAAGATTGCAATCTCAGATGGGCTTTGAAGGTGTTACTGCAATTAAATAACAAATATGACTTGCTCCCTAGTGCACATTTTGCAAAGAGCAACATGCAAAGATGGAGCCATATCCCCTGCCCTGAAGATTTCACTATCCAAAGATACAAAGCAGTCACAGATAGGAGGTGACAGAAAACTTGACCAGAAAATGGAACTGCTCTTGTGAGATGCTTTCTTTGGGTTTTGGGTTTGTGGTTTTGTTTGTTGACAAGAATTTTGTTTGTTTGTTTGTTTCTTGTTTTGTTTTGTTGTTTTGGGTTTTTTGTGTGTGTGTTTTTCTTGTTCATTGTGTTTTGTTTTGCTTTTGTGTTTGTTGTTTGGTTTGTTTGTTTGTTGTTTGTTTTCTAAAACTTTGATATGTAAAGATCTTGTTTTGTCCCTGCCCTCAGTACATCTAATCTAATTGAGCTGAATAAAATTTCCTAAGTGTATGAATTCTGTTGCTAATGGTCACATGGGACATAATACTTTCCCTTCATAAGTAATTTTCTTTGACATTTCTAGGAATTGTGCTTTCTACAGAGCCACAGATTTAATGAAGAAGAGAAAAAGAACACACAGAAGAGAAAAAGAACACACAGAAATGCTAATTCCATAGGGTTGGGATGGATTTTACCATTATACAATAAAATCCTAGTTTATGACAAGAATTACTATGATATACTGTACTTCCCCTAAAACTCATATATGCTATAGAATTTCAGATGTAACCAAAATACCAAGAAATACATTTTCATTGCTGCAACACAAATGAGTCAAATTCTCATGCTGCATTTCCAAATGCATAATAACAAAATTCTGCTAACAAAATGCATGATAATTTCCTTTAGCCAGATAATGCTCTCCAGTTTATAAATCAAGTGACAGCTGGAGGTAACAACACATTCCAGAGAAAATGAAATTGCCATACTTAAATGTTCTCATAAAGAGCTGCCCTTTACCTATAATGCTTAGACTATATCTGTAAATAGTGACAGCTTAATTAAAAAAGGCTGGAGTTGAAGCCCATTGCAAACTTACATTTGTCCTGTTAATGTAATGGTCAATACAGATTTTACATACAAAAAGCTTTTCAGAGCATGAATCCAAGTCTCAAAGAATGCCATAGAAATGTAGCTTCATCCCCTCCCTACACTGTTTTCCTCTCTTCTCTCATAGTGCTTTTCCCCAGAGGAGATGTGATCACCCTTGCTACTTTATACCATTTCTATGCTGTGTGGACAATTTCAGATTTCTTCTTGCCTTAGCAATGATATAATACAAGGCAATTAAAAAACAGCAATCAAAATGGGAACCTCTAGTAAGAGGAGAAACACACACATTTCCCATGAAACTACCATTTTGTTAATCGAAATAATCTTCGGTTACCAAGGACCAGGTTTTCTTGTCCTGAGCTGTATTTTAAATGTTTCTATCTCCAGATCAAGTGCTGCCAAAACAAAAAGAAGTTTCTGGTAAAGCTAAAACAGAACTGCTCAATTTTTTTCCCCTTAAAAGATTTTTTGCGTGCTCTGGGACCTTGAGCATCCCTTTTAGAATGCCTCTGAGAGTGGCCATTAGTCTTCAATGAGACTTGAAAAATAATCTTAACTAAAATGTAGAGGAAAAAACAAATTAGTGTTAAAATTCCCCAGAAGTATTAGCTGCAAATCTATCAGGAATTCTTCCTGCCTGGGGAAATCCTCAAGGAGTTGGGTGGATAGAGGGGGAGGGGCTGGTGAATACTTAAAAAATCCTTTCATTTCTTTATATACTTAAAATCAGAGAAAAATTTGGCTTTAAAAGGCATCTTCAGGTGTCATCTTGTCTGTGCTGAAGCCAAGGCTAAGTTCAAAATTAGATCAGATTGCTGACTGTCTCTTGTAGTCAAGCTTTGAATGTTAATAGAGATGGAGCTTCCAGATCCTCTGTAAGTCTCTGGTCTGGTGTTTGACTACCTTCAAGATAATTTTTTCCTTTTTTAAATAACTGTGCCATTGCTGTAATTTGTGTTCAGTGACTCCTGTGCTTTCACTGTGTACCTGCAGGAAGAGCCTGGTTTCATCTTCCACCTGCCCTTTAGGAATCACAGAACCACAGAATCACAGAATCATGAGGTTGGAAGAGACCTTCAAGATCATCGAGCCCAACCCAGCCCTAACACCTCAACTGAACCATGGCACTGAGTGCCACATCCAGTCTTTTTTTGAACACATCCAGGGATGGTGACTTCACCACCTCCCTGGGCAGACCATTCCAATACTTTATCACTCTTTCTGTGAAAAACTTCTTTCTAATATCCAACCTATATTTCCCCTGACGCAGCTTGAGACTGTGTCCTCTCGTTCTGTCAGTTGTTGCCTGGAGAAAGAGACTGACCCCCACGTGACTACAGCCACCTTTCAGGGAGTTGCAGAGAGTGATAAGGTCACCTCTGCTTCCCCCCCAGCTTTCTCAAGGCTGAACAAGCTCAGCTCTCTCAGCTCCTCCCCATCCATTGGATGCTTTATCCATGGGCTGATGGCCTCTGTGGGAGCCACTTCAGTGTGAAGATACTTCAGTTTTGCTCTTGGGAGACCAAAGCAGGACACAGCACTTCAAGTGAGGTCCCCTAATTGCCAGACACAGGAACAAAAGCTTTCCCTGGACTCTTGGGTGCTCTCCAGCCAGAGCTGCCTCGTGTACAGCTGTCCTGTATGGCTGGGAGGGCTCGCTGCTGACTCACCTTCATTGCAGTCTGCCAGGATCCAGAGCCAGCTGTGCTCAGGGAAGAGAGCAGTGGGAATATGTGAGAGGAGCAACCCTGCAGACACCCAGGTCAGTCTGTTTCAGATGCACACAGACAGAATCGGCCCAAGTACCAGGATTTTATGTTTTATTTATTTCAGCCACACTGTTGTAATTGTTCAATTCCCTTGGAAGTAGAGACTGAGAGGAAAATATATTATCTCTTTTTCATTAAAAAACCTTTTTAAAACTGACAGCACTACTCTTACAAGTAAGGATTTTTTTGAGTGGGCACATTACAGACATTAAAAAAATGCATTTAATTATATTTTAGAAACTGCACACATCTCCAGGGCAAGGAAAAGCACAACTGTATCATATTGTCTTTGAAATTAGAAAAATGATACATTGACTATTTCACAATAAATGGCTTGTAACTTAATTCTGAAATATGAGCTAAATTGCCAATGGATATAATCTAGGATAAATACAAGGATCAAAATGGAGAAATTATTCTTTACAGCAATAAAGCATCACAAAATGACTAATTATTGTTAAACTTTTAAACATCATAACTATCTTGTTCTCCTCCATTACAGAAATTCTTTCACTAACTTTATACTAACAATTTTCATTTCATACTAAAAATTGCTTTATTTTCATATTGCTTTTGACTGCACCTAGTAAAAAATACCTCTCAAATCATAATTAGGATGGCAGTGTTTGCCACTCCTTTGCCCAGGTAGGAGGACATGCAGAGTGTTGAATGCACAAACTTCTTTTACATTTATCTTCAAGGTTTGGAACAGCTCCTAAATGCTTCAATTAAACTGAAGAATCCCTTAATTATTCACGGTAAGACATAGTTAAATCATTAGGAAGTTATTCTATAGCGCATTACAAGTTGTCTTTGGAAGTTGTTTTTAGAATAGTAAATCAAATAATGAGCCAGTACGAACTGCTTTCTTTTCTGCTGTATCTGTTATTAAGCTCCTCAATTGTATTTTTCCTGTGCAGTAAAATTGGTTCAGAAAGCAAAAGAAAGGTTATTTTCTAACTGCTTTGAAAGAGTTTATAATCTTCACAAGCATATCCACAGGTAGGCAGTTATAGGCAATAAAAGTTACGTGCCAAAGCAGAGCTTGAGTGCTCTGCAGTGGGTCTAGTTAAAGGACCTAAAATAATGGAATCCAAACAAAATAAAAATGCAGGAAACAAAGGTCAGTTTTGGCTTCTACCTACTCAGTGTGCTCTCCTGGTAAGAAATTTTTCTCACGTTCTGTACCTGACTGCCACTGTGCTCTTACATGGTTAAACCTCCATTGTTTAGTGGCCTTCTCACTGGAGTATCACACACAGCTCTGATCTAAACCTATTTATCCACATGGTTCACTTTCTGTGGAGTCCAGTTTGATTTTACACACTGACAGATCCAAGAGTGAGGATAGAAGAAGTTTAAAAGCTCTCCCAATTTTGTTAGATTTTCCAGGCATTGAAAATAATTTATTTTTCTTTCCCTCTCCCTCACCTTTTCTAAAACTCTGAGGCTTCAGAAACACAATGTTGTCCAAACAACAATATCTGACACTTCATTTCTTTCATGCAATTTTAATTCTAAAACACAAGAATTGCTGATTCATTCTGAACATTACCTGTCTACATTTATTGCTTTAATTAAAAACAGGAAGAAGAATGCAGAGGTAATTTTATTTTGGGCTCTAACCTATTCATGGCACATAAGTAGTAAGTTACTTTTATCTTCCACAATAAAAAAATATTTGTGTCAAAGTATATCAAAGTATATCACCTGAACAGCATCCTCAAAGAGAGAGTCAATTATTGTGAAATAATCCCTCTGCACAGGAGGGAAATGGTCTGTCACCAGTTTTCCCCTCATTGTTTCGGCTGCATTGTAGTGGAAGACTGAAATATTTGTTCTACAGTGATATTAGGATTCAAAAGACAGCACTACTAATGAAGTAGACAGACTGGTAGCATGGCTTAATTTGTAGAACAAATTTTGCAGATAAATGACAATAAATGTCAACTTTCTACATATCTTATAAGTCACTCAAGGAATATTCTTATAGAAATCCAATTGCTTTCTATAAAATAGAAGAAACATCACTTTTATAAATGCAAATTAATGATTTTCTTGTATACAGAAATCAAATAAAATCTTTCCAGCATAGGAGGCTTCATAAAAAAATCCCATCTCGCAGCTGCATTAGGAGGCACGAATGAACAGCCCTGCCAGCAAACCCTCCTTTTATCACAGCTGCGACACAACTCCTGCAATATCTTACTTCTAAAAAGATGGTTCTATATCTATAGAGAAACATTTTAATACTATATCAACTAAAAGTAAAATATTCTACTTGCAAAAGGAGCGGTTGTGTCTCATGTCAGTTTTATAATTTCAAGGAACTTAGAGGTTTGGATGCATCTTAAAATCTTGCTTTGGTGAGCAAACAGATGAAAATATACTTTCTTAGTTATCCTCAATTCAAACTAATTTCCTGTTCCAAGGTAACTAACAATTCAGACAGTCTCACTTGTGATATTTTGCCCATAGATCATTGGATGTGAACTTTGCTTTAAAGATCACTGCTTCAAAATATAAAACACTGCCTGAAGCAACAAGAAAAAAATCACAGCCCTGCACACAGGACATTCAATGCACTCCAATACAGCTAGCATAGATCTGGAGGCTTTCATATCTACTGTCCTGACTAAAATGTATCCTGGAAACTGAAAATTAACTCGTGACTCAGATTGAGCAGCTCACTGACTGCTTACACTATTCTGCTGTCCCAGAATTTCTTGGTGCAACAATCTACCTATCTAAGATGTCTGAAAAGATTTTATTTATTTATAGTTGGTGTCAGAAGTGCTGTCATTTAGTGGCCTTTGGAACTTCTCTATGCTATTTTATTTGTCATATCTCCCTCTGTTCACTCAGAATACTTACTACTTTCTTTGCTGTTTCTGTCATTCCTTGAACACTACAGCAATCATTATGGTTTTGCAGCATTTTACCACAAAATGCTCATATTTCCCAGAACTTGCTTTCAATGCCCAGTATTTTTTTTTTCAGTAGATTGCAAAAGACTTTAAAATAACTAGAATTAACACATGGGCAAGTGTTTTGGAGAGAAAAGAGCAGGTCCTCTGGAGGGGCTGCAGTTGCAGAAAGGGAGGGAAGTAATGATCCAAGGGAAGGCTGGACATTTGAAAGGAAGCTTAGAGATTGAAGGCAGAACTGAGCTGGATTGCTCCATGGTCTGGATTTACTCTGAATTGCTTATCTTGATTTGCTGCCTCATATCTGTGGTTTTGAAAGAGAAATTTAAATTATACGTTGAAAATTAAGACACAAGAGCTTGAAATTTATCTGTAGGCTGGTATTCAACCACCAGGATGTTCCCTTAGTGATTTTTCATTCTTCTTCTGTTGGGCTGGAAGAATATACTAATGGCAGAAGAAGGATCTGCACCTATATCCTTCCCTCTACTGCCTGTTCTTGTTATAAATGCTTCAGCAGTCTCTGCCTCAGACAGTGAATTACCTCAGTGACATCCAGGTTGTCAAGACTATTTATTGTTCAAAGTCAAAAGTACACACTGTTCCTAAATGTCAGCCAGTAGCCAAGTTCTGCTTTTACCTTCAAAATTTCTCTGTCTAAATGCACGTGGAACTAATATGCACTACTAGGAATAGAAAACTGATGTGCCAGTGGGATACTACATCCCAAAATGACTTGTCTGAAAATCTGGAGCCAAATCCATTCTCAGGAAGAATTCTAATGAGGATATATGAACGAATGGTTCTTCTTTCTGTATTACATGCATCAAATAATATTGCAGATTATCTTTGAACAGCCACACTCTGGCCTTCTTATACCAGTAATTTGTGCTCACCTCAGAAAAGTCATTGGTCCAAGACTGAAGATTTTGATTCTTCAAATATAAAAAAAACTATTCTGAGAGGCTTTCTTCACAATTTCAGATCAGCCCTACTGTCCTAGAATGAAAAACGTGAGTTAGGAAAAGGCACCCAAAAATTCATTAATCTTTTCTTAATTGAACTTTCTCAGCCAAACCCACACAAAATTCAGTCCCCATTAATATTATACTGTTGCTTGACTGATTCCACTTAAGTGTCTCATTTTATTTTACTTTTACTTCAGCTATTGCTTTTTTCAATATAATTGAAATATCATTTCAATATTGTTTTTTTCAAAATCATCTTTCAGCTTTCAATTTCATCTGTAATCTCTCATGAGAAACCACATTTTATTCCTGCTCCTAAAGACTTTAAATAAAATATATTTAAATATATTGCATATGGCTGGCCAAAAGAACAAATAATTTGTTTCAAAATCTGGGAGGTTTAAAAACTGGGAGGTTTGAGCAGGAAGGAGAGAGGGAGTCCTGTTTTGCATGAGAAAAAGTCAAGGATTTTTGACACATTTTATAAGAGTAATGAGCATAAAACCTGCTGTTGCCTCAGAGTAGGTAATGTCTCTTGATCTTCCATACTCACTTAACCCATATTTCAGTTTCTCTTTCACTTTTTCTTTTACTATAATGTCTTCCTTAGATGTGGAAAGCTCTGAAAGTATATTTCCATCTATGCTAGAAAGGGAGATTTCCTCACAGAAACCATTTTGGTCAAAATTCCCTTCTTCAAGCTCACCTCAGTTAAAATAAGGTATGACTTTATAAACGCATACACCCTGAGAAATTATGCACATTTTTGACTCAGGTTCACTGCTGATTCAGGTTTGGGATATTGTAAGAGTAGCTGACCTGTCTTCTCACGTGCCAAGAAACAAGTCAGAGTTATCACTGCAGACCTGTACGCTTTTGCTACCAACTCATTTCCTCTAGACCCAGCACTGTACCAGACCACATCCAAACATTTCTTGTCTGTTCACACTGCTGGGCAGATAGCTGCCAAAAAACCATTGCAAAACTGGCCAGGAAGGGGTATCTGAATGTATTAAATATTTTATATTCAGATTAAACTTTGAAACTTGAATATTTTTCACCATGATGCCATGATAGAACATGTCACTCACAGAAGAGTAAGTTATAACCAGAGAGAAGAAATCATTCTCTCTTCTCACAGTTTCCTAGTGCCATTTGAAAGAGGGTGAACACCTATTAACACAGGACTGGACACAATGACTTGGAGCAGAACTGAATTTAAGGCAGCACTGAACTGAGTGCTCTGTTAAGGGCCAGAAATATTTCTATGTGTAGCTCTATCAAGTAACTAGAAAGGAGACCATCAATGTCTGACACAGAAGGTCCAAAGTTATATCACAATATATTCTACAAATGTCTTAACTTGTCTAGGATGGGAAATTATTCTTTTTACCTTAAAGATGTCTAACTGCTTATGAAATTAGCAATTTCTGCCACATTCAAAGATATTAGTGCGTAACTTTTCTTTTGCCTTGTATTTTGCCCAATTTTGTGACAAAAGTCAGAACAATGGATCACACCAGGATTTTGTAAAAGTCCCTCAATACAACTTCAGATAATCATTGAATTCTAATTTTCATTTTTCTCAGCATTACACTTAAATTAAGTAATCTGTCATGATACAATAAATTCAAAGCATCAGACATTCTGCTTTTTAGGAATTGCACCTATCCATGTTAAACTCTGTAACACCACCCAGATTTTTTCTTTTTGTCCAGTGCCAATTTTTTCAAACTAATCCCTTCTGAGCAGCAAATGAGCATTCCTAGATGTGTAGAAAACACCACAATCTCAAACTAACTTTCTATAAGATGTCCTCTTAATTATTTATAGAATTCTCTTAAACTTGCCTCTTTTTTCCTCTGCTGATGCCTGTTTTCACCTATGGTTATACTGGCAATTCCAACCATTTGAGTAATAACATCAATCCACTTCAGCAGATTCCCTTTATTCTCCTCTTTTGATACCTTTCCACTTGGGTCTCAGAAGGGGACTCAAGTAACCTCCTCCCTCTAGTTTCTCTGGAGCCATGATAAAAGGTGCTGGAGCCAATGTTTCTCCATTTTCCCATTGCTTGCCTTGTCCTTTTTCACTAAGTTTTAAGAGCCAGGTCTACTTATTATGTTAATGTAGTTATTAAAGCAGAAGAGAACTTTACTAAAGATATCTGAAAGGGTTTTATCCTGTTTGCTTTAAAAAGGACAATCATTAATTCTAGTTATCATAAAATTACACTGCTGAAAATTGAAGTCAAATAATTCTTTAATTTGAACCATAAAGCCTCCTCATAGAACTCAGAGAAAATAAAATTGCAATCACTCATTTTCTTCTTTCTGAAACATTATATTACAATTTAGCAGATCATCTTTGGCCATAGAACCAGTTAATTCAAATACTATTAAATCAGGCAGATGTTATGTAGCTATTGTTTTACAAAAGGAAAGTTTACTCTAGTGAAGTTATTCACCTCAGAATCATCATTAAATGATCAAAGCATACAATCTCACAGACTTAGTAGTTAACTGCAACATTTGCTCTGTACTTGAGGAGGTGATGTTTGATGTGTGACTACTAACTAAGGTACACATCCTGTCTAGTTTGTTTTTTTATCTTTGTGATAAGTGAAGTCCTACTGAGCAACCAAGAAATATTAATCAATATCTATGATATTTTCTCTTCTTTCTCTGTTGTTTCAGCACATGGACATTAGTCTGTAGATTAATGTCTAAATCACAATTCAACCCATAATTTTCAGCATCCTTGAGAAAAGACACCAATAGTCACCTGAGTGAGCTGCTAACAGAAGTAAATATTCCATGGAGGATGCATAAAGGGGAGGAAGAAGCATGAATAAATGTAACTCTAACTAAATACCAGCCAAACAAAGGCCAACAGAGGCATTCACCCTCTGTTCTCCACCCTGCAGCTAGGACACTGTGATCCTCCTTTTCCCAGAAGTTTACAGGTTTGACTCCAGCAGGACACAAACAGCTCCTCAGAGCAATGTGGGTAAATGTTGGCATTGCAAACACACAGGATAAGTTAGAAGACAAATTTTTATTTCTGTAATTTCTTTTTTTTTTTTTTTTCTGACAACCAGCGTGAGTCTTTGCCCATGTCCTTAGATTGATGATAAACTGTGAGCCCCACAAAGCTACAGACCCTTCAAAAATAGTTTACAAAGACAAGAAAACCCTCATTTCTCTCAGGTACTCCTGTGTTTATGTTACAGCCTCCCTGATCTCTCAAGTTTCATGTTCCACTTCAAGCTAACCAATCAAAATGGTCTGGCCTCAAAACAATAATTTATAACCCTTGTCTCTTCTTATACATAGCACTTGGGTGTCTGAAATGTACTTGAAGATCTACAGATGAGGGAGAAGCAGCTCCACAAATACAAATCAGATTTTACTGAACAGCCATTTAGCTAATGAAGCAAAGAACCAGGCTGTTGGAGAGACTGATTTAGTGAAAGGGGAAAAAACCAGAAGCTGTTGGCAGTATTTCTGCCTTCCTTTCTTCATTCTGAGACCTTAGGTCTTTTTTTATTTTGCCATGTACTTCTCTATGCCAAGAAACAGTAACCTGGAAAAGGCAGTGACATGGAACTGTTAAATTAATGCTGGACCTTGGCTTAACTGGGAGAGTGCTGCTGTACAGGGACCAGCTATTGTCTCCTCTAGAGGTAAATGATTTTCTAAAGAGAAAATCTTTCCCTGAATCAGGACCAAAAGCTGCTTCTAGATAAGTTGTACAGTATGAGGCACTACAGCAACAATCTGGCTTTCAGTAATTTTTAACATGTACACAAATCTGCTCCTTTTTAGTAATCTGTGGGTTTTTTTGTTTTGTTTTGTTTTGGCTTTAGAAGCACATGAGATTTTAAATCTTGCTTCTTGCTGTTGCCATTGACAGAGAAATTATTGTTCTAACTAAACATCTGAAACTGAGAACTGCTGCAAAACCTATACCAGCATGCTGCTGCTGCTGCTGCTGACCATGTTGTCAAAATTCTGGTGGCAAGTTCAGCTGGATGTCAGCTGGCACAAAAGGCATAACTCATTCATCAGACTCCATTCTGCAGTGGCTATAAGAAGTGAAAACATAATGTTAATGTCTGGAAATATAGAAAGAGAGAAGAAAATGTATCTGCTTTCTTATTCCAGAAAGACCGACAGGGTAAGTGTGGTAGGATAGTTATAAATGTAAAGGTTGGAGGGAGCAGTTACCACCCTGTTGAACTCATGTTTCATTGGCTTCATCAGAGTAGGAAAGAGAACACACAACTCTAGGACTCCCCAGTCCAAGGGTTTTATTCCTTGAAAAATTCTTCTATCAAGTACCACATTGTTTTATATTCAGGTAATCTACCAATGCTAAGTTTGACTTTAGGCTTTATCTGAGGAAAAAAAAAAAAAAGCAACGTCTATTCAGCCAGGTGAATAAATCATCTAAAGTGACCAATACTAGCAGCCAGTAAAAGAGTGTTACCTTCTGTCTCATAAGGCTGAAATGAAAACATGTCATGTCAAAGGATTATACTTAGGTAAAAATGAGACTCAAACCATTATTTTAGTTATCACTAACCCTTTTGGGGAAGAATCCTCGTCCTTTTTCTCCTTGAGCATCTCTCTCACTTTCTATAAGTCTGTCTGCTCCTACCTATAGCAACACACCTCTTACAAAGCCAGCATTGGACTAAACTCTTTCTTCCCCAATGAGGTGGAATAAAGTTAGACAGTGTTGGCTGGTGCTGACTGTGTGTCTGAAAAACAGAGGTGTTTTCTACTCCTTCAAAATATATTTCTATAGAACTGAAAGGTGCACTGAATTTCTACTTCAGGTGCTTCAAATTCTATGAGAAATAAGGAGCAATTTTATCACAGCACTAGTGAGGTATTGTTTCTACAAGGTTTTCACAGGACTTCCTCCATCTAGTGTCTGGTAGCTTTATTAGTTCAGGAGAACTCTCATCTAAGAATGATGAATATCAGCCCATGAAGCTGCCACACTCTCAAAATCCTGCTCAGCAGAGTCAGTGAAAATTCACTGCTGCACATCAAAGCAATTTGGCCTGAGGGAACTGGGTAACATGCTGGCATATCTTGCCTTTTGAGGTAATTAAAAATAACACATCTGGGAATCCATTAATGACACAACTGAGATCCCAAAGGACAGAAGTCATTATGTGTATGAATCATGCTCTGTCATCCTCAGTTTTAGCAATCACTGATAAAACTCCTTGCATCTTTGGAAGATTGAGTCCACAATGTGAATCTCTTTACTCATGATCTACTTCCTGATTGTGTTCCAAGGAAGGACGTGCCTGATCCAAGGGCCAAAGTGGACTGTTAACATTTCTGGAAACTGGTAATTTTGCTTTGTCTACATTAATTTTCCTCACCCCATCATGACTATATGGGCCAAGCAGTTAATAATCAGGGCATAGCATTATTTAATTGTGGCTGTGAATTATGTATGATGTGAAGCAGAGAAGTTCAGCTTGCAGTGCAAACATTGCTTTCCCCTGGCAGCACCATGACAAGAAGGGCTGGAGCTGAGCACATTTGCAGTGAGGCCAAGAGTTTAATGGATGGCAAAGATGCCCTTTCTGCCCTCACCATGGGATGTGAGGTGCACTGAAGAAGCAAACGTGGTCACAGTAGCTGTTGCTACTTCTTTCCTTGTTCTGAGAACATCCAGGGAATTTCTGTCCCCATGCATTTCCAACTGGCATCAAAATTTGGCACTGAGGTAAAGAAACCTGTGCTGTAGTGTGCTCTCCAGGCACACAGACTGAGTGACTTATGTTTGTTAGGGAATCTGGACTGGGGCTGTAGCTGTGATCATGGATTCGGGCTTTTAGATGGATTTGGATAGCAGCAGTAGTGAAAAAGACACTTGAGCTGACCAGCTCAAGTGATTATTGTTTATTGATTTAGTGATTTGAGGACCTGTGATTAAATCCAAACATCCAGTACAGTAAGTCACAAGTTCATCAGTATAATAAATATGAATCAATTCAGATACCAGAGTTTACAGGAGAAATTTATTGGCCATGTTTATAGGCAATAGGTATGCCAGTGGCACAACAGTGACAGAAAGGTCAGTGTTAATCTCAAATAGCAGTGATAGTGCCCAAACTGAGCCTGGCACATGCAGCACCTGCAGCAGGACCTCAGCTCACATTGCCACACAGCAGAACCAGAGAGACATTGCGATTGTCTCCCTTCTGCATGAGCAGGGAATCAAAGGACACACCAATGGATTCCAGGATGGACATGCAGGGGTTTTATCTGGCATGGGGAAAATGCACACAAATAAAAAACAATCTCAAGAACAGGGAATGGCATTGACAATAAAGTTCAAAATATTTACTTCATGTTTTAACCCCAGTGGGCTACTAGGAGCTCCTCACAGCCACTTGCTCACTCCTCAGGATGGGATGGGAGAGAAAATCAGAGTGATAAAAGTGAGAAGACAGGTGAGTTGAAATAAAATATTGTAATAGATACAAAAATAACAGAAATATTATTAATAAATTAAAAAGAAAATAACAAAAAAGAGAAGTAAGTACCAAGAAAAATAAGTGATGCAAATGAAAAGCAATTGCTTAACACCAACTGACTGATGCCCAATATTTTCCTGAGCAGCAGCCTCTGGCCCACATTCCCCCTGGTTTAAATGCTGAGCAGGACTCTGTATTTTCTGGGATATCCCCTGGATCAGTTGGGGTCAGCTGTCTCTGCTGTGTCCCCTCACAGCTGCTTATGCACCCCCAGCCTCATTGTTGGTGGGGTGAGGAGTAGAGAAGGCCTTGCTGCTGTGCAAGCCCTGCTCAGCAACAACTAAAATATCAGAGTGGTATCAATATTGTTATCATCCTAAATCCAAAACACAGCAGTGTGCCAGGTACTACAAGAAAATTAACTCTATTCTGGCCAAAACCAGGAGAAGGAGTGTTAAAATATTCTCCCAAAGTAAACCAAGATGCATTCTCCTCAGAGTCAAAAAATACAGAATAGGGATTTAGTACCTCTTCTGTAAGCCTGAACCTGTGTCTCCTTTAATTAAATGAAATAAAGGATAAATACAGTGTTAGTAGAATGTTGAATTTAGATTTCTTCAGAGAGCTTTGTATCTTTCTTGGCTTTCTACTCACAACTTAATAGCTACAATTAAACACTTTCTTCAGTCATGCACACAGGCATGGCCAGAATGAAGCAGAATATTGCACAACCTCCAAGCATACAAATAGCTTGTTCAAAAATCCTTACATTTGCTCCAGCTCTGGGGTCCTGGCTGTGTTCTGCTGCCCTCTCCTGTCACTTCCATGTCCTTACAGCAATATCGACTACTGGCACAAGATTATGAAAATTCACTTCTAGTTGCATAACAGCAAACCACCACTCTAAAATTTTTCTGAGGCTGTACAGCTTTTTCCAAATACCCTTTCAAAGTTTCCCTTCCTTACTGCTGTATTACTTTGCATAGTAAATTAATTTAAGCTGTGGCTCTGTGTATGGCTTTATGTCTCTGTATTTAAAAAAAAGGAGGTGCAATTATAAAGTCTATTATATACTTAAGGATAAGAGCTTCTAGATAATATCATGAACCCATAGAAACAAGGAAACATTCTCCTGATGGCTCCAAGGAGCTCAGGTTTTTATTTTCTGGCACTAAGGAGTGATGCCTGCCAGCAATGAAACCCAACTTGAAATTACTTTTTGGCAATTGTTTATGGTCATGTTGCTGAGGGTGGATTACACAGTCTGGCAGCAAAGTGTCTCCAGTGTTAATGAACAAGTAAACTCAGACTTGACAAGTAAACTTAGAGTTGTCAAGCCTATTAAATTTGGTGCACAGCTCCAGAAGCACCATAAATAATGACTTGTTTTTACTGTTGGAATTCAGATTTTGAATCCCAAAAAGTTTGTGCTTAGGCCATTGGATCAAAATGACCAAGACAACTATGTCCCAGGCAGTCTTTGGNCCAACTGGCATCAAAATTTGGCACTGAGGTAAAGAAACCTGTGCTGTAGTGTGCTCTCCAGGCACACAGACTGAGTGACTTATGTTTGTTAGGGAATCTGGACTGGGGCTGTAGCTGTGATCATGGATTCGGGCTTTTAGATGGATTTGGATAGCAGCAGTAGTGAAAAAGACACTTGAGCTGACCAGCTCAAGTGATTATTGTTTATTGATTTAGTGATTTGAGGACCTGTGATTAAATCCAAACATCCAGTACAGTAAGTCACAAGTTCATCAGTATAATAAATATGAATCAATTCAGATACCAGAGTTTACAGGAGAAATTTATTGGCCATGTTTATAGGCAATAGGTATGCCAGTGGCACAACAGTGACAGAAAGGTCAGT
This sequence comes from Leptocoma aspasia, assembly GCA_013399835.1. NCBI lineage: Eukaryota > Metazoa > Chordata > Aves > Passeriformes > Nectariniidae > Leptocoma > Leptocoma aspasia. The sequence continues at coordinate 263,382 of VXAX01007347.1, forward strand.
GTTAATCTCAAATAGCAGTGATAGTGCCCAAACTGAGCCTGGCACATGCAGCACCTGCAGCAGGACCTCAGCTCACATTGCCACACAGCAGAACCAGAGAGACATTGCGATTGTCTCCCTTCTGCATGAGCAGGGAATCAAAGGACACACCAATGGATTCCAGGATGGACATGCAGGGGTTTTATCTGGCATGGGGAAAATGCACACAAATAAAAAACAATCTCAAGAACAGGGAATGGCATTGACAATAAAGTTCAAAATATTTACTTCATGTTTTAACCCCAGTGGGCTACTAGGAGCTCCTCACAGCCACTTGCTCACTCCTCAGGATGGGATGGGAGAGAAAATCAGAGTGATAAAAGTGAGAAGACAGGTGAGTTGAAATAAAATATTGTAATAGATACAAAAATAACAGAAATATTATTAATAAATTAAAAAGAAAATAACAAAAAAGAGAAGTAAGTACCAAGAAAAATAAGTGATGCAAATGAAAAGCAATTGCTTAACACCAACTGACTGATGCCCAATATTTTCCTGAGCAGCAGCCTCTGGCCCACATTCCCCCTGGTTTAAATGCTGAGCAGGACTCTGTATTTTCTGGGATATCCCCTGGATCAGTTGGGGTCAGCTGTCTCTGCTGTGTCCCCTCACAGCTGCTTATGCACCCCCAGCCTCATTGTTGGTGGGGTGAGGAGTAGAGAAGGCCTTGCTGCTGTGCAAGCCCTGCTCAGCAACAACTAAAATATCAGAGTGGTATCAATATTGTTATCATCCTAAATCCAAAACACAGCAGTGTGCCAGGTACTACAAGAAAATTAACTCTATTCTGGCCAAAACCAGGAGAAGGAGTGTTAAAATATTCTCCCAAAGTAAACCAAGATGCATTCTCCTCAGAGTCAAAAAATACAGAATAGGGATTTAGTACCTCTTCTGTAAGCCTGAACCTGTGTCTCCTTTAATTAAATGAAATAAAGGATAAATACAGTGTTAGTAGAATGTTGAATTTAGATTTCTTCAGAGAGCTTTGTATCTTTCTTGGCTTTCTACTCACAACTTAATAGCTACAATTAAACACTTTCTTCAGTCATGCACACAGGCATGGCCAGAATGAAGCAGAATATTGCACAACCTCCAAGCATACAAATAGGTTGTTCAAAAATCCTTACATTTGCTCCAGCTCTGGGGTCCTGGCTGTGTTCTGCTGCCCTCTCCTGTCACTTCCATGTCCTTACAGCAATATCGACTACTGGCACAAGATTATGAAAATTCACTTCTAGTTGCATAACAGCAAACCACCACTCTAAAATTTTTCTGAGGCTGTACAGCTTTTTCCAAATACCCTTTCAAAGTTTCCCTTCCTTACTGCTGTATTACTTTGCATAGTAAATTAATTTAAGCTGTGGCTCTGTGTATGGCTTTATGTCTCTGTATTTAAAAAAAAGGAGGTGCAATTATAAAGTCTATTATATACTTAAGGATAAGAGCTTCTAGATAATATCATGAACCCATAGAAACAAGGAAACATTCTCCTGATGGCTCCAAGGAGCTCAGGTTTTTATTTTCTGGCACTAAGGAGTGATGCCTGCCAGCAATGAAACCCAACTTGAAATTACTTTTTGGCAATTGTTTATGGTCATGTTGCTGAGGGTGGATTACACAGTCTGGCAGCAAAGTGTCTCCAGTGTTAATGAACAAGTAAACTCAGACTTGACAAGTAAACTTAGAGTTGTCAAGCCTATTAAATTTGGTGCACAGCTCCAGAAGCACCATAAATAATGACTTGTTTTTACTGTTGGAATTCAGATTTTGAATCCCAAAAAGTTTGTGCTTAGGCCATTGGATCAAAATGACCAAGACAACTATGTCCCAGGCAGTCTTTGGGCAAGAAAATTCCTTCCCTATCCTTAAAAGTTAGTATTGATGCTTCTTATTAAAGATGTTAAAGTAGAAAGTGTCTAAATTACTGCATGTAATGCAACACACTCAGGAAAATAATTTCAGTTTGCATGGAGAGGGTTGTTACCTTTAATGTAGTTCTGTGGAGAACATATATACTTTAAAGCCATAAAGTGTATATTGAAGTGTCCATTGAAGGGCTGGCTGTGCAGAAATCCTCATTTTGAGAGAAGATCACGTCATAAAGATTGTTTAATGAAGAGCACATGAACAAGGAACTCAGCAAAGCTAACAGAAACAAGAAAAGAACATAATATACTTAACTTTTAATTTTTCTTAATCCTGCAAAAGGGATCCATGAACTATAAACCCCCCCAAAAATATTTAAGGAATTAAGTGGGAGTAAGTGATTTACACACACAGTGAGAGACAGCCTTTATCTCTTCATGTCATTCTGGACATTAACTTATCCTGTCTGTGACTTTCCTCTATATCTTTAAAAATCTTGATTTCTGAATTTTGTTAGTACTTTACCGCTGTGGAATAGAGAAGACTTCATGTTTTGCCTGTTTTTCTTTCACAGCTGTGTCTATTGTGTGTTAAGAAACACCACCACAGTTTATGAATTAGGTGTTTTTACATCTGAAGTAGAAAATTCTTTCTCAGTGTGTGTGCAGAGGTCTGTAGTGTCTACATGAACTTAGATCCTCAAAGGGGAATCTCTAAGGATAATTTCTGGTACCAAAGGGTACCAGATTTTGGTTTTTTAAATTTTGGTTTCACTTACGCTGGAAAAATCAAAAAATTTCCTTGAATTCGGTGAATTTCTGTGGTTTTGTTTTCCATGTACCAAGCTAGGGGTACAGGAAACCAGGAAACCATTCCTCTTACTCCTGTTTGCTTCCCATTGTAGAAAGCATCTATGGGAATGCCTTCTTGGATCAATATGATGAGATGTTTTAAGGAGACAGAGCAGTATCAGAACCCAGGTCTGAATGGACTGTATCCTCCTTTATTTTTGTATTCATAATTTGAATATTTTGCAATAAAGCACTCTGGTATTTAATATAATTTAATTTAGCATGTTCTTAAACCAATATTCTTCTGAGTTCCTAATAGTTATTATCATTCTAAGAGACAGATGGACCAGTTTCCCTAAATGGTGATATCTGAAATTTTCAGGAAATCTGTCTATCTTTTTTTGTTCCATGAAATGAAATCATGATTGAGTCTGTGGAAAGTAATCAAAATACTTCAGTATGAGAACAGTGGGACGTGAGAGTTCCGTTTGTAAAATTTCCAGTTTCTGGGCTGAATTGGAGCAGCACCTGGAGGGTCAGGTGCACAGCTGTAATGCACATTTTTATCATGGGACTTTCCCTTTCATTAGCACGGGTTTTGCTTACACATGAAACTCTTGCCAGTTATCCCAGCAGAGCTGCAGTGGCGTTACACCCTGTGATGTCCCTGTTCCGAGTTACCTTCCCGATGGCACGAGGTGTTCCAGGCCTGGGGAACGCCACTAGATGGGGATGTTTTCTCACCATCGCCTCATTCTCTGCCTCTGAGGGGCTGGATTCTCTTACTGTAAGTATATTCACTTTTGATAACTGCACATTAAAAAGCGCAAAATTAGTTCAAGCAGCTTTCATGCATAAACAGGTCTCATGTTCTTGAAATATCCGCACACGGCAAAGAACACACCAATTGATGTAATCCAGTGTGTGGTTGTTTAGACCCGATGGAATGAACAGACAGTGTTGTACAAGCAGGCAAAAAAGATTGGAAAGAAACCTGAGGCCTCCATACCTCTGTGTAACGAAATAAATTATTACTTATTTAGCTTATATCACACGGTGGAAGACATGTTTTATCAATATTTCTTATTCACGAAGCAGTTTTCAGCTCCAGAGTATTTAAATGCATTCATCCCCAAGAGAAAAAAACTCTAAATGGGATATGGGGTGTGTGGTCATTGCTGAAGTGACAGCTTCTATTGTCTTTCTACCCTCATCAGTATTCAGTATAATGGCAAGGACAGGGACTGATTTAGAAACAGCTGAATAGCAAAAACAAATAAGGAGATCATACATAAACCATACTAAGATTCCATGATTAGAAAGACCTGCTATTCAAGTGAAGCTGGAGAAAAAACTGATCACTGATCAGTTGCAAAAACTTGTTAAAGTAGATTTTAAGATGTATTTTTAGTCAAAACAATGTCATTTAAAACACAAGCATTTATTCAAGTTTAATATTTCCTACATATATTACAGCTTTTAATAAATGTTGCATGAAACAAAGATTTCTGAATCATTTTTTTTTCAAAAATGTAATTACTGACATTCAAAACTAAGTTATGATTCCTAAAGTCACAGAATCATCATAGAATTATTGCAGAATGGTTTGGATTGGAAAAGATCTTAAGGATCATGTAGTTTTTCCAACCTAAATGATTCTCTGATTCTTAGCTCCTGTCTACAACAAAATTACCTTATCTGGTTATCTGTACAGTTGCCCTGGCCACACATTCCCACTCAGATTGTCTGCAAATGCATCACAAGGGTGGGCAGACCAGGAACACAATGAATTTTTTCTTTTAAATCCCAGCATAACTAATATAATAATGGAACTGCTTTCTTATGGCTTCATTTTGTTATGGCTTTTTTTTCTATTCACATATCAGTGACCTAAAGCTGAATTAATGTTGTGGAATAAGAATTCTCATATGAGCTAAATGAAAGATTTACTTCCCAAAAGCTGGTTTAGCTATTCAAATTACAAAACATATCAAACTGTAAGCAGATCCTAAAGATTTTCAGTTTCTATTTAGTAAACAGAAAGAGAAAAAGACAATTGAAGATAATTCATGTTCTGAGTAACTATGTTTGTACCTTTGTGTTAGTAGGCAGAAAACAGAGAAAATGGTATTACCTCTACTCTGGGCAGTTTTTTACTATTTCTTCTAAACCACTTAACATAAATGTACATCCCAGACATCTCTGTCAGGGAATTTTTATGCCAATAATGAGAATTAAGGGTGTGTATATAACCCCAGTTGGAGAAACCATCTGCAAAATATTGATGGCTCAGAAGCACATTGGAAGCTCAGAGAGTGCATCTGTTTGAATACACAGAAAAAGGCTTTATTGAACTGCAGAGCTAAAAAGTAGTATTTTCCAATGTATTTAGGTGATTTAGAAGCCTGTTTTTAGTGACATTCAAACCCCAGAAACTCTAATTACTGGAGGGTTTTGGTTAACTTTACTTTTTGAAATTCCCTCATTCTCACAGTGACTTTTTTCTTGTATATTCTGCTATATAAAAATTCTAAAAGAGAAAACCGAAATGGAAGAGAAACAAGAACTATACATTCACTCATTTGTAATTTCTATGAATTCAGTTAAATACTGAACTACTAAAAAACTTACCTTTAATGTGTTGTACTAAATCAAACATTCCTGGTGAATCAGAAGGCATGCAGTTTATAAATCAGACTGTAAACATGGATAAGTAAATCTGGGTAATATATAAAAACTCCGGAGTTAGCACATTTGAAACAGAAGCTTTAAAAGTAAACCTTTATAAATCAACTCTTTAAATCAAAGAGAAAACAATGCTTTTTCTTGTCCAATGCACTAGGGAAGGTTATTCCTCAAGCAACTTGTGTAGATAAAGGCTCTGGTTTTAATGCAGGTTGATGTATTTATGTACAAACCCACGTTAAGCAAGAAACAAAAAAGTCTAAGTACCAATCCAGAAACATTTTGACAAATAGTTTAACAGCTGGATAATTCAAAAGAATGATTCAAGGATAGAGATGATAGAGAGAGATGATACAAGGTAGGGCATGATCACACAGTAAAGGACAGTCAGCAAGGGGCCTTCATCTGCTATAAATTACAGAAAATTTAATTAGAGAAAAGTCATTAAGCCTAAAGTGAGCATTTCCTACCAGCTCATGCAAAGCAGCTTTTAAATGCTTATTAAACTTTCAGTATCAAGACCTACACATTCATGTTTAATTGGGAAAATTTTTTGTATGTTTTTATATTTAAGCACACATTTGTATGGTGAGTTAAGCTCTGGCTTTGCAGGGTCATGTATGGCTTTTATTTCTTTACTGTTGAGGCAGATTTCAGAGACTGCTGGCAAATGAGGTGTTAGTGTTCACATGGACTATAAAAGAACATTTTACACACAGCCATAACATTACTTTGTAAATGATTTTGTTCTCCAAATTTAATAATCTTCCTGGAACTCTCAGTTCCTCAAGGTCAGAAATTTCTCCTTCCAGGCTTCCAAACATTATTAGAGTCAATATCTAATGAGGACATTTATATAGTGAATAAAGGGGAATAATGACAAAATGATATAGTTACTAACAAGAAACAGGGAAAGACATTACTTTAGAAGTAATTTTTCTTTATATTAAATTATTTTTCTTTATATTTTACAGTGAGAAGCTGGACAAAAGTGTGTCTTTTTAATTTGAATTTCATTTCCAAGATTGACTCTGTCATTCTAAGATTTGTAATGTCTACAAGTATATACATATCTATGTGTATACATGTGTATATATATATATATATTTATACACAGCTGGCTACACCAGGCCATACATTAACAGACCAATCTGTTGAAACAACACAAACTTTCCAATTCTATTTATGTTATACATCCAGCTTTATCTTCAGCGTGAATTACAGCCTTTCTGCAATTTCCAGATGTAACTTCTTTCTTTCTTTCAAGGCTAGTAATGAACCAGGTCTAAGCTTCCCTTAAGACTGCATTTTCATCAAGGACCTGCCAAGGCTGTTCCTGTCAGAGCCCAGGCACATAAAGGAGCCAGGAGGAGCCACTGGGGACCAGAGGACAGAGCACACTCATTTGAGTGTATCTGGCTGCTGCATGAACTTCCAGAGAAGATTAATTGATTCTGGAATCTGAGTGTCTTTTGGTAAAAAAAAAAACAAAAAAACAAAACCCCAAACCTGCAATCCCTTCCTCTTTGATAACAATTTTGCTACAACCAGTTCTACTTGCACAATATAAATCACATATCAACTATATTTTTTTTATTTTTTAATCCCATTCCAACAGAGAATTTACATCCTAGTAAGGAAGAAGAGCAAGTGTCCAAGAAACCCTTCAGAGGCTTTGCTATTGCCCTATTTTATATGGAAATTTCTGAGTAGAGGATAGGCATCCATATATTAGAAACCCTTTACTGTGTGTACCCAATGCATATGGGCACATATACAAAGCTTTATGTAGTCAGAATTTAAGGTGTGCGTTTGAACTTTATGTAGAATTTGATGTGTGGATTACATTTGAAGGCACATCAGACAGAATTTAATGTGTGTATTCTATTATTGAGTGGTTCCATACTGTAGACCTTTACTTAATTGTCCTTAAACAGAAGCATGTGAAATAGAGGTTTTGGAATAAAGGTAAACTGTGAAACATGAAGCTACACTTTAAAATTGTGAAAGCAGAAGTAGAATTTTTTTCCTGAGGAATTGTTATTTTCAGCGTCTGCTAAAGAACTGTATATCCTATCATCCTAGAAGTCATCCCTGCACAAGACTGCTGAAATGAAAAAGAATTCCCTCATGGCATATCCAGCTCACTGCTCCTCTTTGGAAATCAGGTCTAAAAATATTGGCTGATTATTTCAAATTGCTGATTCATTCAGCTGATCAGAAGATGTTGACCTATCCAGCTGATACCAAGATGGTGTCAATTCACTTGTGGATAAAGACAATTCTGAATAAAGGCAAAGCATTTCAAAGATATTCAAAGATAGTGCTTTGGCAGAAAGATATGCCAGAAAATTAGTGAAATCAAATGAATACATTTTTCTAATTATGATTTCATTGGATTACTAGGAATTCTGTCTGACACCCAACATTAGTGCCCATTTTGGTGGACATACATGTGCTGGTGGTTTGCTCCTTCACTTGTAGCTGACCTGCCCTGACTGGCTAAGCTGAACAGAACTAGCTCACCCATGGGCATGCAATCAATCAGAACAACTAAATATTAAATGCTTTCCCCACTGTGCCTGGGGATTTTTCTATCCCTATAATTAATCTCTTTTTCCTTACAATTACTTTATATATGTAATGTTGTGTTTTGTCTTTGGACCATGGACTGTGTTTACTCATGTCCTTAAAAATATGCATAGCACAGTATATTTTAGGTCTGACAGAGGACTTTACACACCTTTCTCACACAGATAGTAGTGATTAACTAATTGATTGTTAGATTACTAATTAGCTTTTGATCTCTGCATCTACTTGTACAATTTCTCCTATGTAATATTTTACATAGCTTTTATCACAGCTGTAGAAGAACTGTCCCTGTATAGAGTATTTGTTCTGAATTAGTACAAAACCAGACAAATTTTCATCTTTGAGTAAAGACACACTGGCAACCCCATGCAAATGAAAACATCCTTTAAATCAGAACATGTGTCTACATCATTAAATGATTTATGACAAAGGGAATTAATTTCTGGAAACTGTGAACCCATTTAAATTTCCTAAGCTTTCACTGTCCCACTGAAAGTGGCCTATTAATGCTCCTGCTCCTCTGAAGTCATTTGTAGCAGTCTCCAGCAGGAGTCTGAATGACTCTTCTCTCACCTAGATCAAGCCCTTGTCCCCAACTGTACTGGCTGGGCTGTTTTGTGTCCCAAAAAATGGTGGATGAGGAGTTGAAAGATGAAACCAAGAAAAAGCAGCAGCACGATATAGAAACTTCACATCAGGCTGGTGAATAAAGGGCCTATCCACATTTTGGAGGAGTGTACATGATGTGTCTGTAGCATTTTTCTTACTGAGAAACCTTTTTGTGTTTTCTTCATTATTAACAGGATCCAAATTGCAGTCTGTAGATGTGGTCCAAGCCATGCGTTTGAACATATGAGAAAAATCACTTTTAAAAAAGACTTGGTATTTAAACCATGTCTTCTTGTGGAGCTGAACTACAAAGGGCTTTTTTTTTGGCCATAAATTGGTTTTGGACCTTAGAAAGAAGCTAATGCCAAAACTGAATGGTGGACATAAAAATTAGTGTATTAATCTCATGATAAGAAGATAACCTATGAAGAGCCTATACCAACATGTCTCTGAGGATCAGAAAGGTTCTGTTGAAATGGTCAGTTCCTCTTTTTCTCAGGATGGGTGGGAACTTTAAAGAAACTATTCTTCTCATACAGATTTGAGGATCACAGTTTGGCCTGATATTTAGAGTATCAAGCTTAGAAAGAAGCCCCTTCCTCTCATCAGTCTTCACCCAAAAAACAGCTGCAAATTCCTAAATTCAATGTGGAGGCAAAGAAAAGGCATGGAAAGTAGAAGAGAAAAAAAGAACTGCATAAATCCAGTGAGAATTGCAATATACCAGAGATCTCATGTTAATATTGCTGACATTAAATTTCTACTTGTGTTATTTTATAGACTGAGCAGATAGGTCAGGCAGCTAGATTTCTGAGAGTTTTTCTGAAATGAGAATTCAAACATATTGAGGTTCTGCCTTCATCACCTAATATTCAAAATCTCTTGATGCTATTGAGACCAGACAAATTTATAATGTACCACTGGAAAAAAAATGCAGCTGAAATTTGACCCAGGTTTTTCTGCTTAGTTAATTGTCTTTATGAGACCAATCTGTTTTAATTAAAATCAGTGGAAAGGTATCACTGTATACACAGGTTAGGCCCTTCTAATAATTTTTAGCAGCTGAATAAGAATACAGGGTATACAGTTCTGATCAATTTTAGAAGCTGAGACAAGATAGCGTATAATGTATTATAATGGAACAAGACACAAAAAAAGATACTTAATATGCTAATTTTTTCCCTTTTTCTTCGGCACAAAGAGAAGCTGCCAAGAATAAGTAGAGGAGATCATTAGACATTCAGGTTTCTAAAAGTATGTAGTTTTGAAAGAATGCTTGTAACAGCCAAAGGGAAAGCAACCAGACAAGCTCCCCACAGGAGACTGGCATAGTGATGGTGGCAAACACAGATGAAACATAATTTTATTTAGTTGTCAGTCGTCCTGAAAGTCTTGTCTTCCAAAATGGAGCTTTTTCCCCTCAAAATGTCAATAGACTAAGGTGCTTTTCATGAATGCACCTATACTGTCAATTGCATCTGACATTTACACAGTGCCAGACATCACAATGTTGAGATCTGACAGCTTAAGCAGGCATAAAATGTGGACTTTTTCGTGATATTGATTTCCATAATTGCTTATCCAGATGTGCGCAGTGGGGAAGAATGGAAGATGATCACAACTTCTTCACTGTAGATTGGCTTACATGGGAGATAGAATGCTGGGTGGTGGTGCTCATTTTGGGCTGCATTTTTATAGAAAACATCTTTTTTGGTGGGTCTTCTGCCAAAATTTAATAGATATGATTTCTATGGGCCAAGTTCTGTTCTGTTACTAAGCAGGGGAAGTTTAGACATCTGAGCTCCAGAAGAAGCTGTGCAAGAGTGTGAATTGAGTAGGAAACCAGGGTGGGACCATGGACACAGCGACTTGCTTATCACCTCAGAAACCAAAGTAGATGTCTTCTGAGTCTGAATATGGTCTTACAATTTTTTTGTGTGCTTTGTTATCTTGGAATCAAGAACAACAGGCTAAATCTGTTTCAATTTATTAATGATGCTAAAGGATGTTGAACTCAACTGAGTGGGATATAGGATAAAAAAGTATGGGAGGACAAAATGCATCAGAGTGATGCATATACTATGTAATATATGCTTCTTTTTAATAGGGATGAAGAAATCTCAGAAGATGTGGATAAATATCACTGAAAAGTTTGGATTGTTATCCCGATCTTATCTGAATCTTAAGACTGAGCTGGAAGTCTCACAAGAATGGGCTTTCTCACAGTATTTCAGAAAGATCCAGACATCGTAAATACTCATGGTATTTCAACAATTCTTGTTTCAGTCCTGGCTTTAGCCTGGTGGTATAAAGAGACACAATGTGAAAATTAAGGGGAGGGTGGGAAAGAAAAGTTAACCTTTTAAATATTAAAAATTCTAACATATATAGCTAAGGGAAGCAGTAGCTGAAAAGTCCATTCCAAGGATAAGCATAATTAATGAAATAGGAGTTATATAGTAGGGTAATAAAAACCTGAAACCCAACCAAACCAAACCAAAAAACCAGGCTAGTTTAAAAAAATGTAAAATTTAAGAGGAAGACGAGTGAAAGGAAAAGAACTTCCTGATAACATATTCTGTTTAGTAGAAGAGTTGTGTCCCAAAGGAAATAGCAAAGGTTCTATAGATTAGGACTTTCAGGGCATAAACCCAAATCCTTTGAAGATAACAAGGATCCCATGATATGTAAATACAATACATACTGGTTTCTGAGCACCATCAGTGTGGCTTAGTACAAGAGAAACTGGACAGATGGCTTCCTTTAGAACAGACATAATTATATTGCATATTCATTCCTCAACTTTTAGCAACAAAAGGTATGGTTTTAATGGTTTCCATTCTCACCCTTGCCTGGAGTCACTGACAGCTCTTTTGAGCTGAGGGTTACTGTATTGAGTTCTGCTGGAATATGGTTACCTAACTCATAGGTTCTAGTTAGAAACTGATTAACATTTGAGCACAAGAAAGGTGGAAAAAGCATTTTCCCAGACTTTGAACAAAAAATAACTTGAACAGGGTTCAGGAGCAGAGATTTTGAGGTGCTCAGTTTAAGTCCTCTGAAATACTGTGGCTTTGACCTCTGCTCTGATCTGTGATTTGTGATCCTCTAATCCCATGGAGGTGAAGAGCCCAGCAGGATTTACACTGCCATCCAGAAGAGCTCAGACCAAGATGTGTCTGGGTTTGCCAACACAAACATATGCAATGGTTATCATTAAAATGGTGCAGATGTCTGTAAATATTGCTGCAAACATGTGCTTTTCTTGACCCTTTGAAAAGCTAATTTCTGATCCCTTAGTGGTGTGAAAGACAGCACATGATTTCAGTAGTTTATTTCCTTCAACCTTTCGAAGATCCTGTGGGTAGGTAATAGCTCAATAGCACATGTGGTTGTGTTATCCAGGGATATTCATCCAGCTAAAGGCATGGCTGACTGGCAGCCGATTTACTGTTCTTGTTTCTCCATCACGCAACTCAACTCTATCTCATCATAAGTCAAGTGAATTTCTTGTGGTGTGCTCAGCAGATGAATCAGCACTGTGATCTTGCAGCTGGTTTGTATTTGACATACAGGTACAGCAGGTTTGTGTGTAATTGCCAGCCAGCCAGCCAACGGTGGATTTTTGGCGGGGTCCTCAGACAGATGTTTTACAGTCAGATAGTGGTCTTCATAAATTTAGCTGTCCACATTGCCTTCCAGGTCATTCTTATCTGCCATGTATTACAAGGAGGGGCACAGATATCCTTGGGGTACTATACCTACTGTGAATATGGTCATATGATATGAAAGCTAACAACCCAAGGAGCTGTATTGAGAAAGGCTCTGTGTCCTACATCACACCCTACTGGAACTTTAGCACTCAGAAGGTATGGTATGTGATGGCTAATAAACATAGAAATAAGTGTTTTCCTTTAAAGCATTCATTCCATTCCAAAGAAAGATCTACTTGCACACTAAGTAAAACCCATTTTTTTTTTTTTAAGTAATCTTATTGATAAGTCTGATAATAATCTAATTCTCAGTAAGGTTCCATAGTGAACATAATGGGATAGCCTAGATTAACAAAAGCCTGGATAGATTACACTGCCAATTTTACCTTCTCCTATAATTGTACTGTGTTTTCTATTCTCAGGGAGAGAACCTAGAGTAGATTATAAGTAGTTTTTCTTACATATCTTTAATTATCTGAAAGCACTTATTCTCATCTATTCTAGATTAGAAATCTAAGTCCTTTTCTATAATCCACAGAGAAAACAACTTTTAAAGTGAGTTTCACCCCACCTATATCAGACATTTCCTGTACATCAGATATATGAAAAATATCCAGAGATGGCTACATCTCCATCCACAGATATAATTTAGGTAGAAGTTGAGCTTAGGGAAAACAGCAAATATTTCAAGTACCTGAGGATGCCCATCAAGTGTCTTTTGACACAGTGCCTAACTCAGCAGGTGAAGAGAATGGATGTCTCAGAGCATTAGTCTGTTAAGCTTCATGCAATCATCAGGTTTGTTCTGCCCCTTGGTCACTGTAGTTTTTCACTGACTTAAAATAATGGCATTGCTGCAGCACAGAAGTGGAGTCACAGAACAATAAATATAAATCACACTCCTACTGTTCGAAACTAAAGATGTATAGAGGTTTTTCCCAATATATATTCTCTTTAAAAAAACCTCTTCTGATTCTTGATTTTGCAAATAACTTATAGAATAACAAAGAATCATACATTTGTGACATGTTCTGCCATAATAAATCCTCATGCTTTTGGTTTTCCTGTCCTTCCCAGTAATTGATTTTCCCTGAAGTTGAAATGGGATAACTGGTGTAGACCATTTTTCCAGTTTGTCTTATGCAAGAGTTTTTGGACCATCAAGGTCAGCAGCTCAGAAACATTTAATTTCTGTACATTAAGGTTCCTTTAAACCCAAATTGAGTGAGTATGGTTCTGTATTTCCCACAGTGCTACCAGTATTTTCAAATAGGAATTATTTGTTCAGAGCTAAAGCAAACTTCAGATTGATGCTCATTCTCTGACCACAGGTCATTTTTACCTTGCTTTTTATTAAACCTTTCAGACAGAATTTTTGTCTCTTTCTCCCTTCTACTGGCTGTTTGGAAATCCTTCAGCAATTGGAAAGACTTCCAAAAGGAATGTGATAGCCATGCAATCAGCCATTAAAGCAGTGCTTAGCATATCTCTGGTAGCAAGAGGATGACCCTGTATTTGTTGGCCTGTTTTAGATCATGCATCACTCGGTTGTGCAACATTTCAGAGAAGTTCAAAATAGTTTTTACTGAGGGTTATCACATCAGAGTAATGCAAACAGGTTGAGAAATAAATATTGCATTATTCTTTATTTTTAAAAATGTAAAAACTACCTGTGAAATGTAGACTTCTACATCTGTAAAATGAGGCATATACTTATCTTTAAGATGTAAAAATGTGAAATTAAATTGCTTCATGTCTCATTAATTTAGGTGTCACCTTTATTCATGCTGTAAATTTATTATCCTTGTGCATAAGGGAAGGGAACCCTCAGAAATTCCTAATCCTGTAGCATCAATAACCAATATAGTGATGACATAAATATCAAGGCACCTACAGGACTTCCTGAAGAGGGACTGGTAGTAAAGTAAAGGATTATCTGTGACCCTCTACAAATCAGTTTTGACTTGTGCTGAAAATAAATGTCTGGAACTTTGCATTTCTTCTATTGATACTGTACATCTTATTTATATACTACATTATAAAACACTGTAATTCCTGTAGAAAATGAAACTTCAGAAAAACAGCAGCAAGCCAGTAAAATCCAGAAAGGAAAACCAATTAATGTAAATTATATGGTTCTATAACTGTAACTACAGAATTTTAGTGGGCAGGCTTCCAGTTTGGAAGGCAAGTCAGAATGCCTTATGTGAGGATTTGCTTTTATTAGTACAAGAATACAGCCACATCTCAATGCAACTAGTGCCAGCCCACCATTTTGACACAATCAAGGTAAAACACATCTGATTTACTACTAAATGTTATGGAAAAGGTTACCAAACCATTTTTATTTACCTAACAGTCAGTACCCTGTCTTTAACACCCACTTTTACTGCAGGGCTGTATGTATATTTTAGTTAATCCAAGTAAAAAATTAGTAATTTTTAGCATGGAAGACAAGGACTGAATTATTGTTTGAAAACTACATTAAATAGCTATTAATACACATATTTTCTAGCATTGTCTAAGTAGTCTGAGTAAAAGTCTCATCAAGAAGCAAATGCTGCAATAGACTGACTGCACAATATGACTACTGTCACAGTAGTTTAAATGGAATTCCAGTAGGTCAAAGTTTCCTCCAGTACCTCTGGTTTTTTCATGTTATAATTTCAACAATATACCTTGAGAGACTTTTTTAAAAACCATCCTCATGGACCAATTCATCTGCAATTTGCTATACTTGGTGGGTTTAAAAGTCCCCATATGCTTAAGCTGTAAAAAAAATGCTGGACACATCAATAAAAAGGTAATATAATTCAAAACAGCTGCATGTAACATGCCATTACACAAACTGATACCATATTTTACCCACATTTTGTGTTATTATCCTACATTAATCTCCAATTCTGACTGTAAATGTTTTATCCCAAGAGCAAATAAAGAGTAAAATTAATTGTATTAGAGAATAAAGGTACTCCTAACTATAAAAAAAATCACAACAGCTGTACTATTATTTTATCAAATACTGTTTCTTGCATTCTAAAATGCTGTGCTGGTATTGGAAGTATGTTACCCATTAAATATTATGATTGTACATTTACAGTTAAATATCATTATTTATATTGTGTGATGGTGTATCAGTCATAGAGCTAGGAAAAAAATTGTCTGTAAATAATTTCAATCAAATATTTGGTGTTCAGAAGATTTATGTTAGCCAATCAAATTATAGAATATTTCATAAACTATTAGCTCTTAAAAATTATCTCTCTGCAATCTGACCTATGATTTGTTCAAAGAGTTATGGGTTAATTACTTGACTTAAGGAGAGTACTATTTTAACTTTTTGATTTGTCTTTTCCATGATTATTCTACCACAAAATTAAACAGTATGTCTTTGGGAAAGACCTCGTCATGTTCCCATACAAATCATCTGCAAAATTACTATTGGCTTCAGTGCTTCAGAATTATACCAATTTAATCCCTAAACAAAATTTCTCTGGAACAAATGAAGTGTGGCTTCTGGACAGATACTAGCTTTTCATAGATCTTTGACTGCACAAATATTCAAGAACAGTGAATGAAAAAAAGCTCTAACAGTCTGAATTTATTTTTGTAGCTGATCACAAACTTTCTTTATAGAAGTAATTTGAATTGTTTCTATAGCTAGTTATTGTGTCAAAGCAGGAGCTGACTATTCGATACAACCAAATTTTTATGGCAAGCCTAACTTTTTTTCACTGCATTTCCTTAGATCAACATCCCCTTATGATGGCAATGATGAGGATTCAAACACGCAACTTGCTCATGAAGGTAGAATTTCTTGTATTTACTCATTTTGCTGGCTCTGGTGAGCTTGATTAGGAGGTGGCATACCTGTCCCTTGAGGACCCACAGTGCAAAGTTGGTGAGGGACTCACTTTCAAGAAACTGTACCAATTGGAGACCAGGTTATTCTGCTGCCAGCTCAATCTTTCATTTAGACACTCCTTCTCACCAGCATCTCTCACAGCTCCCGTGAACATCACAACAGGCTTTGTTTAACCAAGAGGTCTTTATATCTTCAGTCATCTGGGGTAGAGCTCGTATCCCTCAAGCCCTGTGCCTCATCAGGTATCCTCACAGTGCACCAGGTTTCCTCCTCCATGTGATCCCCCATCAGACAGAGGGAGAAAGGGGAGATATTGTCCCAAATCTGGATTTTCCCCCCATCCGCATCCCCGGCTGAGAGCGATGCCCACCTTTCTCCTGTCTCTAACCCAACTGCAAATCTCCTCTCTGATGAAACACAGGCCTCTCAGCATGAACCAAGATGTAAATGTCCTTGAGATGCAGCATGGACTTGAAGATGATTTGAATATTATTCCACAGAGGTCTGTGAGCAAAAGGCTTAGCATTCTTCTGCTCCCCTCATCTACACTGATATCAAGGAAATGTTTCTACCCCCATTGCCCAACTAAACATGGCAGGACAAGTCTTCATTCTGCCAAATATTTGGTTTTATGCCAGAAGAAAAACTACTTGTACCTGGAATACTATTTGTAACAGACTGTCTGTTCATTCTTGCTATAACACTAAATAACAAATTAAAAAAAAAATTTACATTTTAAAAACAAAACCCCAATCAATTTAAATAAATGCATAGTTATTTTTCCTCTAAAAGTTGTATTTAATGTTTGGGGTGGAATGCTTTATGCACATCTGTATATAACAAACACTTAAGGAAAAGAGTCCAGCAACTTTAAATCATAGTATAGACAAACCTTGCACTCAAGTTAATCACACACTGGCACAGAGACACATCCTTTTGTTCTCTGCACTCACATTCCAATACAGATCCTGTATGGATTTTGCTCACAAGAAATATTAAAGCTGTAAACTTTTTTCCCCTCCACATTCCTACAGCCCCATAAATAGGGTGGCAAGTAAAAGAAGTGTATGTCAGAAATACTCCAGCTGTTCCCCACGCTCAGTGCTCATTCCTTTTCCAGCATACTCTTCACGCAATTCTCTTTATTCAAGACATGCAATAAAAATAGCAGCTAAAGTGAAGAAAATTTCTCACAGAGACTTTCACGCCTTCAGCTCACACTCTTCTTACTGCTACAGCCTCCCACAGCCCTTTTCTAATTCATCTGTGAAATGCACACTGTGTTCGAAGATTTACCCGCTTTCAAACACTGCCCAGCTGCCAGTCTGTCTGCTGGCCCTCACAACCCACTGAGGTCTGGTTTTAAGTGTTCAGCTGCTCTTGCCAACACTGTTCACATCTTTTTAACTCAGTTAGATCTATGAGCCTTCAGCCTTGGTTTCCCACACCCTTGATAAGTGTATTTTCTACTAGTCAGCCCCTGTTTTTCTGCCAGTCTCCTCCTCTTCCTCAGCATTTATTCAAAATGAAAGATGTTCAGGAGGAGTGCCAGCTGACAAATATTTATTTAAAATTCATGCAGAGAGAGGTTTAACCTAAACTTCTGCTTCCTAAGGTGTCTGTCTTCCATTTCTACACACTTTTGAAACAGTTCCAGTGAAGCACATGAGTACTCTGCTCTTGAATGTCCCAGCTAACAGTTCTCTTTTTCACCCTTGGTAAGGACGAGACTCATTAGCTCAGGTCACACATTTTTACATAGAGTAACTTCTTATTGACCAACATGAGGGGGAAAAACAGCTGGGGAAACAGAATAAATACAAAAAAGGGGCTAGATTTTTCAGTACCAGATTTCTGGACTGGTCTGTTATAATCTGGCAGCTTGTAGACACCCAGGCAGCTGGTGCAGTCTGCTGGGGTCTGCTGAATAAACTCTCTGCCTGGTCCAGATGTTGCACCTCTCTGCTTCTTCAGGAATCTGCTCTCAGAAAACACATATACATGGATTTATCCTGTAGATTCCTTTCACGAGCCAAGGTTATAAAGATTCACTGCCTTGAAGGAAGCCCA
Organism: Leptocoma aspasia; assembly: GCA_013399835.1. Classification (NCBI taxonomy): domain Eukaryota; kingdom Metazoa; phylum Chordata; class Aves; order Passeriformes; family Nectariniidae; genus Leptocoma; species Leptocoma aspasia. Next base: position 281,612 of record VXAX01007347.1, read on the forward strand.
AAGGCCTGGCCTTGAACGAGAACCAGGATCCAAGGATGTGACTCAAGCTGTCAGGAGAAGCACAGGATCCTCCTCAGGCCTGTGTGCCATAGAAATGGTGGAGGGAGAGATTCTGCAGCTAAAGGCTATTCTTAGATCACTCAATCAGAGGCAAAATGATGCATTGTTAAGTGACAGCATGTTGTCCCACCAGCCATGAAAGTTGTAGCAGCTGTCCAAGACAAACACTGTTCTTCCCTGGCTACTCTAGGCTGTGGGCAAAGGACAGAATCCAGTGGGCAGCTTTGGAAGACCTGGATCCACAATGATACTTCAGAATCCACCAGCATCACTAGAAAGAGTTTCAGTTTAGGGATACAACAGGGACCAGGGTGGTGGCTACCCCAGACCTCTGCTAATTCTTCCATTACAAATCCTGTCCATTGCTGACCATCACAGAAGCCCATTGAACCTCCAGCACAGATTTTACAGCCTGATCGAACAATTTATGCTGACTCTAATTTAGGATTTAAGTCTGTCTGTCTGGATAGTTCACACAACTGACATGAATAAAAAAACCCAAACAATAAACACACCATTCCCTAAAATGTATGTCCAAAAGAAAAGCAAGTATAAGGAGTTTTTCTAAACCTTTTCCTCACACACATGCTTGCCTAGAGGTGCTCCTGTTGCTTGGCATTTATTCTGTCTTTGAACTAGCCCATTGAATGAGCTGGACTTGAAATATTCCAGAGAAGTCCTTGCTGGCCTCTTACTAGGGACATAAGAGACAAAGGATGAAAAAGAGTGGACAAATCCCAAATGTTCTGAACCCAGTTTGCTTCAGGTATGATAATGTCATCATGCTCCTCTCAAGACCTCCTGATTAAGTCATTCCCATAGCCTTTATTCTCTGGAAAGTCAAGGAGAAATCAACAGAAGTCTGTAATTCTGCAGCAAGTCAACCCAATCAGCACTTTGCCTATAAATGAGCCAGTTTGGAATAAGATATAATTCATGTTGATCCAGAGCATAAAGGTGTCCAGAAGGACCGTTCTGGATCTAAGGAGAGAATGGGGTGAGAGGAAGACCAAGGGGAGACAACCCCAAGGGCACCTGTCAGGCAAAGTAATGGTATTTCAGGGACACTGTTTCCTTAGCCCTTCAGGTATTGTGTGCATTACGTTACACAACAATCTGAAAAGCAGTTATGAATGTAGTATAGAGATGAAGATACAGAGTATTTCTGTGTTGTGTGTCAGTCCTCCTTACTCCTCAGGCTTGACACCTGTTATATGTGTTATTAGTGCAGTCCTTGATACTTCATTCTATAAAAGAGAGGGAGAAATAAAACCCACTATGGGACAATAGTACAGATAACTCTACAGAGTAATCACGGAAAATGTGGAAGACTGAACAGACAGCTTAATGCTGTATTGGGTTGTATTCAGGTCTGCAGTGGTCCTTTGATAAGGTGACTCATGTATGTGGTCCTTCTAAGCTGGATTCTGGTGGTATGTCAAGGGGTTGCATAAGGAGCCAGATGATCTTGATTTTTCTGCCTAACTTTTCCATTTACCTTAAACTGAGCTCAGTGTGCCAGGGTAAGTTAGGCAGGCTGTGATCATGGCCCCCCAGTGCTGCATGCAGGTACTAAACTAGAGCAGACCTCTTTCCTCTGCCAGGTCAATGTTCTCCAGCCCTGGGGCCAGCTGGCACCGTCCTGCCACAGCCACACTTTTAAACACGCTGTCCAAAGAGAGTGGCTGCATCCAAACTGCTTATGCAGGATTCGTTCTGGGCCAGGTTTAACTCCCACACAATGTCCAGGAATTGTTCTGGAAAATGTTTAGTTGGCTTGCAACAAAATGGTTCTGAAAATTTAACCGTATGGGTGAACGGTGACCAGGCACCATGCCCCTAACGTGGTAAAGTCAGTGTGAACTGGTGCTGGGATCACAGTGGTGTGCTAATGCTCACTTATTCTCCCAGCTCTCCCATGCAGCAGAGAAACACTACTCAACCATTTTTTAGTTAGAGCCTGAGGCCAAGAAGCCAGGACTGATATACACTAATATATTGGTTGAAGGAAGAGCCCTTGTTTTGCTTCTTATTATGCTATTTATTCTCTCAAGGGTCCTACATCTCTTTCATTTTTACAGAGACAATTTAAAAGTTTTTCTCATGCCTGTAATTTTTGCAGTGCTACTGAGAGGTCAGCCCTCATTCCCACCAACATATTCATGACTTCTCACATCTCATAATGTGTGCAATAGCTCAGTTAAAATCTCCTTATAATCCTTCAAATTTCTCCATGAATCTGTCCTCCACTGACAAGCAATGTCAGTGTTACGTAGGAAAGCAGTGTACAGAGATATTTCTTGTCCCTGATACATATTATTCTTCATCTCAATATATCAATATAATAATGATAACTTCATATCAAGAGTGTTTATTTTGCTTATTGTCCTGTCATGATGGACATTTTTTCCAAGGATCAGTAAAGTTTTTTTGTTCCACGTACTGCTTAGATTAAGACAGGGTATATGTCTGTGACAATAATATTCCCAAACCATCATGCAAATCATATTAATTTGATTTCATTTTTATATTGGTCATTCACTCAAAAAAGCATAACATAATGTATTTACAAATCAATCTTTTCTTTAAAATACCTGTTGTTGCTGTTGTTGCCCTGATGGCTTAAAATGAAACAGTCCTATATGAACGGCACAAAAAGGAAAAAGAGAAATAAAAACACACAATAGGTTAGAAATTATTAGAAAGCATAGAAAGAAAATTTTCTTTCCACATTCCCATTGTTCATTACTCTTACTAATTTGTCTTTTTCTGATACTCAAAGTTACAATAAGAAAGGTCAGATATATATTCCTTTCTCTGCAGCTCATTTGTATTTTTCATGTATATCCAAGACAGTCATTTCTGAATGTACAATTGAAAATACACATTTTTTTTTCTTAGAGGTTACTGGGAGTTTAACATAGTGTAAAATAGAAAAATCAGCTCTAACTCATGTTCTCTTCACCTCACTCCACCCTCAAAAAAAAAAAAAAGTATCAGGATAAAGCAAGTTTAGTTTGACATCTCAGCTGGTTTGTTATTGCCTATTTTAAAATTGGGGAAAAAATGCTGAATTCACAGGCTTTGATAAAACAGTCATTTATTTCCCTGTCAGATATAATGAAAGTCAAATGAAACAATCAGTTACAAACATACACAAAAGTATACTCTAAAGCTCAACATGAACACTCACATCAGAGACAGTCTGAACAGCGGCAAAGTCACGTAAAGTTATTGAAAAAAGTACTTTAATTTACAACAGATTTTTGTTTTCACCAACAGCTGAGGACATATCAGTGATTAACTTACAGACTGGATGCTCTTGGGTCTGAAGAACTTCAAACTTGCTGAAGTATCTGGAAAACATGTCAGATACTACCTGCCCTCTCATTCCCTGAAGGATCTGGCCAACTACATATTGTGGTTGCATTAAAACCACTGAAACTTCCTGAACGAGCCCAAGAGCTTGCTCTTGACAGGATAGTCAAGGCAAGAGAGTACAAGTGCAGAATAGCAAATGTCCTGTCTGAACTTTGTTTTGATAAAGAGAAAAAGGTTGCACACAGAAAAACAGCCAATTCATTATTCCATAATTTTTCTTCATAAGTATTCAGTATTCAAACTACTGGCAAACTCATTGTAATGATGAACATTAACTGCACTACATAATTATAATGGAATATTGGAATTATTGTAGGACACTGTGCATCCATGCAGCCCACATAATGTGATGACAGCCGTTTTAGGATATGTATGTATATATTTATCTATGGCTTAATATCTAACATACATGTATGTGTACATATATATGTATGTATGGCAGAATCTTCCACCAGCCACGAAATGAAAAAAATTGAATGCTAACATTTAATTATAATACAATGAACAAATCTAGTATTTGACAACTGGTATCTTAAATTTTTAAAATTAATTAAAACATTCATTAAAGTGCTTTTTTTCTCTTTTTGTCTTTTTTTAAACCACTGATCCTTTTAAGGAAAACCACTCAACATTTCCATTTGGATGCAACTTCATTATGCAGCCTTAATCTCTTCTCTTGGGCCAACATAATCCAAAATGACTTGTGAGAAAGGCTCACAATAATCCTTAGGCAGAGCAACAAAAGCCCTAAGATTTAGGTTGCAGAAGATTTCACTGATAATAGCATCTTTGGTATTTGGTAATGAAAAAGAATCCGAGGTGTAAATCATTGACTTTGTCAACATCTAGTACAGCCTGATGATTGCAAGAAAAGATAAAAGCTCTGATAAATGTTTTGTTATTTATAAATGTAGTAGGCATGGTTAGCAGTTCTTTAATTAAAGATTTACTGCTCTCAGTCCCAGGCCTCTTGCCCTTCTCTCCAGAGATGCAGATGCATCTAAAACCCATATAAAGTCAAACATCCCTGCCTGGTTTTAAATTTAACATTGCTGCCTAATCAGGCTGTTGGTCTTTGTCAGATAGTGGGTTACATCCACATTTGCTGAGTCTTTATGCAAAACAACAGTATAATGATGAAGCTTTCCTTAATTAAAAAGAATCAGTACCCATTAAAATTATTGTATTTAGAACTGGGCAAAATATTAGAAACAATTACTGTCCTAAATTGTTTATTATAAATATTAGAGTCTAATTTCTTTCCAGACAGACAGTAAACCACAAGCAACAGCAAATATCATCATAAAGCACCCTCAGAAAGTGTTAAATCTTATCGTTTAGTACTGAGGGGCTGGGAAGGAGGATGACATTTTTAGTTCTGGCATTTATTTCCTGTGTGACTACAGACATGTAATTTCACCTTGTCCCTGAGACAAATGCAATTTCTCAGTACTAGTTAGCCAGTCTGAAGTGCCAGGGGGTCAGGACTGCAGAGTATCTGGGACCTCTGGGTCTCACACAGAGGTGGCTCCTTTGCAGCTGGTGTACCCAGAGGCCTCTGAGCAGTGCTCAGGGTGTTCCCCCAGTGCAGTCAAAGCTATTGAGATCTTTCTCAGAAAACCTGTAGTTTTCTTTTGGAAGCTCAAAAATCATCCTACTAGACTTCCAATTATCCAGACACAGATGTCAAGAAGACCTGTAAGCATTTAAGATCCCTTCTGCCACTCCTGGCAATAGAGAATTTATGTGAAGAATATCACCCACAGCACAACACATGTCCAAACCTGAGCACCAGTAGAAGCTTTGCTGTGATCCCAGTTTTCTGTTAGTGCAACACATCAAACACCTTGGATGCAGTTGCTCCAAGGTTAGACAGAACAGTTTCTAATTGCCAAGGCATTGCAGACACCCTAGCACAAAAACTGTTGCTTGAGGCAGCCCATAACAAATCTTCCTCTCAGCTCAAAATAGAGACTTGCCATGGATCTAGCTGGCGTCATTTAATCTTATCCTGCCTTTAAACAAGTCTTGCTACAAGAGGAATTGCTCCTTTTCACTGTTTCCTGCCTTACCTTTCTCTTCAGAAATGCTTGCCACTCGCAGTGCTCAGAGCAGGAGTTACATTTCCCCTTGAAGGCTGATCTTCAGCTGAAGCTTCTTCTTGCCCTCCTTTGAGGCATGATAGGGCTCCTCAGTTCACAGCAGGAATCAGAATTGATTTTAGAAGTCGCTTAAATAGTTGATTCCTCTTTTCAAAAGACAAGCTGTCAGCCTCTTCCTACACAGATATTGTCAGGTCCTGGTGGGATGCGTGACCTGTATGTTCTCATTTCCTGCTCGCCATGGCCAAGGGAAAATATTAAAGACTCTAACTATTCTCTATTCTAGAGAATAGTTGCAACACTGTAGAGTAGAATCATGAAACCATAAAGTGCTTTGGGTTGGATCACCTAGTTCCAACCCCTCTGCCTTGGACAGGTTGCCCCATCCAACCTGGCCTTGAACACTGCCAGGGTTGGGGCATTCCCAAATGCTCTGAGCAACCTGTTTCAGGGCCTTACCACCCTCTCAGTAAAGAATGCCTTCCTAAAAGTATTCAAACTAGACAAATATATATCTATAGGAAGATAAAAACATGTGTTTCACACATATGCATTCTATAACCTATATAACAAAATATATACTAATATATTAAGTGAACTTAATCCCATCTCTAAATCTAAGTGTCTTAATTTCAAACAAAATCCTGTCCAAAGTGTCAGCGCTGCTATCCAAGCAGAAAGGCACTTGGATTTCAATCCAACACTGTTCTGTGGTATTGATCTATTGAGTTGTGCAGGACAAATTCAGGAACTGAGAAATTTGCTTGATACGAATTAAGGTTGCTTCAGGCATTTCAAAATGTAAAACTGTCTCAGAAAGATGTTGTGTGGAAGTGCATTGGTTTGAAGGGGATGAGGGGGAACCAAAGGGAGAAGAAGGACATTTTTCTTCAACTAGATTACTTGGTTAGTTTGCGAAAACTGTTTATGGTTAGCAATGTAGCAAAAGGGTAACCATGCCAACACATTAACTGTTGTTGTAAATGTGACAGAAATTATTGTCACTGTAGCCACTAAAATTATATTTTAATTTCTTAATCTACTCAATATGTTAGAAAATGAATATTGTAATTGGAAAAGTAATGTGTTAAAAGACAAGATAAAGAGTGATACTTTGAAGCTGTCCTCAGCTGTTCCTGAAAGTCCTGTCACCATGCTTGCCACAGGCAATGCTGGAACAACCCAGAAAAGCTGTGTTATGATGTTAGCAAGAAAGAATGCTCTGGTGCCTAAGAAAACTTCTGCCTCTCTGAAGCAGTTTTTGCAATAGTGTTCAGAAATCAACTAATTAAGAGTAACAATTACAAAACAGGACTTGACTAGCTTCAGTTTAATTTGATGGTCAACATCATGATCACTCTGGTTGCAGAAGTTTTGCTCAGTGTCATGGTTTAACTCATGGGTTGAGGTAAAGATAATTTAATAGGAAAAGTAAAAGCCACACACCCAAGCAAAGAAAACCAAAGAACTAATTGTTGTTCATATCTTTAGTGTACACAGAATTATTTCTTGTGTCAGGACACAGTGGGGCTGATTTCTGTGGTGGTAAATGTCAACAGCTGAGCTCAGATTCCGCAGAACGTCCACCTTCTAGCTGTGAGAGGGGAGAAAGGACAAAGAAATCTGGAACTAGCTGGGACTGAACAATTATTTGTTCCACTGCACTAGAACCAGTTTTGTTTGCTGTAGGACTGTTGGTTATGAATCTTCATTCTGCCTCCTGAACATACACTAGCCAAATGCAAATATCAAAAGCTGTTTCCACCTCTGATATCTTCATTAAGCCCTGGTGTGCTTTTTCACAGGTGTCAGTGACCACTATGACCACTATGTTGTCTTGCAGGTCTGGTTGCTCACTGTCTGCAAGAATCCCAAATTCAGCTCCTTATAAACCAGGTTTCTACCAGAATCATCCACAAGGTGTTTTTCCATGTGGGTTTATCACTTTAGCACAGACAGTGAGATTATCAACAAATACATCTGTTTTAGGAGTGTGGACTGAATGTTGAACTTCCCACTCTTCCCTCTCTCACTGATACCTCAGAACCTGTGGTTGAAAAGCCAAGACCACCAAGACATCCTATATACTCCAAAAACCTATAAACCAAAACTATGCAGTATTGCAAAGCATAGGGACCATTTCCTACGATTACAGGTGGGAATATGTATGCAGATCTAACAAATGGGTGAACATAGGGGCAATACTTTTCAGAAGTTTGCAGTTATTAAGAAATAAGATATGCATTAATTTCTCCTTTGATGGAAATAGAAATTTCAACCTCCAACAGAAGTATGTTTCTATTTTTCTTAAGGCACCAACTCATTTAAGACTAGACTTATAAGTGAAAAATATTTTTTAGTTTTAAGCTCCAATCTGCTTAAAAAAAAAGGTATGTGGAAAGGAGGAGGTAGATGAAGTGAACAATCAGCTCCAAGGACAGTGATAGCTGTCCCTGAAATATTCAGATGTAAGTTTATTCACCTTGGGTCATATCTAAGCTGCAGTGGGAGTTTAATCTTCTTTTGACTTGACATCAGTATGAAACCAAAACTATGCAGTCACTTCAGGTTCAGTGGTTCAAAATCAGTTTTCCACTAATAAATTCCCTGAAGTTTTAGGAAACTCTGGAGACTTCTGTTCAGGCTCATTCTTAGCTTGAACACAGAGATGGGTTCGGCTTCAATTCAATCAATTTATTCAGAGAGTTACATTAGAATCTGACAGTTAAAATTGTCCAGATTCATTAACAGAGAAAATAATGGTCAGTGATTCAAAGGAGGAGAAAGCAAAATATCTGGCTTTCCAACTGAGCTACATTAAGATCTAATAAACACTGCCAAGAAGGTATCCAGATTTCTAATCAAAATAAATCTGAGGATTACTCTGTTCTACAATGTTTTAAAGGAAATAAGTCCCTTCAATTCCAAGTCCACATTAAAGCAGTGTTTTGTGCTGCAGCTCAGTGCCCTTTAGTCTAACAGGAGACTCCTTAGTGGCCTTCCAAGCTGCAGAACGCTGCTCAGGGACACTGACAGCTCCTGCCATTGGCAGAATCGGCTGCTGTGGGCTCCCTTGGAACAGGTCCAGCTGAGGGGCACATGTAATCCCCTGCCTCTTCTCCAGAACACAATGCCTTGGGCCTCCACAGAGCAGGATGTTACTTCATGTTTATATTTAATACCCTCCTCCCTTCCAGCCTCCAAGAAGGGAGGTCTTGGGACTAGCACATTATCCGATAGCTCAGGAGGGTTGGATTTAATTTGCTTGATTCACTACAGGCTTTCTGTTTGACCTGGGGCTAATCACTTTGGATGAAGGCCACAAGGGGATTTAGGTAGACCCCAGATCCTCGCCAGCCTTGCTTATCCAATACCTAATTTTCTGCTGGTTGGCATGTGCAAAATTGCCTCAGCCCTGATTAGAGCCAGGCTATTTTTATGGAAGAATTCTTTGTTTGCTGAAAAATGCACTTTCGTGTTGATGGAAACTATCTGCAAATTTGTACCAGATTTGACCAATTGTTTCAGCCAAAAAAAAAAAATATTGGAAATGTCAAGATGATTTGTTTGAACATTTTTAAGAAAAATATTTTTGAAGCTGTTCCATTTTGAATAAATAATCAAATATTCAGTGGAGTAAAACTGGAGCCTGATTCACCCTCATCTTAGGTAAGAACCCCAAAGAATCCATTTGTTGCTTATTGGCAGTGACATCTAAAGGGCGAAAAAAAGGAATAGCTTCTGGGAGACCAAACATAGCTAACAGTTAGTGACTCAGATTTCTCTATGAATAAGAAAAAAAATTTAATATTTTGTTTTATGATCAAAGAGACAGAAGCCGTTAAAACAGACAACACCTTCCATGCAGAAGCCTAAAGAGACAGTCCATTAACTGAAAATGTGGTGCTCTTTCATGTCTACAAGATGATGTAGGGACGCAATTTCCAGTTAAAAATCCAACACAGCGTTTAATATCTAACTGTATTTTAGAGACAAGATTTATGGGCAGAGGCCTGATTTTCCCCCCAGCATTTCTTATTAACAATTTATTGTCCTCACTCGAACCAGCTCATTAGATTATGATTGTTCAGATGATTTCAAGTCATGTTCTTTTTTATCACTCTTATACAGAGTATGGGTGCTATATGAGCTAGAAATTCCATTGGATGGACTGAAATGTGAAGAGTAGTTATTGTGTTTTGTGTTCTAGGTATTTATGCAGTTGGCTGGTTTTTTTTAGTGCTAATTTTGCAGATAATTCTTCCTCATGACCCAAAGACTCTGTATGCTCTCACAAAAGTTAATGAGAATCCTGAGTTTTTGACTGCCTGCATAATTTAGGCACAACTTATTTACCCAAACCTAGATGCCTGATGGTAATTGAGATGACCAGGCATGTCTTCCTGGCTTCTAGCCTCTCTTAGGAAGCATATGGACTTTCTGTGGGAACTACACATCTGCCATTCCTATACAGAGGTGCTGCATTCCCATGTCTCAAATGCAACTGAACTGAACCCAAAAACCTTCAGGGTTTTTCTTCACTTGGATCCTGGCATTCAAAGAAAAGGTTCTTGCTAGGACTGTGCAACTTCTAAAATAAAAATAATACCCCTAAATGCTCTGGAAGTCTGCAAACAATCTATGTGTTGAACAGTCTAAGCTCTGTTCATCAAATTGTTTTAACTCATTGTAAAAATCAGAAGTTTATTGCTTCATTCTGAAGAGACTAAACTGCGATAAAGGGTCATGGGGAAGGAAAAGGAGGAGGAAAGCCAAATTATTGCCTTCAGTTTATCAGAAAGTTTGGGGATGATTCTTGAGCAGATGCATAGCAGTTTTTTTCTCTTCCTGATAGCTAGTTCCCACACCATTATCAGTTTAGAAATTTTACCATGCAGGATAATATTTAGAATTTGTGTATCTCTTAGACAGTGTAACAAACATATTTCTTAAGCTGACAAATAAAATGAAGATTTAGCCTGAAATAGAAACCTTTTCTAGTTCAGTGGGAAACTGAGCAATTAATTATGTTAAACATAAGCTGTTTATGTTCTTAAATCCATGGTAATTTCATTCTTTTGCATTTTTTCCATTTTCACTTTTTTTTTCTTTTATGGCTGAAGGTGTAGGATTCCTTCATGTTTAATCATGTCCACAATTTTAGAATACATGGATACCTATATGCACATATGTGAGTATGTGTGTGGGGGGGCACGTGTGGGGTCCCTCCTCTCTTCTAAAGCCTGGTGTGCCCACTCATAGGCAGATAGAGCTCTAGAAGTTGCAGAACTTGACTTCCAGTCCCTGTCTCTGAGTGATTTATATTCCAATCTTGTCTGTTGTCTCCAGCACATGGGTTCAATGAAGTGTGAGATGCTTTGCCTATAAAAATGTAGGAGTAAAAATATATAGTACATTTTTCCATTTGCTAATAAAGTTCAGCAGGCATCTGTGCACAGAACATGCAATAGTCAGGCTGCTTATGTGCAAATGTGGTCTCTCTCAGTGACTTCTGTAAGCTCATAAACTTCATTTATCTACACCCAGTAAACTATTTTCAGTGAAAGCTTCATTCTGAATGAACCCGTTACAGACTGGTTTTCTGTAGCTGACAAATTCATAATTTCTTTTCTAATTTTAAAAACATTCAAAACTCCATAAGTTAATCACAGCTTTCTGACTTAAGATAAGGGTTGATGGATACCTTTTTTCCACCAAGTAGTACCAATCCTTTAGAATTCAGTTGACTTGCTTTGAATTCACTGAATCATTTCGTTTGTCATAACACAGTCTTCTATGACCTTTTGTGTATAAATAGGGAAAATTAATTGCTTCTGGCAACATCAAAGTGTTGTTTCACTATACATTTAATCATTACTTTAAATGCTCCCAAACAAATGTTCCAAGACATTGCAAAGAGGTAATAAGTTCAAAGCAATACAAAACATAAAGCAGGACTCTAGAGTGAGTTGAAAGGATTTCTTTAAATACATAAGAGCTTTCAAACCCATTGTACAAAACTTGGAGGAATTTTGGCCAGAACTAAAAGAAGAGCTTTACTCCCATATTTGAATGAATTACCAGATCTGCTAGATATGCCCTTCTGAACTCAAACAATCTGTCTCCAAGAAATAAAAAGTACAAAAATAAGTTTAATTGGTTCTGATATATGTCAGAATTTATGCTTGTGACATATTAATAAAGTTGATGAACAGCTCATATCATATCTCACAAAACTCGTGGGTTCTGTGCTATCATTTATAGTAGAAACTTAAAATAGGGAGTTTTCTTTTACATGTTCAAATTCCTTTTGTTTTCCTTTGCACAAAGGATTAGGTCCAATTGTTTATGAAAATACATTTCACTAAAATGTTTTATTTTGAAGGAGTTCCTTCCCCAAACCATGTCAGCAGCCCTCAAAATGTGCATGCACTTGGATCCCAGGCACTCTGAATGTCCTGGAGGAAAGCCTTTGTCCTGGGGAGAGTCACAACAAGGTGTGGTGCAGTTACAAGTGATCTAATAATCATAAGAGACAACAGCACAACAAGTGAGTATAAGAAAGTCTCATGAACTTTGAGGAGATTTAATGCCTGCAACAAAGACCATTGTAACCACATCTTTCCTACGTGGGATTTGGATCATGACCATAATATTGTTCCACATTGCCTTCAATCTTTATCCATAATTGGCAAACTGAGAGCAGCAAGATCCAGGCTGTCACTTTTTTTCAGTTTCCAATGCAAAAGTGCACATGCACGAGTTTCATGCCGAAAACATTTAGTGCTGTTGCATAAAATGGCAATGTGTGAGTGCCTGTGAGTGCCAGCTGAGCACAAGTGCACTCTGCGGGTGCACGTGACGGGCGTTTGTCAGCACTCTGCCCAAGGGCACTGGGGCACAGCAGAGCCTGGCACCAGGAGCTCAGGCAGCAGAGCTCTGAGCCTTGCTCTAGCATGGCCTTGCATTGTGACAGTGAGCACTGCCTGAGCCTCAGATCCTTCTGAACAGAAGGTGCCATTGCAGGCATTTTTCCTTCTTGCAGCAATAACCACAAAGGTGCCGCTGTTTTCTACTAAATATGGGCATCCACTGCATCCAGTTCTGTGGAGGTGTAAAATCATAGTCATTAATGCAGCCTAAAAACTTGAAAAACATATTTCCATGGATTTTTTTTATGTGATCACTAAGTTATCACAACTTTATTGAAATTGGAGGCTTGTTCACCATCCCAAATACCTCTACATACTGGCCAGATGTACAGGAAAAGGTGACAACAGCCAGGTACAGGTTTACAGTCTACAGCAGTCAACAGCCTTACTCAACTCCACCCAGGGACACTGGCTTCGGCTGAACCCTGAAAACACGGGACAGTGTTTCCCTGTGCAATTTCCACAAATGCTGCTCACCTTTTGGAAGTTGAATAACACCTGTTCTTTCACTAGTCATTGTTTGGAGGTGCGGAGGAGAAGAAATAATTTGCCTAATTTGGCTTTTAGCTCTTTTATGCATAATGAATGCATGCCATAAACCCTCTAAAAATAGAATATTATTAATTAAATGGTAATCAAGAGCTAAAGAAAATCCTCTTTCCCTTGGCTTAGTCAGTTCAGTTCATACTGTTTTAAATCAAGAAATAAATCTAAAGCTAAAATGTTCTCTATATAAATCTGCAGAAGATCATCTGAGATAGACAGCACCACATATGTTTATAGTTGAGAATCTGGCAGCCAGGAGATGTAACAACCGATGGTCAAGATGTTCTGGTTCAGAGTTGGAAAGTAAATAATTCCTGAGAGGAAGGATTCTACAGTTCTGGGCAGCTGATCCGGTAATAAAATAAATAAGCAATAAAATCCACTTCCTGTTTTGAGAGTTCACATTTCATACTGGCAAAATTCTCCTATTAAATTCAATTTCATGCTTCCATAAATAAACCTGGCACCTTTTTAAACACTTTTCCATCTGTTTTACAACTAGAAGTGTATTATTTAATGCACTCTTGGGATTCACACCAATGGGAAAAGGACTACTTGTATAGAACACAACATTTTAGTTGGAGACAGTACAGAAAAATAATCACTAGCTTCCCTAAATTCTCAAACAATTGTAACAGGACTCTGATGTAATATTTTTTATCAGACAGGAGAAAGAGACTTTTTTCTCTTGTGCATAAATGTTATTTTTATTCACCATGAAATGTATTTTGAAGCAGAACAGAGTATTTACTTTTTTGCTTATGAAGAGACATTTCTTCTAAAATAAGAAAAATAGCTCCTAACAGTGCAAAGAAACAATCAAGTGAGTTAATCCCAGAAACTCTTTCAGTGAGAAGTTATCTCTATTGACAAAAGAGATCTAATGACAATGTAAGTATTATTCTTTAATTTTTAGGGCCATTTGCGTGTATAGATCCTGAATTGTTGTGCAAAAGCTTTATCTTTATTTCATATGTGAAAATATTTAAATTTCAGGTAATAAAATGAAAATATGAAACCATTTGTCCCAGTCATCAGCAAGCCAGATGCAGTCAGACATCTTGAGATAGAGACAAGGGCACTAGGTGCTTGACTCTCTTGTACCTCCATCTAGGATTAGTTCTATGGACAATTTAAAGGTTTTTCCTGTTGTCCTTGATCTTGGACTGAGAAGCAATGATGGAATAGAGCGAAAGCACTTGAACTGCATGCCTCTGTTCAGTACTCACTGATTTTTCTGCTGTTTCCAGTATATAATTCAGAAGATATGTGGCTTAGCTGCTTATTTTAAAGTGTGAAAGGCAGCAATGTCAGCACTTAGGGCAGCGAACCTCTTAACCTCCCCAGCACTCCAATAAACACCAAAACACCTACTGAGCCCACAAAGCTCCCACACATAAAATTTCAACAAAAGCATTGGCAGAGACAAAGGAGAAGCCTTTAAGCCCTAGTAGAAATTAACACTGTGTGATAGTCCTTAGGAAAAAATATAGTGTATGACAAGGGAAAAACTCTCATTATAGATGGATCTTTGCTTTGTGCTCTTAACACTGCCCTTTAACTAAAGCCTTTGACATACAGTGATGATTACTTTCCCTGCAACAGCAAACTAAAACCACTGGTACAGTGCTCACAACAAAAGGCAGCAGCTCTGGTGGCGCCTGAAGAAGTCAGTTTGAATATTGTGGAAATGATAAAGAATAATATTTTTTGTGTTCCATCTGACCTTGTACCCACTGCTGAGGAAGGATACACAGGTATATATATGTGTATATATATACAGAGGTGTATATATATATATATACACACAGAGGAAGGTAAAGAGCATCCACAACAGGATAAAGATTTACAGGTGAGAACCCTGCATCTCCAGTGACTTCTCCAAAACCAGGAATTGGTTTGTTATTTGCTGTTCTTTACCTTCAGTCATGGAAAATAAAAAAGGCTTGCCATTCCCATAGGTACCCATGAGTACACATGAAAACCAAATATTCCTGTAGTTAGACCCACCCCAAATACGAGCATGAGCCAGAGAAAGCAGGCAAGGATCCTCAGCTCCAACATGTGCTGTGGATATTCTCATCAGTCAAAGGCCCTAATCCATGAGCTATAGGCTTTGAATGGCTTTGACCCCTTTTGGTCAGACATCTGTAGAGAGGCCCCTTGAAGTTTCAAATATGATGCATATCCTCAACATACTGGATCCAGATGATGTTCTTATTTCTGCACTGTAGAGAAATTTTACCTTTTTAAGCAATAGTTGGGAAAATTATTTAATACTGAATTTCTGATTTGGCCTCCACATTGTCCTTGTTCCTGGGGCAGATTTACTAGGGGATCAAAGGAACAAGAGGCAAGAGTACTCCTTGATTATATGTGCACTCATAAATTAACCAGTTCCAGAGAGCATTCCTGGGGTACTGGAAGTCAGTCAGTCATATACACTGTTAAATTGTTAGCAGAGTCCTTGGCATGGGTTTGACCCAGGTCAATGAGCACACTCCCAGACAATTCCTAAGAAAGTGTGGAAGTTACAATGGGCCAGGAAGCCCTCTGAAGAGTGACTTTGGATGCCACCACACTGTTCTGGAGTATCAGGGAGTTCAGCAGGATGGTTATTGGCTGTTTCATGCTAGTTATTTCCATTGGCAGGGGATAACATTGGAAGTGAATTTAACAGAGTCACACAACCCTTAAAATTGCTGCTTTATGCATGACAGTATTAGGATCAAACAACAAAAGCATTGCTTGGAATGGCTGCATCCAGTTGCATCAAAAATGACTTTCAACTTCAGAACAGGAAAAACGCTTAACACCTCCGTCAGAAACACAGACATGAAGAATCAGTGCACTCTCAATCAGTTTTACAGTGACATCAGGGTGTGTGGTGTGGTCTACATGTTGGAGAGAAAGGATGCCATCCAGAGGGACCTTGACAGGCTTGAGAGGTTGGTCTATGCAAACCTCATGGCAAGCACAAGCACAAGTACAGGCAGATCAGAGAATGTGGGAGCAGCCCCGTGGGAAAGGACTTGGGGGAATTCATGGATGAGAAGTTCAACACAACCTGGCAACATGTGCTTGCAACCCAGAAAGATAAATGTGGCCTGAGCTGCATCCAAAGCAGTGTGGGCAGTAGGTGGAGGCAGAGGATTCTGCCCCTCTGCTCTGTCTGGTGAGACCTCCCCTGGAGTTCTGTGTCTAGCTCTGGGGCACCCAACTGAGTAGGATGTAGACCTGTTGGAGTGAGTCCAGAGGAGGCCATGAAGATGATCAGAGGGCTGCAAAACCTATCCTGTGAAGACAGGCTGAGAGAACTGTAGGTCTTCAGCCTGGAGAAGAAAAAGCTCTGGAGAGCCCTCATAGCAGCCTTCCAGTAACTAAATGGGGGATTATATGATGGGCACAAACCTTTAGTTGGATCAGCAGCAGTAGGAAAAGGGTTAATGGTTTCAAATTGAGGTAAGGGTGATTTAGATTAGATATAAGAAAGAACATTTTTACAAGGAAGCTGGTAAACCACTGAAACAGGTTGCCAAGAGAAGTTCTGGATGTCCTGTCCCTGCAAGTGTTCAAGGCCAGATGGGATGGGACTCTGATCAGCCTGGTCTGGTGTAAAGTGTTCCTGCCCATGGCAGGTGTGTTGGAAGTAGATGACCTTTAAGGTCCATTCCAACCCAAATCATTCTATTATGCTATGAAATAGACTTTGGGCTTTTTTTAAAATTTCCCTTATTGCTTCTGCTATTTAGATATTCATTTCCTAAAGTGTCAATACCTGATTATAATAGAAATACAGAGAATTCAAAAGCTTTTGGCCTACTTTGTTATCCTTTCTTATTGCTTAAAGGCAGCATGAAATTTTAACCCAGCATTTCCCATCAACATTTCCTTTTTTGTTGTTTAGGGACTAACAAGAGCCCCAAAGTATTTCCTGCATTCACAGCTTGTAACCACTGCCTAAGGATTTCAAGCACATAAATCATTTTAGCTTTTCACAAGCATAAATTGCCTTGTCATGATCCCAATAATCAGCTCATTGATTCATAAAATTTCCCTGGATTTTGATGCAATGTAGTAAAGTGCCTTGGAGTTTTGTGAATGTGTGTGTGTGTGCATGTGTGTGTATGTGAAGGTGCACATATGTATGTGAATGTACACATAGATAGCAGGAGGATACACCTCAGCAGGAGCTGCTGGGCCAGCCACCAAACTGGCAGTCTTACAATCAAATAGAGTGTCAGTGCACCTGGAGTAAAGCTTTGAACTTCAGTTCAAGAGTGTTTGGTTCTCTGCTCCCACTGCTCCTGTAGCAAAGCTGTTCTAGGATCCAACTGCTGTAACAGATAAGAGTCTTCTGATTTCCAGATTGAGTCTATTCAGGGACCAATTTATAACTTTCTGTTGTTGTGCCAGCATCATCCTTTTGTCTAAATCACTGTTCTTTTTCTGGGGTATTTATTTCTCTGATGTATTTATAGAATGCAATCATATTGCTTCTTGATTTTCATTTGCCAGGCAAGACAAATTCAGTAAACCCACTGTTCTCTGACCATACCTGCTGTTCTTTTCTGCACCCATCTTTCCTCAGCACGAGGTACCAGAATTGCATGCAAGACTAAAAAGTAACGTCTTGTTAGTACTTTGTAAAACACCAATAATCCATTACTCATCTCTGCATAATTTTGATAGTAATCTTGCAAAGGATTTTTATCGTGAAATTCATCATCATATCACCAATTTCCAGCTGATTAGGTCTTCATATTTCCACCCTGTAAACAGACACATCCAAATGCAATTTTTATCTTGTTGAAGCCCAGCCCAGTCCCACAACACTCAATATCACCCAGTTCCTCCACATTCACCACCTTCTAATTCTGTACCTCTTACAGGCTTCAGGGAAGGTTTTTTATATCAATACCAAAACAACAAAGTCATTTCCTCCCAGTCTGGATTTCCCCTCATGCCAGTGGCTCTAATGGCCTTTCTGGCCAAATCCTAATCAGTTTTGCAGTTCCATTACTGAACCCATCTTCTCTGGCCTTGCTGGCAATCTCTCAGTGGCCACCACATAAAAAGTTTTCATCAATGTCCAGAAAGTTTATATTTGCCTCATTTCCTCTGTCTGGATTTTTTTTTAAAGAAAATGGATGCTTAGTTTATCATTATCTGCATTAGATAAACTCTTTCAGTAACTGACCTCCATGCCTTTAATAATTCATTTATTCCAATCTTTTTAAAAAGATAACAGATTGCTGAACTAAAGTCTAGGTGATCTCTAGTTCAGATAATTTTCTTATTCCAACTTCTTTACTGTGTGTGTGATGTGTCTCCAAGTATTAGGCACCAAACAGGTTTTATGTGTTTATTAAAAATAGCTGCTGCAGTACTTGAAATTTTGTTTGCCAGTTTCCTCTTGGGATTGTACTTATTTTCCACTTTATACCTCCTGGAGTACAGTAGACACCTTAAATTGTGTTTCTACCTTGATCCTGCTGGTTTCCATTCCTATACATTAAAAAATGTGTCCTTGTTTTTTTCCCCATGTCCAAAATCTTTGCTTATTTCCTCAAAATCTGAGCGAAAGCATAATTCAGGTTTCAGCCTATACTTGATTTATTCTTCATTTCTACTCCATCATCACTACATTCTGGCCCTTCTTATTTTTCCACCCTTGTTCTTTTTATTTACTTGGCTGAAGAATCTTCTGCTACGTGCTTTAATATTCTTTGCAAGGTCCAACTCAACTTGACTGAGTTATTCTCACTTTATCTACACATTTTTTGGCCTCTAAGGCAGTTTTCTTTGTTGATCAGTCATTTTCCCCCTAATCAGTGTAGGCACTCTGCTTATTTCTAATATTCTTTTTTTTTTTTTTTAAATCTGGTCAGATCTGAAATCACTTCCTGCAAGTTTTCTTTTCTTTTTTTTTTTCTCTAAGACAGAGACTTGTGATAAGTTTTGCACCCTTGACTTCAAGGCTTCTTTTACATTCAAGTATCAAATTCAAGTCCAGAAGAATTAACTGTCTAGTTTCCACTGTTTATCAAAAATTGCCCTTTGGAAATTAATGTTAATGTTTATGAAATAAATTTTCATTTCATTTTAAGTCATTACTTCATGGTACCTCAGGTCCAGTGTTATTCTCCATGAACAACAACTCATTTCTGAGTTCTTTGATGCTTATCAACATCAAAATCAGTGGTTAGATGGTTAAGAGGAAGGCTAAGGATGGAAGATATTTGGCCCTACTATTTTTTCTGTACTTTTGACCTAAGCCTGACTTACTATTTGGTCACTGGTATTTTTTATGATATTTATTTTATGGTTGTAGAGACTGCTGCTGTGATCTGGTCTTTGTGTCTCAGACCCAACAGGCACAATCTGACATAACCAATTTTTGCCAAGCTCTCTCTGTCTTCGAGAATATGTTGGACACATCCAAACTCTTTGTGAGGCACTTCTGTGTCCAGGCAAATTCATAAACTGAGAAATTCTCCTATCCTGCTGATTGTTTCCAGCCAGAATCATGTTGGGCTCCAGTTTAAGGCACTCTAATTGGTTGGCACACCAATTTAAGAGTACAGTGAGCCCGTGTCCATACCTGAGCATGGCTTAGTTGACAAGATAGCCTGGTTTTTTGGCCATCCCAGCACTCACCCAGATAATGAGTGGGAAGTGGGAGGAAAATTTCACCTTCCCAGTTTGCCTGTCAGAAAACCAGTGCAAACCTGAGTTTCCACTTCCAGTTATGCCGTTCTTTTCATTGAGCAATGAGACAGTGACCTTGAAAATATCCAAATGCTGTTGCTGCAGGAAGAGTATCAGGCTCTCTGATGTATTATGGCAAGGATTATCTTAACAATGGGATCCAGACTCCTCACCTTTGATGTTGGCCAGACACCACATGGAGAAGGAGACAACAACTTTACCAGTGGGTTTAGCAGAAATTTGGTGGCAAATAGAATTTCAGTTCCTTGAGGGAGATATTTAGAAATAAAAACACTATAAGCATTTTACTATATTGAAAAAATCATTTATTACTAGATTCTAGACTGGAAATTTACCTGCAATTAATCTGACATTATTCCACAACACAAAATGGAAACTTCTCAATTCAGCTTAGGCAAATGGTTATCCACCTTGAAATGAGGAGAATCTCTAAAAAAATGGTATTTTTCCTTCATTTAAAAAAAAAAAAAAAAAAGCTCCAGAGTAAACTCAAGGGAAAACATTGCAATAATGCTTTGTGTTCTGTCTAAATAGTATAGGTGTATTTTTCAGAGACCTTCAATATGTTTAAATTTCAGCTTGTTCAGTTGTTTGAGATTTACTTTTCCTTGAATGCAAGAACGTAGATTTTGGCATAGTACATCATGCTATGAGTGAAACCATGTTCAACTGTCTCTGAGAAGCCATGAGCAATGAATAGAAAATTCTGAAAGATGTACAGGTTATGAACAATGGATAAGCTTAAAGGTTTTTCATGAAAACTAG
Source organism: Leptocoma aspasia (assembly GCA_013399835.1). NCBI lineage: Eukaryota > Metazoa > Chordata > Aves > Passeriformes > Nectariniidae > Leptocoma > Leptocoma aspasia. The sequence goes on from VXAX01007347.1 coordinate 302,130, forward strand.
ACAAATTTCTATAAACTATTTCATTTCATGAATAACATATTAACTTCACAGAAATAAAGATCGCTTCCTGAAATGGAATCTCAACAAAATAAAAGGACAAAGCTTACTAGATTTTTCATCCATAGTTTATAATTCTGAGAGTTTTCCTTATACACTTTGAACTGTTCCACATTTACAATATCACATATTCTTTGAAAGTGGAAAAAATACAGTTTTGAGATTCAAAATGTTTAAAATATCTATCAAGACATAAGGTTGATACGAGAGGGAAGAAATCCTGTTTTGCATGTATATCCTGCTGCTGCAATGTCAATAGTAGGCATCCCTAATATATTGGGTAAAAAGTACTCATCAATCAGAAAGAAACAACTCTTTGCCTAAAATGTTATCATGCTTGTGAGAAAGACAGGACTGATGTGTCCTGAAGTTCTTTTATTGAAAGAATAATTGAACTGTTTTTACAAACATGATCTTAAGAATTATCTACATGTAGTTTTCATTGCCTCCTATTTCCTTCCAGTAGCAGTATTATCTCTACCAATGCAGCTCAGATCTGAGTGAGAATTACTTTATATCAGCTGGGACTTATGAATTAACAGAGATGCTTTCTTCAGAAAGAGGAAGCAGACACCAGCTTTGATCTACCAGATTGTTCCAGGTTCTGAAGTAAATAAACACTCTTCTGTTTGTGGAGTTTCACACTCATGTTTCAAATATGATCCCCTGGCTATGAGTTCCCATGTAGAATCAGAAACCTGCAGTAATTTATAAAACATTCTTGTGAAATACTAGATGCAGCGGTAATGTGATGCTTGCAATAGATTGCATAGTGTTACATGAACTGCTTTACAATGATCTGGACAGAGAAATGATATCTGTAGACAATAAAAGCCTGAAAATCAAAAAGTAAAAGTAAAATGGTCACAGAAGATTTTGTCAACATGACTGATCTGGGGACAATCTTGTAGGTTAGATTTTTCTGTGCTTGCTTTGCATTTGGTCTTAAACATCTATGCAGTTATCACTGTTGTGCAGTTAGAAAATGTTTAAGCTCCAGGTCTAGATATGGGTACTATAAGTGAAAATATTTATGACCATCTGCAGATATACACTGTAATATTTCCCAAAATTGATTCTTGTTTCTGTCCTAATAAATGCAATTGACCTAGAGTACTGAAAACAATGTCAGTTTAAAGAGTTCTTTTGATGAAGAATCTTTACAATTTCTAAATATCCAGAAAATTACCTGAAAATATATTAGGACAAGTGTACCTATTATTCGTCTCATTCTGAACCTACACGTTTCTCCTGCTTTTCCTTGAAGCCCACGAAATTTCAAAGGCACAAGGAAAATCAACATATTCAGACTAATCAGGACCTGCCTGATCTTCCCAGAAGTACCCTCCCTCTCTTTTATTTTTCTTATGCTCTGCAAAGCATCCACCTTCTGAAGAATGCCAAAGGTGAAACAGACTTAAAAAAAGTTAATTGCCTTGTTAATATGCATTCAGATTAGTGAAAAAAACAAATTAACTGGAGGCATCTGTAAGGTACTTGAATGTTCACAACTGGTGCAAATCCCAGATGACATGGGACCCCTACGTGTGATGTAAGCATCATCCTTACATCAGACATCTAAATTCTGAAATGTTTTTGAAAGAAAAAGAATGGAAAAGATATATGCAAGAAGTATTGGTGATTTAAAATGTTTCCATAAATTTATCTTCTGAGACATCAAACGTGAATAATCTTTCCTTTGAACTGAATAATTTTTATGGACAGTAAGTGCATATATACTAATGCTGCTTTTCTAATATAAAGGAATCTAAAATTGCTTTTCAGGTAGTATTTGCAAGTAAATATCCCCTATTCATATCTCAGGTACATCTGCAGATTTTTTAATAACAGAAGAAACTGCTGTCCAAGACTCAGATTCTTTCTCAAACAGCTCAAATAAACAGCAATCTCTGCTTTGACAGCCACCAGAAAGTGACCATGATCCAAAAGTAGGAGGGTGTACAATGTCCCCTCTGAGACAATATGGCACAAAAGTCTTAAATTCTCATCAGACAGTTGATGAATTTTAAAATCTTTATGTATTTCTAGTACATGGGTCTTTTCTGGCTGGTATTCTCAGCAGGAATGGTACATGTTGCTTCTGGGAATGGCACTGCAGCTGCCCTGGCTCTAATAGTTTCCTACTTCCATTGAAATGAGTTTGCTTTTGTTCATATTTAATAAAACTTAGTTTTCCCTTCTCCCTCTTGAGTTCTTTTTCTTGTGTTATTTTTTTCTAACCTGTCTTCAGATCTTGCTTGACTGGTCTCATATCTTTCAGCTCTTATTTCTTTCATTTAATAATTTCTGTTGCTCTGCAGTTTAGCTTTTCTCTCTACATCGTTCATTATATCAAATCCTCATCTTCATTTCTGATAACCTTGATATTTCAATCATCTGCTTCCTTCAGTTTCCCCAGCTGTTCTAACAATGCCACCTATAATGTTTCCTAATGCTGCTCATTGTCATAGTTAGGACCTCATTTTTCTAACAGCCTGGAAATCTAATGTTTTCTATTTGTCTCTGATCTGAGTGTTATTTAACTTGTCACTGCAACAAGAGTAAGACTTTTCTCTACAAAAGTTGCTTGGCTTTAGATAATCTCATTTGATGTTTCTCAATTACAAGCATTTTAATGGTTAGTGCTGTGATAGCACTGATTTGATGATTGGCACAACATAGAACTTTTTAAATTAAAAGGAGCTGTACAAATAAACTTAGCCTTTTCACTTCTACCTCAAGACTACATATATCTTTCATATTATGCTATCTACTTCCTATTTATTAACTCTGCTGAATTGAATGGGCACACTGACTTTTAAAATATTATACTAATGCAATTTAATTTCATTTTGCAAGAGTTTCAAATGTATCATGAAATGGGTTGATCCTTGATTTTTAGCTTGTTGTCTTTATATTCAAAGGGAATATTGCCAGTAGAGTTTTCCTCTTACTTGTGGTCTATATATAAAATCTTTTATTTTTACAAATTCTTCTTTCATCACCAATGCTTTATTTTTTTTTTACAAAACTTAGTTTTGTGAAAAGGAGGTGATAAACTTAAGTAATTTTCTCATTGGCATTGCTATGATTCGTATGCTTCTTATATGGTGCTCGAATTTCTCTAAGCGGAGAATCAGACTATGAATCAGAAGAGTCAGCTGTGATGCTTTCATATTTTCCAATAATCATGTGGCAGTGCAAAAAGAGGAAGCAATAGCACCCTGTTCTGGAATTGTGACCCACAGCAGTCATTGACAATGGCACCATGATGAGATGATGTGATCTTCAGCAATAGAGCACAGACCAAGGCACTACATGACTGTGACAAAAAGGTATCTTTCTCAACAAACCAGTTAAACATTATGGAGCAGTGTGAAAATAAATATAAATCTATGTGTGTATATATATATGTGTGTGTTTGTGTGTACGTATGTATACATATGCATATGCATATACATACATATATAATTTCCTGGTTTTGACATTTCTTCTTATCAGGTTATAGTTTGTCATGGGAATGACAGAAAAAGAAAGATGCAGGGAGAGAGTGACGAGAGTGGTAAGACACTGGCACAGGTTGCCCAGAGAAGCTGTAGATGCCCTGTCCCTGGAAGTGTTCTAGGTCAGGTTGGATGGGGCTCAGATCAACCTGATCTAGTGGAAGATGTCCCTGCCCATGGCAGGTGGGTTGGAAGTAGATGGCCTTTAAGGTCTGTTCCAACCCAGACCATTCCATTATGCTATTAAAAAACCCAAACAAGCAAGCAAGCAAAACACAACAAAAAATTCCAACCAACAACCCAAAAAAAAAACCTCAGCTATTTGCTAAGCTAGTCAAAATTAAGATCTAGTTTGAAAGAAACATGAGATATTTTATGCTCATACTATTAAAGCAAAAAAAAATAAGAAATTTGAGACAGTATTATGCTGCAGAAGACTCTTGGCAACCTCAGCTTTAGGTATTGCTAACTGTGTAACCTGTAATATACCATTCTGGCAGGGGCACAGACTGAGTGTATATAAAAAGGTTAGAATGATATTAAAAATAGCACAAAGAACTGGAGAAAAATATGGCTGACAGACGGTACCTAACCTGTACAAAAGGTTTCCACAGAGACATATGTCATGAGCTATTCATATTGAAACAGCAAAAGCAACTAGCCTTCTAATTATTTGAGCATTAGAACTGGTTTTATGCTAGCCAAGCAAAAGGACCCTGTAATGGTACAGGGTAGGATAATAAAAGAAGAATGTTTAACCTTCCCTCCAAAGTCATTTAGCCAGATCCTCTCCTAGCAAAAGTCAATTGGCTCCAGAAGGGCTGCACCAGAGAAAAATTCATTCCAGGATGTTTTTTGCAAATGTGAAATTCAGCTCACCCGTTTTTCTGTGTTTTCATTTAATCTGAGAAGTAATGACACATAGTAGACTTTCCTTCTCCTGAGAAGAGGCTCACCAGCACTCAGAGCTGACTCCTGGCCTGCCAGGGACTGCCAGATAGAGAAGGTTCATCCACCTGCTGCTGCCTCAGTCCTGGCAGAAGCCTCTGGTTTTGTTCTCCAGCATCCTGCCCTGTTGTGTGTGAGGCTCCCTGGCAACCTCTGTCACTACCAGCACTGTGGAACACAGCAACCTCACTGCTGAGATCTCCTGTGTTCCTGTGCTGACTGCATTGATTTCTTTTGCTATTAAATGACAGCAAAAATCAACTTTTTTTTTTAATATTTCATGTCTTCTGTAATTCCAGTACTACTCCAACTACCTCACAAGTCTGGCAGACAACAGGTTCATAATAAATACTGCTATAAACAGCCAGGGATGGGAACTGCCAGGGTGTGGGATATAAGGAAGATGCTGCCTAAAGAAATTGCAAATTTTTACAAAACAATTCAGACTGGGGAGGAGCCACACACACACACACAAACTCATATGATAATACACACAGCACTTTAAAAGACCTGCATCTGAGACAGAATATATGATGTGAGGACTTGGGTGGTAAATAGCTGCATATAAGTAAAGCCTTTCATCTTCTCTAAGATTGAAAATTACATAGAATTTTAACATTTTAGAAACTGTCTTATCTGAGATAGCTGAAAATTCTGTATTTATTTTTCTGATAACTCCATAATTTAAAAAACATGAAATAACCATCTTGAATAGTGATTTTCCATTGAGCATTTTTCTCTGTATTTTCATTTATACAGAAGGATTCTGAAAAAGAAGGTCCTTCTTTCACAGTTTTGGAACAGTTCTTTGATTTTTAACTTGTCAGCAAGAAACATGAGTGTCTGGGAAAATACATAAGTTATTTTTGAAGTTTTGGCATGAGAAAAGAGTATATTTATTCTTTATTGGTATTTGCATGGTGATGGGATACCAGTCACTAAAAATATAAAGTAAGAAATGTCATTTTTCTTCAAAATTAATCAGCATTAAATAGGGACACAAATAATGCTGCTTCTCTTGCCTTTTTTTTAAATGTGGCTATTTTCAGAATGTTATTAATTCATACAAGTTCATTTAAAGGAAGAGTTTTTGTTACATAATTGCTTGTATATATTCTTATTGCAGATCTTTGTAAAGGTCCATAAGCATTTTACATGCAACTATAAGAGTATTCAAGTTGTTTGAGGCTTCATGCATATATTGTTTTGGGGTAGTTCCAACACTTTTGGAAGAGTTTAGTGAACAAACAGTGAACATGCATGCCCAGAATCCCAGACCAACAAACAACAAATGCTCACATTTTCTAGATTTCATAAATTATATATGCTCTTATTTCACATTTCTACAGTTTTAGTCTTACAGAGTCTCCAAATGCCCTCATAAATGGAAAATTCTGCTGCTGCATAAACATTACTTAAAGTTTTACAGTGTTTAAACTATAAATATTTCCACCAGATGTCAGCAATGCACTCTCTAAACTCCAACTGCCAGAGGCCTCAAGCTGTCCTGGCGTTACAGAAATCCTGTAACACACTGCCCTGTATTTGAGCAACCAGAGAAAAACAAAATGACCATCATTGCTTCTGAAGAGACTCATGACATTACTAAGCTTGTCCAGCTAATAATGTGGTTCTTTACTTAGTTTCTTCTGGGAGGAAGGTTTTATTACACATTGGACCACTAACATATTCATTGTTTTTTCCTCCCAATCTCTGTAAAAACTGACTTGCTTATTCTTATTATCTCTGTGAATGTTTTCCTCTATTAGGCTATCAATAATAATGCATTTGGGTTTTTTTTTTTTTTTTTTTTGTGAGACTATAGAGGAAGAAGAAATAATGACTCTATTTTGGACTCTAATGCTGTAGTAATTTTAGGGCAAACCAGAAGTACACTGCACCATGGGGAATGGTAAAAGCACTGGGGTCAGTAGAAGAAGTTGTTGTCTTCATGGCTGCTTCTCCTCCTGGAGTTCAGGCATCCAGCTGCAACATCCAAACCAAACAGAGAATGCTGTCAGGCTTTGGTTTGGTTTCATAGGGATAACTTTGCTGTTACTTATTAACTTAAGCCTCTTAAAGTTCACTTAGATACAACAACAAAAAGCTACAGAATGACCTCTAGTGAGGCAGGACCGTGTGTGCTGTGCCAAAGAAGACATGATGGCTTTTACACTGTAATGTCCCTGGCAATAATCTCACAGGTTTCAGAACAGTGCTTTTTGTTTTCCAATGGTTTCTAGAAATTGTTTCACAAATTCTTTTGGAATAGCATTGATCTGTCAGAAGCAGAACTTTCAGATTTGGCCAAAACCGCGTAGAAAAGATTCCTCATGTCAGGGATAAAATTTCCATTAAAAACCACAAAAAAGAAAGCCCCACTTCTGAGTGAGAGGGAAGCCTGGGAATTCATTTAGTTCATGATCAGCCTGACTCACACTGGTCCAAGGAAGTCTCCTGACTGCTGAACTAGAGATTAAGATCTGGAACCATAAAACCATTTAAGCATCAAGCTTCATAAGAATGAGACACCAGATTATCTTTGTGTATTGAGCTTTAGAGGCTTTCTCTGGATCAGTGAATAATAAATATACAAAGTGAAGCAGCTATACCAGGGGAAAAATATAAAGGAAATAAGACATAAAATTAGAGCTCATCCCCAGCAAGTGGAGGGTGTAGGTGAATACTCTGATTACCAAGTTAATAGGAGTGTTTTTGTTCTCTCTTTTTTTAGTAAAACCTCAAAAGCTGTTGGGTTTGTGCCAATGTACAACTGAAAAAAATGTTGGAGGTTATGGGAAAACTGATTCTTGCCCAATTCTAATTATAGGTCTGTCTGGTAGCACTCCATGTTATTCAGGTTGTTTGATATGTGCCATTATGAAATACAGTTTTCAGCTGCTTATAACTATGACAGAACATTAACCATTTGGACTGAAATATTCCATAACTTTGCCTGCCTCAGGCTGATATTTTGGCAACTGTCAATCAAATCATTCAGTGAATTGAGGGAAAAACCCAGAAAGTGTGGGGCTTTTAATGTTAATAACTTCTGCTCACTGTTTTGTTTAAGTAGCCTCTTTGTGCTCTGTATGTGGGAAGTCAGAACCAGCAGAAGTTCATGTGCATCTGTGCATCTGTGCAGTATGTGCTGAGATCTGAAGACCAACCCACACTTTCCTGAATTTTGAGCTCTTGAAAAAAAGATTAACAACAGCTTTCATTATCTCCAAAATAGCTCCATGATCACTATACTTACCAATCATGCTTGAACATTTCAACTTTATTGAAAGGAGGCAGCCCTACAGACCACCATTTAGAAATATATTGAAATGTATTTCTTTTTTTTTCTGACATATTGAAATATGTCAATGAAAAGTGCTTTCCCACTTAGCTTCCTTGCCTAGTAAGGAACACAAAATGGGATTTCACCTTTCCCTGTCACCTCACATCCATGTGTCTGCTTCCAGATGGGGCACCAACCTCCAAAATTATCAAAGCCATGTTGAATCCATCAAAAGCAATCAGGAAGATGAAGACATTGGATTGTGAATAATAAGATAAAAAACAGAAGAGGTTGGTTGCAGGAAATTATGAAAACATGATACTGGAGAAACTGCGATGGGTTGGTGGGAAATGTGACTGGAATTGACACAGAAAACAGACTGAAACATGATGAAGGAATTGAAAATAGCCAGGCAGATGGTAGGGAAAAATCAAATATTAAGGGAAGGTGTGAGAAAGCACAGAGTTGGCAGACTAGAAAAACAGCGGGCTGAGTTTTAGCCTGTAAAGAGGTTACTATAGGAGAAACCTGGGTTTTGCTGGGGAAGAAACAGAGTCCCAAGCAGTGATTTGGTTAAATAAGTTCATTGAACAAGGAATTTTTTTTGTCCTGGACCTGGTCTTGTTTGAACTGATTTTGGAGGGAGAGATGACACACATGCAGAGTTCATCCTATAACGGTGCAAAGTGAAGCAGTCTGGGTGTCAAAGCTCAATTCTCAGAATTTCACAGTGTTTCAATTAAAAAAAAAAATAGAGGAGCAGTTACTGATCACCTGTGAGTTCCTTTCCTTGTCACCACTGCAACTGAGAGCAGAGAAAGTGAGAAATTTAGTTGTAGAAGAAAATACTCAAGTGCTTTAACAAGTCCACTCTGTATAAAAACTCATTCCATTCACTACAGAGCTTCCAATGCCTTAAAGAATGGAGACACTGCAGCAGAAAATAAGTCTTGAAACTGAATGAAGGAACTTTGTGAGGAAGAAGTATCATCAGCTGTGTCATTAAAGACCTTCTCCTGATGTGAACAAACACAACTGAGAGCAGGTTGGGAAAACAGTCTGAATTTGGTCTTTCACTAGATTTTGAACAGTATTTTCTGTTACTTGTTTGTGTTTAATACACATTAGTGGAGATAGATTTATTCAAGCTCTTAAAAATAAACTGAATCAATTCAAGCTACTGTATCCAAGTCCAAACCTTGACTCAGTTTTTGTTTTCTCCCTACTCAGTCAAATCTCCCTCTAACTTTAGTAGGATTAGGCTGGGTAAGGATTTAGCAAAACTCATCAACAACTTCATGATTTGGCTCTGAGCTCAGTGAAAAATGAACTCTTTAAAAGAACTGTCATGGAACTTACATAAATTTACCAAGTCAAAGTACGGAATATTCAGTGATTCATGGGAGTGTGGTTTTTATTAGAGCTCCTCTGAAACACAGCGGGCTTGCTTAGCAAGGGTTCATGCAAACATTTTCTTTGGTTTCAAGCTGCAAAGGTTCACACGCTCCAAGTTTCACTTTAAGCTTTGGGTTTGAGTCTTGGAAATGCCCTACTTTCATTTAATTTTTGTATCCAAACCCTAGTAAAATAAATCTGGCATGAATGTGAACCAAATTGGGTGGCAAAAGTCCACGCAAAGCTGTGAATGCAGTTTAGGTATTTGGCATTTTGTTGTTCTTGACTGTACCACTGACATCATGTTGATATTCACCTTCCTTCTATTGCTCCCCAGATTGCACAGCACCTTTGTTAAACTGCAAAATAGTATGAAATGAATGTCAAAGCCATGAGGAAGCTAGAAGGATACTATGACACTTGAAGGTCTGCACTAGCAACAGGTTTCAAAAGAAACATTTTAAGAGTTTCTTCAATGGTTTAACTCCATTTTATCTTCTGTCATAAACAATATAATGTTATTATACTGCATTATCTAAATTGTCCCTTTGCTTACCACAGTCTTGCTATATTAGAGTTCTCCACAAGCATCTATGAATTGATCTTAATGACCACCCCTGAGTTTCCCAGATAAAACACCTTTTTGCTGCATCTGTGTCAGGTAGCTCATATGTAAAGACCATCGCTTACTAAGCTGCTCAGTGCCATTTCTTCCCTTCCTTTTTTACTCCATTACATGCATTTTTAATCTTGTTTCTTCATCAGTCTCTAGAAGTTCACACAGTCCTATTTTTGTGGTTGCTCCATTATATAAGTAATTATTATGGTTCTTATTTTCCCATATTTTTTCTGTGAATTAAATATTTCACCTCCCTGCTCCTACTGTTTTCCTGGTTTCTCAAATATGCTTTTCAACCTGATCTTGCTGAATGCAAGCATCCTGCTGTGCTTTCACCTCTCCACCTCTCCAGGAAAGCCAGGGAAAATGAAACTGGCTTGGGAATGGTTCTGATTTGATTGGAAAGATATTTTAAACATTTATAGATGCAGTGAAGACATTCACTGACATTTGCTGGAAGAAGGACAGTACCAATATGACTTGAAGAATAAAAGAAATGTAACAAGCACTTTCCAACAAAGATGAGCTAGGCTGGACAGCAATATAAGCTGAATGAACTTTATCACAGGAGACACTTATTTTAGACATCAGGCTGCTGTTAACACTCAGTTTAAAACTAATTGATCATGCCTTCACTGTGACCCCTAATTTTGAGCATACAGACAGCTATTTCAGAAAAATCCTGACATTTTAGAATTTCTTGCTAAATTTAGTTCAATCTTAAGGTAGAAGTCAGTGCCTATTAAATCTGAAGCTAATTTATTAGATCAGCAGAAGTAAGAGGCACAGAAGAAAGTTTAGGTAGTAAAATGCTTTAGAGACATTGATTAGAATGAAATCCAGCTTAAAAACTTAGATGCCAATTTCTCCTTTCTCACTGTCACGACAGAGAAGAGGGTAATGATACGAGTTATCTTCCTGTCTCTGTTTTCAGCCTTCCTCTCCTTGCTGTTCTGACAGTGCTCAAACCACCAGTACCAGCCCTTTGCCAAAGCAACAACGTTTTCAATTGCCCTGTGAGCTCTGAGGTGATCTAGTATTTGTAGGCATCTTTTTTTTCTGAAACACAGAGTGGCATTTTATTTCTTGTCAGTAAAGGAATAAGAAAAGCAGTCCCATGCCATCTCTCACCAAACAATATAGCCAGGAGCTTGATATATTTGTCCCATGCATGGTCTGATACCACCCAAATGGGTTTGGCCATCCAGCTGCCATCATAGAAGGGTTTCTCTTAGGCCTAAGGTCATAATAGCCAGATCCACAGTAGCATCTTCACCATCTCTGAGGATATGTATACAAATATCTTAAGGGTCAATGTCAAGAGGATACGGCCTGACCCTCCTCAGTGGTGCCAGGGAACAAGATAAGGGAAATGGGCAGAACTAAAACACAGGAAGTTCTCTCTGAATATAAGGATTTTTTTTTTTTT
>VXAX01007347.1:318781-461836 GCA_013399835.1 Leptocoma aspasia
AAAAAAAAAAAAAAAAAAATCCCAACTCTGCATTCTCCAGCTTAATCTGCAAAAGCAACAATCTGACATTTATGTGCAAATCTCCTCAGGAAAGTCATTATCTGTAGCATTGTGCTTTTTTATTCCTACAATTGGCCCTCTATTCAGCACTTAATAACGTGTTGCAGGCAGCAGGGTTGTGTGTGAGTGATTATGAAGTGTTTATGACAGCTCCTAAGCCCACACTCCTGCTAATGGTGTTACAGGGCCTTGCCCACACCTCGCTGCTGTGTCTCTCCTGCAGGCTGAGAGTGCTTTCACATTAACATCTCCTCGGAGGAAGAACTTTGGACTCCAAAAGTGTGATTTGCAAAATGGGAGATACCATTAGGGCGGCTTCAAAGGGCTTGGGGTGGTGTTTGGGGGAGCCTGGCTTTGGGAGTGAGGCACAAGGTGTCCATCCAAAGGGCTTGGCTTTGATCTCTGCTCTCAAATGGGGGTGGGAAGGTTAAAAGTGGGTTTAAAATATTCCTGGCTAAGTGGGGAGGAATCTGGGAATACACTAGGAGTTCCTGTTTGATAATGGTGCAGTGGAGTTTTGTGTTTTGTTTGGAATTTGTTTTTTGCCTTGCTCTCAGTTTCATGTTTCAGAGACAACTGGAACTGGTTTTTGCCTGATGTGGTTTCCAAGTATCTGTTCTAGATGTTCCTGGTCAGGGAATGCACGTTGGCTGCTTTTTTTTTTGTTTTGTTTTGTTTTTCACTGTGGGCTGGGTTTCAGAAGTAGAAAAAAATCATCTTAACGTAATGGTTCTTGTAACAATTAAGAAAGAAACTTATCTCATCCCAAGCTGCAATCCTTCCTCTGTCCAGACCTCTTTGTGGAGGGAGTCACTTGCATGTACCACTCAGAAAAATGAAGTAATGACCTGACCTAGTGACCCTGAAAAATGTCTGAGGACTTTGCAAAACATCTATGCAAATCATTTGCTGAAGCTTTAGGTTTTTTTACACTGAAGAGGAACCAGTGTGCAAGAAACGTGGTTTTATAAAACTTGTGATTCCATCAGCACTGCCATAATTTAAAGTACTAGGTGTAACTTCATCCTCAATCCAGTCACTAGACTAACATTCCTTGAGCATCTAAATTCATACAATCTCTAGTTTATTACAGAGATCTGGTTTGAATGGAAAAGCTGAGTGAATTTCTAAACTAAAGTGATAAAATTTGTTCATTTTCTTCCAGCCCTTCCTTACTTTCTCAGCAGCAGCATGACTGGAAGTTGCCTTTAACCCATATGCAGCTTTTTGGTGGTGATATCTATTAATTGCTTATTGTCATATTATAACATCATATCGTGATATCTTCATGTTGAAAACACACACCAGGATATTTAAAAACAACCTGATCATTCCCTTTTCCTGTTACACATTCCCCAGCTTCCATTTCTAGATTTGCACAGTAGTTCAAGCATTGAGTTCCAAACTCAATTTCATTTCACTTTGGTGTATGTTTGGCTTTTTTTTTTTTTTTTATTTTTTTTTTCACCATGTGAAAACCATTTTCTCTGGTTGGAAACTATTCCTTATCCTCGGTGTGAACAAAACTTCCTTTGTTCAGCTTTTTTTAATGGAGGCAAACTGGTGTGCTCCAAACAATACAGCTGTGCCACAAAAATTACCCAGTGCTGCAGATTCCTGGGCTGTCATGTTTTAAGCAGTAGCTCAAGATGTCTTAAGTGGAGGAGAAGATTCTTCTTCCTCCTTTATTTAAGATTTTTTTTTTGGGGATTAGAATCCTTTGCTCCCAGCCTTCCCTGTAGGTCTGAGAGTTGTGGTTGATCCCAGGTTTTGGGAAAGCTGAGATGTTCTACCAGACCAGCTTGGAGCCATCATTTTGGATTCCCTCTTCCCTGCAACGAGTACCTGAAGCTGCTTTTACAGCTTAATATCCAATTCTTGAAACCTGCTTGGAAATATTCTTGGCTTTTGGAATGGGAAAGAAAAACTTTTTAAGAGCTCTGAGAGCTGCCACGGGGACTTGCTACTTAGCTGGATGCAATCCAAAATGGCAGCCACAGCCTCATTTCTCACAGGTGCTTTTTGAAGAATTTAGAGCTCTGTTTTCAATTCATGAGCTCTATTTATATTTTGTCTGTGCAGTGTGAGACTGTGGAGCTCCAGGGACTGGGAATGGGATGTGGAGCCTTTGGCTGAGAGCTGCCAGCCCACAGCTGACCCCTTGTCCCCTCAGTGTGCAATCCCTTGTCCCACTTGAGTTCCTAGTGGGGTGAGTGTCCCCTTCACAGGAATGAGCAGTCAGATAAGGGCTGGAGTGGCAGGAAGATCAGGCCACACAATCTCTGTCCCCTGAAGGAGGTGCCTGCAGGCAGATTGGATCTCTGTGACCTCAGCAATGAAGTTTTATCCATAGAGAAATGAAGGGCATTAGCATTAACCACAGTTAATTCAGGCTTTTGTAAGACTGCAAACAGCAGAAGCTGCTGCTGCTGGTGGTGTTTGAAAGAAGTTAATTGGAATTCAAAGAAAATCTTGAACTGGAAGCCCTAATGCATTTTTCAGTGCCAAGCAAACCAAGGAACAACCAGGCTCTTACTAATTCATGTCAGACACAACATGCAGTGTCTTCCATGAGTCCCTGTCTCAACAGAACAGTTAAGGACACACAACTTAAATCCCCCGAAAAAGCTGTTACTTTATGAACTCTCCTAGATTAAATATTACTGTTTTAGTGTGATCAGTGTTGTAGTGTCACATCCAGGTTTTTTGGAGACTTTATTTTGTGCCTGTTAGAGAATTCGGATTTTCTTTACAAACGAGATGCTGGTGGTTGTGTGGCATCTTTTATTTTCATGACAAAGCCTCCAGTGGGGGTGTATCTTAAAATTTGCTCCTTTTTAGCTCCCAGGAGTCAGCAAATGCTGAGCACTTGAACTGTAGAGGCTGAACCCAAACCATTCCACAATTTAGAGTGCTACAGGGACTGAGCAAAGGACCTGTCAACCTACAGTGGTCTCAAAACAGGGGCTAAATACCTGTAATCTCATCTTAGGCACTATTGGATCCTGTGCCTTTTGTCACTCCATTTATCCTTACTTTCTGTAATTTCCCCCCAGTATAAAATAATGAATTATCTTTAAATAATGAATATTAATTATTCAAAAGTCACTGCATTATATGCATGAGAAGAGCTGGGCTGGGATTTCCATGTTAAATGCTTCAGTACAAATAAACTTCACTTGTATTTGGACATTTCAAGCTTTTCTTTGCAAGTCTCAAGTTTAAACTCTACCGGGTCTTGGCACCCCAGGCTGGATAAACATTCTCCTGGAGCTGAGGATATTTAAGAGCAGAACCTGAGTTAAGAAGGTTTGGCCCTCTCAGTGTGTCTTCCTTTGGGAACTGGAACTTTGTTTGAGGTAGATTGGAGCTGGGGCTGATGTGCTGGCAGGGTTAAAAAGGAGCAGGAGGTGTCTGAGCTGAGTTGGGATATTTTATGGGAATTACTCCTTCCATACCTTTGTTGTGCTGGTTCCTTCCTCTCTTGTTTTCATTCCTAGCCAGAGATGTGCATACACGTGTGAAACAGCATTTTCATGATTTGGGGGAAAAGTCTTTAATTGCCAATAATAATAGTTCCCAAACCTTCTATTTTTCTTCTTTTCCATTTCCTCCTTTCCCTTTTCATAGAGCTGCTGTGTTCCAGTGGACAGAAAACGTGCTGCTGTCTTAATTTTTTAAATCTCTTTATTACTGTATCCCTCTTTAATTTTCCCCATTTTCTGCTTAGCTGTGCTCTACATTTTCCAAAGCTGTTTTTTCTGGATACAGATGCTTTGATCCAGAGGCTTTTTTTTTTTTTCCCCACTGCACTCCAAGCTCGTGATCAGTTAAAAGCCATCAGCAAACCTTTAGTGAGTTGGTGTCATTAACAGTGATTTTAATTGATAAACTGCAGGGCTAAAATGGGTTGAAATGTTATTTCCCCACATTTGTGTAGCTTGTGTGTAATTCCAGGCTTAACAGGGAAAAGCAGTAGTTCTCTGTATTGTGTGCAGAATGGTGGCTTAGCTCTGTAGTAAATGGTATTTTCAAAGTAATTTTATTTATAATTGTGCTTCATGGGGTGGGTTTCATTCTCCCCCATGACCTAGAGCAGTAATAATAAATAACCAGGCAAGAGTGGATGTAAGCTGAGAGCCTGGAGTACTGTACTTGGGATTTGCTGGTCAAACAGTAGGAGTATTTTAACTTTTTGGATGTGTGAGCTGAAGTGCCGAAAGAAATGGAAACAACCATAAAATGACATTTCCAAAAGTTCACTTGAATTTATAGTTTATTGATTCCTAAGAACCTTATTCCAAATCATGTTCTCTACTGATATTGTAAGCTGCTTGTTTGGCAAAACTTGATGCCAGCCTTGGCTGTGTTCTGAGGCTCATTACATCTGTTTTAAGTTGTTGGTTAGCTGGAAATGAGCTTCATAATGTTTGCCATTTTCCTGGAGTTTGACGTTCCATATCGGATCCATTTCCAGGCAGTTATGAAAACACATTGAGTGACCATTGCAGGAAGCCTGGAAATTCATCTTAAACGTTTCTGGTTTAATCTTTTCAACATTGCCATCACTGACAGGCTTAAGTAGCTTGACCACCTGTTTTTAAACATGGTTTTCACACCTGGTGAGTGTGAAATGAACCAATATATGAAATTCTTCCATCTTTCTCCACCCATGTTTCCCACTCTTGATTAATTTCTGTTGAGTTGGCATTTTCCTTTAGAACCATGTGAAATGTGGGATAAATTTTTGTGAATTTCAGTCAGCTTCAAGTCTTGCATCTTCCAAAACCCGTGTGGTTGTGAGCAGTTAATTCAAGACCTCTAATAAATATTTTCAATTAGAGAAATGGCAGTGGTTGCTTCAGCAGAGTCTAACCTATGTACTTCCCCACAATGCCTTTCTACCTGCCTTCTTAGCTGTTAAACATCTGTATTTCTGCAAGTGTAAATCTGTGTTTTGCATTGCTGTTGGCATTTGCAGATCAGTGGGGAAGCTCAGGAGCTGTTCTCGGGGCGCCACGGGCCCGTTCGAGCCGCGCGGATCCTCCCAGCTCCTCAGATCAGTGAGTACACACTGAACACCTCATCCTCCACCACAGCTTTGCAAAAAGGAGCTTTTCCACTCCACTAAAGCTAACTAGACAGAATTTGTTTTTCTTGGGGTGGCACTGGCTTCTGATTTGCTCAATTTTTCCTTATTTTGCATTGATTTTACTCACTTGGATCCTTTCAGTGGTTAAAATTTTATCATCCCTTGAGTGCAGCTCCTCTCTGCAATGCTTAAATACTGTTTTATCAAGTTCTAAACCTAGCTGCTTAATTGAACAGGATTCTTCCAGAAGCTGAGAAGAACTTGCTGCAAAATCTGAGCAACTGTGCCTAAACAAGGAAATTCCTCTAAAAAAATTATCCTGTTCTATCCAAACCAAATCTGATTGGTGACTTCTGAAAGAACTGTTTGGGTTTAAATTAAATTGGCTGTTTTACTTTGTGGATGAAAAGAGTGTATTTCTAGTGTGACCAAGGTGTTTGGGGACTATGCTGGGTTAGAATTTCTAGTAATATTTTGTTAATCAATTAATGAACTCAAAAAATACAGTCTAAAATCTTATTATTTAAGTTATTCATAGTATATTGTACTGATTTTGTGTGTTTCAAAGAAAGTAAATGAAGAATGTTTAATGGACATATTATATATTGTTTTGGTGACTTCCTGAGGAGAGGAATATACAAAGTATATGTGGCTGTGTAACTGTTACAGGTTAAACTAACTTAGAGGAAAATACTTCCCAAGCCTGTTGTTCCTTTACTCCATTTACTGGAACCCTGCATAATTCCCAACAAACTGCTCTTTTGCTATTATGTGTGTCATTGAGTAATGGATGTCTGTGCCCCTTCCTCTCTAGAAGGAAAAAAAAAATAAGAGAAAGAGAAGTAGAAATGGAAATGAAGTAAATTAATTGAAAAACCTGGGAGTTCTGGTTTTTTTTCTGGTATTAAAACAGGTTTTTGATTTTTCAGTCAAGTAAATCACACTCATGAACTCTTTCTAGCAGTTATTGTCTTTCTGCCCCTAAATTCCATATGTTTAGCATCTGACAATGATAGTTGTTACATTAGAAAACTATTCAAATTTGCTCATATTAAATTAAACCAAACCTTTTAAAAACATGTTTTGGTCTCTTTTTACATGGCTTGGTTTAAATAAATCTTTGATTAAAAGTACATGAATGTATCATTGACCAGTATCTGGAATCAGATAAAAGTAAAGCTGTAATAAGAGGCCTTAGATAACTAACTCATGAGCTTTAATGATTCTGAACAAAATAAAAGGAATTTGTAAAGGAGAAGCTGATTACCATCAGCAGGCTCAAACACTGTTTTACTGTAAAGCTGTAAAAAGGGAATTATTGAAAATAGGAGTCTCTTGGTGGATGGATTTGGCACGTTCCTAGGAACAGATCTGAGCTGGTGATAAGCAGCTCATTCCCAGGTGTGAAAGGAAAGCTCATGGCTTTAACTTGGTGACTTTACAGCAGCAGAACTTAATAGTTTGTCAACTATTTCATTAAAAAACTGTAGCCCTTTGATGTTAGATCCTCTGCCTTGTGGTGTGCCTCGTGGCATAATGAAGCCTTGTTTCAGAGGGATTATTTCATGCAGGGGATCTCCTCCAGCAGGTCCTGGGTGCTGCTGGCAGAAGGAACCTGGGCAGGTTTGTAAGCTCAGGAGCTGGGCCAGCTCCTGGAACTGCTGGGACTGGCAGACCTGCTCTGCTCTGAGCCACCAAACCTGAGCTGGGCCAGCTCTGCTCTGCTCTGAGCCACCCAGACCTGAGCTGGGCCAGCTCTGCTCTGCTCTGAGCCACCCAGACCTGAGCTGGGCCAGCTCTGCTCTGCTCTGAGCCACCAAACCTGAGCTGGGCCAGCTCTGCTCTGCTCTGAGCCACCCAGACCTGAGCTGGGCCAGCTCTGCTCTGCTCTGAGCCACCCAAACCTGAGCTGGGCCAGCTCTGCTCTGCTCTGAGCCACCAAACCTGAGCTGGGCCAGCTCTGCAGCCTCACTTTGATGTCCTGCTCTACAGCCTGGAGGAGATGGCCATGAAAAATGGAAGGATTTCTGTAAATAATGCTAAACCCTCCAGATATCAACTCTTCTCCATGGTCAGGTCATACCTACCACTGCCTTCAGTAGGCAGGGCTTTAATTATTCTCTTTACAATATACATGGCCTTTTTGGAGACTGAGGGTTTGCACTGTGGCC
The DNA here is from genome assembly GCA_013399835.1 of Leptocoma aspasia. Lineage (NCBI taxonomy): Eukaryota > Metazoa > Chordata > Aves > Passeriformes > Nectariniidae > Leptocoma > Leptocoma aspasia. The sequence continues at coordinate 326,105 of VXAX01007347.1, forward strand.
AAATTTTGGGCTTGCAGAGCTCATATTTAGACTATGAGAACATCTTAGTCTGGACTCTGGCAGTCTTAGGGACAGGAATTCTGACCTATGATACCTCTGGGCCATCCTTGGCTCTTCTCCACTTCCAGATCTGGGTGCTGGGCTGGGTTTAGGATTGTTTCCATGTGTCCAGGGGGCATTTATTTCAATTACCTTTGTTGTTCTTTCACCTACAAAATCAGAATATTGATGCTTTTTGAAGGCAGTCAGTGCTACAACCTCCCATTTTTTATTTCTTATCCCAGGTTATTTTACAGGCCCCTGGCCAAAGACCTGCTTTGCCTTGTGCTGTCCCATTTATCAAGGTAGAGCTGCATAGTTTAAAATCAATCAAGAAACTCAGAAAGCCAGAGGAGCAGCTCTGTGTGTGGCAATTCCTGCTCTAAGGGGTGACAGGCTGGTGTGGTGAAGTTTAGATCAGTGGTTGTCTGTAAAACCTATTTCCATGTTTCAGCATTATGAAAATAAATGCTTCCAGCGAGCTGAATTAATTTATTGCCATTTTCTAGATTATGCTGCTTGCAGAAAGATGGTATAATAACCCTACATCTCTCAGTGAATTTGACTGTTCAGTCAAATTGACTTATAAGGGGGAAAAAGGCAAATATAAAAAGGAAATAAAAAGAATTTAGAGGCGCTAAAACCCGTTGAGAGTTGAAATACTGCAGCAGATTTATCCCTGTTCTCCACTGCTCCCATCTTTGATGTTGGTAAAATTAAGATTTGAACCTCAAAAGCTGACTCAGGTTTATGTGCAGGTACACTTAAAGAGCTCTAATATTTAGGTTGCTCTCTAAAGGAAGGCAGATGTGAGGTTTGTGTATGTTCAGCCACTTGGGTGGTTCAGTGGTTTGAAATCCCCAAGGGCCAAAATAATCCCAGGTTTGTGTGGTGGAGGGGCTGGCCCTGCACCATGGACAAGCAAGGTTTGGGGTGGTTGTGCAGGTGTGTGTCTGGGTTTTGCTGTTCTCCCACTGTTCTGTGGGGTTTTTCAGGATAATGAATGGTAATGTCTGTGGATTATAGAAATTACAGACTGGAATTCTCCAAGTAAGGCTTTTAGAGAGATTACAGGGGAGAACTTTGGGGTGCAACACTGTAAAACCCCAATTTTTTCAAAGCTTTGGCCTGACCTGTGTTCCATCATCGCATCATAAATGATATGAAGTACTTACTTCATTATTTTCTGGTGCTTTATTTCATTATTTTCTGGTGCTTTAGACCAGTGCACCTGAAACTTTCACCCAGCAGGGCTGAGAGGGAATTCCAGCCTGGGGCATTCCCAGGTACTGCTGGGCTGCAGGACCACGAATTCCACAAGATTTCCAAGGAAAAGATGGAAATGAGAGGGGTTTAGTGGAGCAGGAGCAGCACTGCATTATTAAATGAGACTGATCAGTGGAATTACACACCAGGAAAATCCACTCCATGGTGCCTCTGACCACTGCTAAATAGGTCAGAGTGTGAAATTCATGCAGCATGTTTCCTCATGGGAAGCCAGGGGGATTTCCAGAGTTCTGAGCAGCCTTTGAGTTCCTGTGACATCCACTGGGTTTCGTTTTTATTCTGCAGAAAGATGTGCTGGTTCTGGTGTTGTTGTTACCCTTTTTATTGGCATTATTGAGAGGTCTCTATTCACAGTTTCATCAGCAGGACAGGCTCTAAGCTGCTTTGAGCTTACATGTGGGTAACCTTTTGACTTCATAAACTTCTAAATGTTGATTTGTATGAAATTTCATTTAGCCACAGAGATATGTTTTTCCTTTTTTTTTTTTTTTCCCTCAGTTTTAAGCACACTAACTGAAGTTAGGTTTTTAAAAAACCAAACCTATCATTTAGCTAAATGGAGCTGTAGATAAGGTGGTGCCTTGTTGGCAGGAAGGGCAGTTTTCATTACTTTAATTGTGTGATTTGTCAGGATTTCCAGCATTTTATAAATGCTGTAGTGTTATATGACAGAGTTAAAAGGATTTAGAATAAAAGGAGTTTAAGAAAAAGACTTTGCAACAGGATTTCAATACTTTTTGTATTTGGGGGGATTTAGAGAGCTGTTTTTCATTTCAATTTTGTTAAACACTGTGTGTGCAGCAGGTGTGTGCAACGTCAGCGCCTCGCACATGCAAATAAACACAATTTTACAAATGAAAATTAATCCAGCAGAACTTGGGAGATTAAATCCCACCCCAGACCTGGGAGAGGCTCCTGCCTCCATTAGAGCCCAACACATGTCACTCTGTGCAATCTCATGGATGGGACAGCTATTAACCTGATTTAATGCCCTCAGAGGCCTCCCAGTAATGATCCTTTCCTGCAGGATTAATATTTACATTCGGAAATACTGAAGTAGAAAATGAATTTTTTAAAATTGAGGGACTCGAGTCATTATAGACAGAAATCAGAAGTTTAAGCACCTATTGCAGAAATTTTACAAATCTGTGCTGTGGGTATTAAACCTGGCATTGCTTTTGATTTTGGGCACTTGATTCCCTGGACTCCCCTCTACATTTTTGCTCCTTCTTTCCCCTTCCTTGTCATTAAACTAGACCATAAAGAAACATCTGAATTTGTGTCTATAATATATCCTAGTAAAAAAAAAAAAAAAAAAAAAAAAAAAAAAAAAAGGCAAGAAAGTAGAGTTAAATACTTCAGGTAAAATCCTGGCTGCATTTAAATCAGTGTCAGAACTGCTGGTAGTCAGCATTTCACCCTCAGTGCTGGGAACACAACAAATGGAATTCATCTGTTACCTGGATTGAAGGAAACAAATTGGTTGCCAGACTCTTAAGAAGACTTTAATGTTTCATTTATCAATTTACAAGTCACTACACACAGTACAGGTTTGACTCACCAAAGAGCTTGAAATAATAGGAATAAAAGGAAAATACATCTGGCTGGTTTAGGTTACTTGTAAAGCTATTGTTGGTGGTGGAGTTATTGATGTGACGCATTTGACTTTATAAATACCCAAAGGTGTAGGAGGGAAGATTTTGCCTTGTACAGATGAGAGGGCTCAACAGTGTTTGTTACAAATTAAATGCATGTACCTGAGTTATTAATAATTAACAGTCTGCTATGTCAGAATGTATATTGTTAATTATTGTGCCTTTCTGAATAAATGGTTTAGTTTTGTACAGCAGTATTTAAGATTTAAATTCTGAGCAGACTACATCCCTAATATTCTTTAGCGATCAAAGGGTTTGGTATATAATGGAGAAAAAAATAAAATTCCATTATTCACCACACACATGCAGACCTATAGATGGATAATTAAAAAGGCAAACGTTGAAAGAAAATGGAGGAAAGTTCATAGTAGTGGTATTGGTTGTTACTTTGTTATTTAAGTTGGGTAGAAACATACCCTGGAATTCAGTTAAACATTGTTCACAAGCAGAAGTGAGATACATTTTTTTAAAAAACTCAATTTTAGTTTTATTTCTGTTTACGCAGCAGTAAAGCAAAGTTCTCCAAACTCTTAAAACCCCATTTTAAGAAGTGTGGCGTCTTTAGCAGTCTGCCTGTGCTGGGGTGGAGGTGTGACTGAGCCTGGGGGGACAACAGGGCTGGCTCCCAGTGCCAGGGCTGGTGCCACTGGGGTGGGACAGGATCCCAGGGCAGGGACAACTGGCCCAGCATGGCACAAACCAACTCTGCTGGGCTGTGCTGGTGTCAGTGATGCCTTGTGAAGGCTGCCCTAGAACAGAGTTACAGAATAAAGCAGGGATTTATGGAAAGGATTTCCTCCATGGATCCACCTTGGGCAGCACAAGAGCCCAGCCAGGGCTGCACCCAAGATGAACCAAAATGGTCCCAAAATGGACACCGGGCACGGGCTCTGGCACTTTTATCAGTTCTGCTCCATTTGCACATTGCAGTTCATTGTCCAATTCCAGCTTTAGCCCATCAAGTCCCATCCTTCTTGTTTTTCTCTCTTCAGCCCACGTTGTTTGTGCTCTTGGGCCTGAGATTTGGATCATTTGTCCTTGGTCCCCAGCTGGAGAAGGAATTGTTTTGTCTCCCTGCTCTGTGCAGAGAGCTCACCATCCCCTGATATGAAGCCCAGACCCACACACTAAAGCAGCACAGAATCTGAAAAGTATAAAAGCTAAAACCTGAGGCATCATCAGCACCCCTAAAGGTGCATGGGATGTGCTGCAGGAGTTGTGTTTCCACTTGAAGGCTGTTTTCTTAAAGGTTTAAATCTCCTGGTGGTGGAACAGATTGAGCTGGGTTGAATTTCATCTCCTGTTTTTTTGGGCAGGGGCTGCAGGGGCTGCTCTGAGGTTGGCACTCCTGGGTTCCATTTCTACAAACTGGAAACCAAGGTGTGAACCCCAGGCAGAGCTGCTGAGGGCTTTAGAGCAGACAACTTCATAAAAAACAATGAAAAGTGAGCAAGAGCCACTTGTTAGAGTCACAGAATCCCAGCCCCAAGTGGGATGAACAGAAAATCACTCCCAAAGCCTGGACACGTTTTGCTGCTTGTGTTGTTTCTCGTTTTCATCTCTGTCACAGCTCTGCCTGTAATTTGAATTTCTGTCCCTCACCTTGCACAAGCTGTGAGTTTTGTGTTCTATTCAATATATTGGGCCCCAAACTGAAACCTGGAAGCTGTACAAACAGCACATAGTGAATTGCTTTTTCTTTTCTTTTGTTTTCCCTCTTATCAGGTGCTCAGAAATGTGATAATTTTGCTGAGAAGCGGCCTCTGCTTGGTGTGTGCAAAAGCATTGGATCATCTGGGTAAGAATGTTTTAGTGTATAAAAGGAATATATGAATTGTATTGCCATCTGAAAAGTCCAGCAGATGACATCTTTAAAGCTTTGTTCCTTTTTTCTTCATGGGATAACACTGGGATGTGGTTTTGAACTATTTTTTTGGTGTGTCAACATATATTTTCCTGTGACTTAAGCTTTTGGAAAGGAATAAAAAAGAGACTCTTCATATAAAATAAATAAAGAGGTATTTTAAGTTTATTTTATCCTTAGTGGAATCACAACTTTGTGATTAACCTTTTCTGATATTAATCTGGGTCAGAATTGTTATTGTGAAGTGTTTAAAGCAATCTCTGTGTCTTAAAAAGTAATTTTTCAAGCAGCAAATTAATTACAAATACCAGACGTTTCATTGTTGCAGCCACACACTGTGTATTAGCAAAATACATGTTAAACCTCCTTCCTTGAGTTAGAAAAATCAGTTTACAGTCTTGTTTTGTGCTCTCTCCAGGATTGTTGTATCACTGCTCTTATAAAAGAGGCCCTTAAGATATTTTATGTTTGATTCAGACAATGCACAGGATTTATATCTCTACCTACAGGAAAATATTTGCTTTTCATTAGTAATCCTCTACACAGCCATTTAATGTCTGAGCAGTTGAAGTAAATCTTCTTACAGTTGTAAGACTAATTCTGTGCCACACCTTTTTCAATTAAGAATTTAATCACTGCGTGTGTGAAGGAAGAACTGTCAAATCTTTACTTTTCTCTGGTATTACTGTGTTAAATTGCAATATTAATGTTACCTGCCTTAAATGTTTGAATTAAAATCCACATAAGGCAGAGAAGTGAATTTTTTTTTTCTTTATGTGTTTACAACTTGCAAAAACCAGTTTATGGTGATTTTTCTCCTTTTCTTCCCTGCCTTGTAAGTTTAACTGTTTATAAATTAGAGGTGCAAATACTGCTCTGTTTTTATCCAAACAGTGTATTTATATATGTAAAGGATATGTTGGTGCAGTAAAAATTTTCCTTCACAATCTTGTTTGAGAAGCTGAGATACCTGAGAAATGGACAAGCCCTGAAGATAATTATTTTCATTGTGTTATTGTATTCTTCAGTTAATGAAAATAATTCAAATATTCTGGGCAGTTCCAGCTTATATTTTTAGAAAGGTGAATTAATTTAATGATATCAAGTGATGGAAAGTTTTGGCTGACTTGAAGAATTGGATGGAGGTAATTCAAGGGCATGAGAAGCAAGAGGTAATCTTTATTAATCTTTATTAATCATGGGAGGAGAGAGGAAATTAGGGTAAATTAAAGAAGGAGGAGTAGTTGGAGCAAACAAAATGTGTAACTTTGGCTAGCCAGCATTTTTTTTCCCCTGCTGATCTGTTTACAAGGCAAATCAATTGACAGCAGATTTTCAGGAAGCATGTGCTTTATTCTCATGGCTACTGTAGATTAAATCCTGCTAAACTTAACCCAACTTCAGCTCAGGAGTGTGTTTATGGGACTGCTCAGGTTTAAGGAAGCAGCTTCACATGAGTAACAGCACAATTAAAGCATTAATATTTTCTCAATTAATATTTGAGGGTCGTGTGAGCCTGGTCAGGGTCTGGCAGAGGCACTGGGAAGTGCTAAAATCCAGTGTCCACTCTGAGTGTCTGGAGCTTTTAATGCTTCAGATGAGCTGGCTGGGAAAGGATTTGTCAGACACAAACAGCAAAGCTCCTGCAGGGATCCCCCAAGAGGAGGAAACGAGCTCTGGTGAATGCAGTTTTTGTTCCCAGTTCTGACACTGCTCAGGGGAACTCTTCCTGGAATATTTTTCCTGCAATGCCCTTGGAAAGGCAGTGGTGATGGCAAGGACTCACCTGGCTCAGCCCTGCCATGGGCTGTGCAAAGGGTGTGGTCACTGCACATTGAAAATGCAGTTTGTTTGCTGGAATCACACAGGAAAATGGTCTGGGCCAGATGGTTGTGATTTTCAGTTGTGTTGGGCACTATGTAATCGATTTCATGCAGTTTGTAAAGTATTTGTGGGCTTTTCTCGAAGACTGTGCAAAAGTCAGATTTTGTGAAGACTCCCAAGCCTAGAAAGCAAATTTAATTTAATTATTGTGTTCTAAAAAGTACAATAGGAAATAGGACCTCTAAAGTTGGGCAAAACTCTCTTATTTCTGTTACCTTTGAGGATTTGAGTCCCAAAGGTTCTTGTGCTTGCTGCTGCATAACTGCAAAGCCTCATTAACTGCAGAGTTGTGTGGTGTCAGCTGCCTTGCAAAGACTTCCTTCCCTTCCAGCAGATGAAAAACATTTTCCTCTCTGATTTCTTTTAGGAAAATTCACTTTAGCCTTAGCAGGTCGTGTGGTAGCTTTTAAGATCCTGAGAGAGGCAGGGATAAAGTAGTGTAAATTCCTTTTAGTGATGCTGGATGGGGTTGTTATGTGCTAAAGATAGAATCTCCATCTTACAAAAAGCTCTTCAGATCCCAGCATTTTTTCTTGTACGTTGATTCTGTGATTATAAAAATGTACTTTATTGTAATGTTGAGGTGATGTTTGCTGGTAATTCTGTGAATTTTCTCACTGATTCCAATGCCAGGAGATGGAGCTTTAATGGAATAAGGTGGTGTTTCCATGTGTAAATACCAAGGACAGGAAAGCTCTGGAGTTCCTCTGATACTCCAAATGTTTGTTTCAGTGAACCTAGAGTAAGAAATACCCTTTGAACTATAATAAACTGTTAATCTTGGATCAAAACTGGGAGAAAATGAGTATTTGGGGTCAAACCTTGACCAGCTGGTGAGAACCGTGGGTAGTTTTGACCTTCTAAAGCTTTGATTCATGAAACTGTACAAAGATAAACCTTTTCCAAGGCATCCTTGGGATGGAGTGGAGGTTTGGGAGAGCAGATTTCTGAGCCGAGGCACAGTTTTGTTTTACTGCTGTTCCAACCCCTCTGTGTGTAGTGATGCAGGGAGGGGATGAAGGGATGGAAAGGATGGAGGGAAGGAAGTCCAGATAAAACCAGCTGGAGCACAAAGCTGCCCCCAGTAACTTGTCAAAAGAAGCACCACAGGGAAAAGATAATGCACAGCACCATTACAGGCAGGGCTGCTGCTTCCAGGGCCACTTTAAATTCCACTTTAAATTATTAAATACTGTAAACGCTATAAAGTTAATTAGAAGAGGAACAAACTCTACAAAGATAAATGTGCTTTCAATATGTTTCTCAGGGAGGGTACAGTAGAAACCAGTGAATGAGAGGAAATTTATTTCTGGCAGCACTCTAGACATGGAACTGTGGTTGAACTTTTTACCCTAATTACGTCCCCACTAATGCCTGCAGCGGTCTGGAATCAAAGTGGCCCTTCAGGCCCTGCAAAGTCTCTGATGTGGCCAGCGTTTGTTGTGTGCTGAGGGTTACTTCAGAAAAAACGGAATATTGTGACAGGATTTTTCAAAATTTCTCAGTTACCACCCACCTCACTTGTTGCCTACAAAAATAGAGTAATTGTTTGCATCTGTGTGTTTTTGTCTGTCTTAGAAATAGCTGTTATAAATCAACGTGACAGACCCGGAGAGCAGTTGAGGATTATATTTTCTTTTCTTCTATGTTTTAGGGTTATTCCTGTGTTCTAGGCTGTAGGAAGGATTTAAAGGACGTTGGAAAGCAGAAGTTTCAGGATGGTTGAAGTTGTTCTCTTTTCCTGAGGACACTTAAAGCCACCAGATCCCAATGGGTTCACAGAGGATGCTCTTTAATCTGATTTTCCTAAACAAGTGCTGTCACTTCTTGCTTGTAGTTGGAGCAGCTGATTGTAAACTGCTTCAGCTTCCAGCCCTTGTTTCTGTGTTGTTACACAACTGCTGCCACTTGAGTAATTCCCTACAACTCGACAGTATTTGAACTTTGCTTCTGTAATTAAATGCCATTTTCTCCCTTACCATGGGCTCTCTCGAGTCCTTCCTGTGCTTTTCCTGTCCTTTCCTTCAAAAATGTGTAATATACAGAGAAGATGTGATGTCAGATTGCTGAGCTCAACCATTCATATATGGTTAAGCGCCTTTTAAATCTCCAAAGTAGAGGAAAAGACAATTAAAATGCAATTTTAAAAATCTGGTATCATTATTATTTTTCTTTAGTTCTATTTTTTTAACAGAATGAATGTACCTTAGTAGCTTTAAATTTTAAATTTGCAAATTTCAATTTATAACTCAGTGAATATTTCTTCAGTAGTTCAAAATAGAGATTTAGAAGGCTCCTGCTTTGTGAAAAAGCTGTAAGGCATGTGCTTAAAAAAAGATCTTCCTTAATGCCTTCTTTCTTCTAATTCTGACTAGGTAATGTATTAGAATGTCACCTGAGGAGACCCCTCACACATTTTTGGATGCTTGCTCACAAACTTATATTTAAAATTAATGGTGATTCAAATTATTAATAGAACATTTAAATTACAGTATTTTACAGTGAGGCAACAGTAAAATAACACAATGTTTTAATCAATTTTGCCTGCACAATTTGAGCAAGTGCATCTCCCATTTCAGCATCAGGTGGCTCCCTGGGGAGAATGCTGTGTTCCTGTGTGCCTTTCCTTGGCAATTGTAATTCCTCTTGGGAATAACCATCTTTAACTAGGAAATTCCTCCAAATTTAATGAAGGGTGATCCAGTAGAGGAGGTGGCTGCATCGTTGTCTTCATTGAGAGAAAGAATATAAAATAAACTGAAGTTTATTTTTGATGTTAAGCAATTCATGGAGGGTTTCAACTTTAAGACCAATTTAAGGAAAAGCAGAATATTCCTTTTGTTGCTCGTGCAGCTCCACAAGTAATTATTTTCAGGTATTATTTCATCATTTCAACCCAGCTTTTGGTGAGTTCAGCTACGGTGAGAATTCTGCACATCTGTAGAACATGGTCTGTGATTCAAGTCATAAAACAGAGTAAGAAATACCTAAGAACATATAATTAATGGGCATTTGGGAAAATTCTGGCCTACCTGATGTGACCAGAACCTCAGAGCAGCTTTGCTGTTCAGAGCACTTTTCAAGTGCTTTAACCATAAGATCTAAGCTCATTCCCTCTCAGCTTCAGTCATAGACACTCTAAAACCCTCTAATTACTTCTTGGAAACGGGCTTGTTTTCAAGCTCCTCAAAAATTGTAATTTGAGCCATAAACTGGCATATGAACAATTAAGGTTTAGCAGAGTCCTGTGCAGCTGACAGACATCTTCTAATGATCTCCGTCACGCAACTGCAGGCAGAGGCTGCTTAATACAGAGGTGATGAAGTGTTGCACAACCCCTCTGGTTTCTTATGCCGTTAATGACACCGAGGGCAAAAGAATTTGAGTTTAGACAGGTTGGGGCAAGGTTTTGTGCTTAGTGCTGGAGCCCCAAAGGGGTTCTGAGGGCTCTGGGACGGCGGCGCGGGCGGGCCTGGAGCCGCTGGCTTAACGTGGCCTTTGTTGGTGCTGATGGCTTCTGAGGGGAGAGGGTGCCAAGGGGCCTGTGAGGCTCGTGAATCATGAGGGGAGAGCACAGCAAGGGAAAAAAAAACGAGCCCGAAATGTAAAGAAATGGGTTACAAGAACCAACAGGATGAAGTATTTGGTCCTTGGTAATGGTTTTAGCCGTAGCAGGTAAAGGTTTTTCAGTGCTGGTTGTTGAATGTTCAGTGGGGTTCCTAATGCACACAGGTTGCAGAGGAACATGCCTCAAATGTATATAATAATTGTATATATGCTGAAATAATCAGCTGCCGTCTGTGTTAACTGTGCTGTCTTCTGATACACCATGAATCAGGAAATACTGTCAGTACAAATGCCTCAGAATGAAGAAAAAGCTCTGATATTGCTTTGGAGTGTTAGAAATACTGGCACTTTCAAAAATCTGGGTCTGGCTGAGGCTGTAAGTGGCTCCACAAAATGCTCAGTTTGGGTTCTACATGTGCTTGGAGAAATTTGGCTGGAGCTGAGGTATTTCAGCATCAGTTTGCCCTCAGAGTTGTGCTCCCAGAAATGTGATCATTTCCTCTTAAGCTGTGACATGTGGCCATCTCTTGATACGGAAAAATTGCTACATTTTTGATTTTGGTCCATCCTGGATGATCTTGGAGATCCATGTGGCTCTTACTGCAATACAAATTATGTGCATTTATTTTAGCGCTGAGTTCTGCTTCATTTGACAGTAGGAAGGGCAAGGCAACTCTTTAATTTTGTATTTTTTGAGGGAAACACATCAGATTGTGGCTTAATCAGCTGATCACAGAAATATTAGTTGCTGACAGAGGTATGATAAATGCAGTTGTATTCTGTCAGAACTTAATCTTTGCTTTTGTTCGCGAAGATTTACAGAAATGTCTCCAGTTTCGTGCATGTTCATAGAACGATCAAAGACAGCCAGTGCAGGTTCATGAATTGTGTATAAAAGGCTTGTTTAGCTACAAACAAGCAAAATCTAGTCCAGAATATACTAGAAAAAATGCTGCTGCTCTTCAAGTGGAGCTCCAGCTGTACTTTCCCCTCAGTGATAGCCACGGTCAAGTAGATAAACAAATCTCCAGAGATGCTCTAATCTGCCTGTATTAACCAACTGGAAATCTGATGGGACAGCTCTGGTTTGGAACATGTGGCACGTCTCAGTGAAGTGGAAAGTGTGTCACACTCGGGTCTCCCTGCAAAGGCCACAGCTGAGGAGGCAGCTTGGGCTGTGTTTTACACTCCAGCCATGGCAGTGCCACATGCCGGGGACACCAAGGTGGCTGTGGGCTCTCGGCAGCTCCGTGCAGCCTGAAATGTAAAAACAAAGCCAATAAAACCCCCTCAAACCTAGAAAGAATCTTCTGATGACGAGAGTGAGGGATAGCAGAGAGAGCACAACAGTCAAAACATGTTATGTGCTGCTGGATGTGGGAAGAGCTGCCAAAACAAGGAATTCAGAGGTTGCTATGCTGATTATTTTTAAGGATTTTTAAATATTCTGATATTTTTAAGGATTCCCCTTTAACTTTTCTCTCATAGTATCTGTTGAAATAATCAATATTTGCACAAACCCAATCTTAACTTTTCCTCCTCTGGTTGATGTCTGACACCTCAACTACAGATAGGAAATGAAGGAGTTGATTTCATGGAACAGCAAATGGTTGTTGAAAGTCCTCAGAACTGGAAAAGTCACTGTGGAGAGATCTGTGGAGCCTCAGGTTCTCAGGTTCTCTCACAGACCATGGCCAGAGTTATTCAGGAGACGGAAACCAGTCCTTCATCCAATCCCTCAATCAATCCTTCAGCCAGTCCTTCCTGGGTCATTCCAGGTGCAGTTATGCCCTGCCCTGTGAAGAAATGCCTCAGTGATGAGCTAACAGAAATAAAATTACTTCTTATGATCAGAAAAAAGTGGATTCCTGAGCCTGAAACCTGACTCATTTTACCTGTTACAAAATGCTTTCTGCAGACTTAGTGGCTTCTTGTGTCACGGGCAAGTAATAAAAATATTTTCAGTGAAGATGGTGAAGTACAAGGATAAGGTGAATTTTTTTTCCTGAACTGATAGACTTGATCAAAACATTTGAGGAAGATGCAACACTGAAATTTGTATCGCCTGGTGTTTAACACAACTATTTTAGTGCTGTATCAAATAACTCCCTCCCTTGTATTTAAAGGATTAGATTTAGTAACATGTGTCTAAGGTGGGGACAGGTTTTTCTTATTTAGAAATAAGTGTTTCCATGCTTTTTGCAATTTGTGGTGCACTTAAAATGTCTCTGCTGTTTTGTAATTCAGTGCTGCACACACATTTTGGGGGAAGTGTCACTTTCTGAGAAACTTTATGCTGCTTTTCCTGATTTTGAATGAATATGTTAAGTACCATGAATTAGAAAATTACTTACAGAGTGGAGTTTTCAAGATTTTGTTGTGAAAAGATGGGATGCAGAGAGCCTTTAGATGATGAAAGCCCTAATGAAAGCTCTTTCTGCAGTGATGTTTAGAAAGAAATAACTGAATTTATTATTTTTTTTAAGTTTTCATTCTGGTGTGCATCCCTCAGAATGAAGGGGAGAGCTGCCTGAAGAGGGCTTAGAGGAGTTTAGTGCTAGGCCTGGAAAATAAACCTTACAACTTCAGGCTTAAAAGTTTCTTTCACTTTCTTGGTGCCTGGATTGCTCTGAGTGATTACTGACAAAAGATAAGGCAATGTGCCTTTTTGTGTCCTTGACAGAGACACAGAAGCCAAAAAGCAGAATATGTACCAATTCTATCAGGCACTAAGAAGTAATTTCATAAAAATAAAAGGATCAAAATGTTGGAACCACTCTCCATAAAAATAGAGGACTCATTGTTGGTCAAAGTCTTTTAAGACAAGATTAGGTTGCTTGGTAAAAAATAATTTCTTTGAGCTTCTGGGACATTTTGTGCATGGCCTGGAAAGAGAAGATGATCCTTCCAGAATTGAAATCTGTTAATCTGAGCAAACCTTCTTCAGGGCCCTTGAGGAGAACAGAATTGCCTTTGTGGTCTCACCATGTTCCTAATATTGCTACAAAGATCATAATCAAATCTCATGCTTCAACTTTCCAGTGTAAAGGTTCAGGCAGGAATTTTTTGAATATTTGATTAATTAACTCTGTGCTCTGGTTTTGTTTTGCTTCTCTTCCCCTTCTGTGAAGCACCAGAGGTAGAACAGGAGAATTGTAACCACCCCTGCTGATTAAAAACTTGGGTCACTGTCAGCATCCTCCTCATTCCCACATGGAAATAGCCTTTTTTCCCAGCAACCTTTTAGTAGTTTTGATGCTTTATTGAGCAGTAATTAAAAAAACCCCAACTTTGTGGAGTAGTTTGCTGTGCAAATCCTTTGGGTATACCTTGAACTGCCAGGTCCTTGGAATTGCTGTCATTTTTCTCTCACCTGTTGTCTCTACAAGTTTGGAAATTATATTCCAGTTCAGGCTCTTAGCAACTTAATATTTGCAACAGCAAATTCTATTTTTTTTTTATCCTACAGGTTGTTAAAGCTGGGCCTAGTAAGAGATTATGTCAAACTATTAGTTACTTCAAATAGACTTTCAGTGTAAGTTTTAATATTTTTGTCTCCTCTTAAAGGCACCAAAAGTAGTTAATAAAAATAAGTCTGTGCTTTAGGCTGGGCTTTAAAGAAACTTTGTGAAGGTGGTATAAAATGCAGTGATATTGGCCAAAGATTTTATTAAAGACCACAGCTGACTGGAAAATCCTCACGTAAAGAACATTTCATACAGGGCAGCTTTCCCAGCAAAAGTTTTATTTCAGTTTTACACCTCCAAGCTCTTTTTTTTCCTTTCTAGACTCATGAGACCAACCTGTCACTGATGTCCATCTCTCTTGGAGTGCAATGTTCATTGTGTGGTAGAGTGGAGGAAAATCAACCCTTGACAACAAAGCAAAGCCTTCAAGGCACAGAACAATTGGCCTCATGTTGATTCCATCATTCTTCTCCTTTTTTAAAAGTTTTTTTCCATTAAAAAAGCACGAGTGTTTTGAGTGGTGTCTTTGTGCAAACATTTTGCACAGAGCTTTTTTGCCATGGTGGGACCCAGCAGATCAGGGAGGAGGTGATGCTGTGAGGGTCACGAGCACAGATGTCACCAAGTGCCAGCTGGATGAGGCATCTGCTATTTCCCCTCCATCCCTGCACTGCAGCACTCAAATAGAAGAAGATACAAAGGCCTGAGTGTATTTATACATTTATTATTGCCACATTTTAAAGTTGTTGGTGGATTTGTGTCCATTACCTTTAAAGAAGTTGGTGATCTCTCTGCAGCTGTTCGAACAATCAGGATACATAATGAATATTTGTTAATAATTTATGGGACTAATTCACTAGAATTTTATTTGTGACAGAATTTCAGAGTATTTCTGGCCTATCCATATAAAATATTCCAGGCCAGGGGACAAGGCTTGGAGCAACCTGGGATAGTGGAAGGTGTCCCTGTAAAGTGGATGAGCTTTGAGGTCCCTTCCCACCCAACCCAGTCTGGAATTCTGTGATTCCATTATATTCCTTGGTTATTGGCACTTGAACTCAAGGTTTTACCCAGTGTGGTTGACAAAAGCTTTGGTAGAATGGCCTTAATGTGATCAGCCAAGAGATCATAATAATTAAGCCATAATAATTATAATTAGCATTTGAGTGACAGAGTTATTACCCATACATTGGAGAAATTGTTCAAAACAGGCTGATGGGAAAATAGTTATCACTATGAATTGTGTTGATATAATTTTAGCTATATCTACTTTGGAGATTCCTGTTTGAAATTCCACTTCTATCAATATTATAATTTGCTGGAGGTAATAAAGCACTTAATTTTAAAAGGTTTGTACATAGATCTTGTAGTGGCTTTCTGTGTTTTTGAGCAGCAGTGAACTTTAATGTGAAGGAACTGACTCGAATTTCACTGGTTTAAAGGTGTTTCTGAAGGGCCTTTGAAGTGCTTGAAGTAATAAATTGCACCCTCTAGTTATTAGCCTAGAAAAATGTATATTTTGGGAAAAATTTCAGTGGGCAAAATGTCAAAAGTTATTTTTTCTGTTATATTTCTGACAGTTGTCATGCTGTGCATTTAGTGCATATTACACATTACTGTGTATCATACATTACTATATAAACCATTTTGTTATCTTGAGGCATTGGGGGTAAACAGTTGGCATTTGTCCTCCAGCTTTCCAGAAAATTCTCGAGCAGCTTGAGCAGCTCCAAGAGACAAGTGAGTGCTGGGGCAGGAATTGTGTGAAACTCTGTAAAATAAAACAGATACGGGCAGGGGGGAACACCCTCTTTTACCAATGCTCAGGATATGTTTGTACAGCTGGCAATTTGTGCTCCTTCATATTCCTTGACCTAGAAATAGCCAGGGTTTTAATGCGTTCTTGGAGGGGGAGAAAGGTGTTGTGGAACAGAGCTGCCACATCAAAGCCTCTCCTCAGCCCCTAAAAGGGTTTCCACCACTGCCTTCCTCAGCCCTATCGACCACTCAGTACTTTTCCCACTCAGGCTTTTTTATTAAGAAATGGCCTTAAAGCTTTTATTTATATGGAAATGATAAAAGTGACACGAAGCAGTTGAAAAGATCTGCGCGCTTCAAACAAAAGTCCGTCAGGGATGTAATGTAAATTCTGGGTGAGGTGTCTCCATCAGCCCCAGTCAGGCAGCTCAGCTGCTGCTCTGGGGAAAGTCCTCCCTGGAGGAGAGAGTTACTCTGAGGAGTAGTTTTGTACTAGGATGTGGTTTGAAACTTCCAAAGTCTTCCTGGTGGTGAAAGAAACCAAGTGTTTGATAATCAGTTGCACAATACAGGTTGATGGCCATCATGGAGATCATAATTCAGTTTTCCTTCCTAATGTAGAGGGTTTATATTGACCCTTTGTTCTCCAGGATTCTGCTGGGATTGCTGGAATTCTGGGTCCAGGACTTGATGTTCTTGGAGGTCTTTTCCAACCTTAATAATTCTGTGGTTCTGTGACTTTTCCTTCAGCGTGCTAAGCAACATAAGGAGGCTGAAAGAATTAAACCCCAGTTTTTTAAAATACCCTGATTTCCATTAAAATCTCTTTTTTATATTCCTTTCAGCACCAGCCCACCCTACTGCTGTGTGGATCTGTATTCCCTGAGAACAGGAGAGATGGTCAAGTCCATCCAGTTCAAAACTCCTATTTATGACCTGCATTGCAATAAGAGGTAAGGGTGCTCACTCTGCATTCCTTGTGTGTTTAGGGCATGCCAGATTTTGGTAATAAATACAATTTCTGGTGTATGACCTCCCTGATTTTCTTTTTTTCACTCTCCTGTAAGCACAGCTCTGGTTCTCCATTTCTCAAGGAGTATTTCAGTTGGAATATATCAATGTGCTTCCCCCATGGCTTTGGTTTAAGAAGCTCAAACCAAAAAATCATTTAAGCTTCTTTCAGTTGTGCTAAAGGGTGAGCAGGAATCGCTGAAATCCTCGATGATCCACCTACAGCTGGGGAAATGGGATCACAGAGAGTTTAAACAGCACAGAGCACTAAGGAGTTTATGTCTCTCTTCTTTGTGTTAGTCTGTCAGATTTTGCCTCCCTGCACATCCAAAACATTCCTGGTGTGCAGTCTGTGGTTTGCAGGGAATAATGTTCCAGTGAGTCAAATAACGAATCAGCATCTCTGGTTGGGATAGAGAGAAAATGGCTCTGGAGGCTGAGGATCACAGAGTTCCAAGAGAACAGCATCTGTTGTGTCCATGGAATCAAATTTTGCTGAGTTAGTGTGAAATCCCCATCTCTCCCAGACACACAAAACTGGAGCTCTGTGGTTTGCTTTGTAGTTTGCCGCATCTTTGCAAGGCAGGAGAGAAATCCCAGGATCCTTGTGTGAGGATCCTGCTGATCCCTTGGCACTCCTGATGGGAGAATTTGGGATGGTGACTTTGGTCCAAGCCCTGCTGTCGTTCCTGCTCCTTTCACCCTCCCATTACTGCCATGAGTCACCATGGCCTCAGGTGCCCTGGGGGAGTGGTGCAATCCAGTTCCTGGGGTAAAGGTAGAGCCCTGGATGAAGAAATTACTGCATTTCTTTGGAAATCCACATTGCCATGCCAGAATGGATGGCCCTTCAGTCAGTCATAACACAGGTCATGGAAAAATTCAGAATGATTTGGTTTTTGTGCCTGGTTTGTTGCAGATGGGAAGTAGATGTGTGTGCATCAAACTTGTGCAACTCAGTGTAAACTGCTACTAAAAATAAATAGATCAATAAGTCCTCTGGAATCACCCTTCTAAGGGGTTCATTTCTGCAGAAAGAGTGTCTTCAAGGAGGAGAAAACAAAGATCCCCAGGACTGAGAAATATTCCCAAAAAATATCCCATTACACTTCCACGTGCAGTCAAAGCCTTCCCATTATTCACTGGTTTCCTTTATTTTAGGCAATGTAGAAAAAGTTAGAATTTATATATTTTCTTCTGTTTTTCTCTCCTGCAGTTTAAGCAATTGGAAGATGTTGTTTAACTAAAACTATTAATATGTCCAAAACTAATTTATATTCTTTATGTATCTGAAAACATCAGCAAGCATGAGGGGAGAGGATGTGTATATTTTGATTTTAGTGTAGTCCTTCACAGGTATTGAACTCTCATGGGATAAGAGGAAATGTTCTTGTGGCAAAACAGATAAAAACAGGGAAAAAAGGGGTTAAAGGCTGATTTCACACTGCTGGGAGATAATCATCACCCTTTCCCCAAGGATACTAGTTGAGACTGAGGTGATTCATCCCCTTTTTAAAGGTGACTGTTCCAGACTGTAACAACAATCATAATGTTCACATGAAGCATTAGGTGTGTGTTTTAGTCAGTGAGAGATGTGATTAATTTTTTTCCACATTGTATCTTTACAATTAAAACTATTAAAACAATATTTAATAATGCTCCATATTGACAGCTAATTAAAAAATACTTTCTCACAGTCTGCCTAATGAGAGAATAACAGATTATTAATTATGTCATATTGCTAAATGTAGCTTTTATGTGTTGGTTTCCCAGGTGCTTCTTTCAAGTCAAGCTTTTAAAAACTTGGTTTTGGGAAGTCATCAGTGTGGGAGAAAGTGTTCCCTGGTTCTAAAACTTCCAAGATGCTGCTCTGCTTCCACATTTGCATCTCTGGGCTCTATTTTTTGAGGCAGCACCATGTTTCCTGCATGGTTACCCTGTGGTTTTTGGCCTTTACCATAAAAGCGTGTAATGTACAAGCAAACACATAAACATACATCTTTAATATGCTAATTGACCCAAATTCTGCTTCTCTCAGCTCCGTGTGCTGATGTTCTTGGTATTATACTCCCCCCTGCTTTTAGTAAACAAAATGTTTGAATAAATTTGCACTGAGGTGGGCAATGGGATTATTTCACATTTAGCTTGTGTTCTGCTGATTGTTGTTCGAGTCAGTGAGAGCAATTCAGGGTCTCTGCAGGTCCATTCTTGCTTTTTAATGGAGCTTTGACTGCAGGAGCTGTATCACAAATGTGCTGTGCTGCTGTGGATCAGAGCCCTGCACTTCCTGAAGTGGAGTTTATGTGGTTGGGAGGGGAGAGAGCCCTCAATAACTGCCAGGGATTGGTAACCCGGCCCTTCATCACCGCAGAGTTCACATTGATGCTTTTGAAATAATTACATTTAGATATTGAATCTTTAAACCAATGCATTTAATGCCTGAAGTGGATGTTCCATTTCTGTGTTTTCAGGATCCTCGTTGTGGTCCTGCAGGAGAAAATCGCCGCCTTTGACAGCTGCACTTTCACCAAGAAGTTCTTTGTTACCAGTACGTACAATTTGGGGCTCAGAGGTGCACAGAACAGATGTTTTTCTGTTTGTTTCTTTATCTCTAAATCCTCAAAGCAGGTCTCTGTGAGTCATTTGGAGCTTCAGGAAAACTTGCTTCAAAAAGAAAACAAACCCCAAACTCAAATGCTACTTTGTGAATATTTAACCCTTTTCTATATTTGTTATTGCTGTAGCTAATTGTAAGGGGCACCCACACTGCCATCCATCAGTAGCTGAACAATTCTTTTGTTCATTTTGCACAAATATGTGTAAAAGCCTCAGGTGGGAGTTCCAGGTTATCACATCAGCAGCAATTAAACCCACATCAGCAGTGATCTACCCACTATTCATTTTTGGTTGTTCTTTAGGCACATTGGGTTTTTTCATGTGTCTTTACAGTTCATAACCTGTTTTGGAAAGGTCAGAGTTTCATTATTAAAAAAGAGTCTGCATTTTTTTGGATGTATTTTCAGTCACAATTAGAAAAGTTTAATTTTTTAAAAATTTTATCTCTGTATTTATAGAAAAATCTCCTTAGGAGGAGCTGTTTCTTGTCATGATTTGAGGGAAAGCAACTTCATGCAGTAATATTAAAGTTGCCAATAGGTGTCAGTTTCTTCCTATCCATGGATGAGAGATACTGGGATTCAGTGACAAGATCCAAATGGGAAAGAACTTACTTGTGTCCTATTCATCACTCCCTTTTATTTCATCAGAAAGAATTAGGGTACAAGCCTTGCTTTATTTTAGACCAAAAGTTAGGAAAACCCCTCAGTTAGATGTGTATTCTGAAAGTTTTTGGGCTTATTTTGTTGGGTTTTTTTAAAAAGAAAAGATACTGCAATTTATTTTTAAAAATTAATGCCCTGAAGTTAATTTTGAGGAACAGGGATACTCTATTCTTCACCATAACTTCGATTTGCTGTGTGTTTTGTGGAACATCTGTGGAATTTAAAGAAGATAAATTAAAACTTCTGGAGATAATGACCAAGTTATTTTTAAAAACGTCCAAAAATTCCTGAATTGTCACTAATGCTGGAGTATTTCTCCAGCTGTGCTGCTTTTTAATATGAGAAACTCAAGATTTTCTGAAGCTGTCCTCTGGTTTAATTAAGAACAGCTTCATTTTTGGGGCATTTTGGATGCCAGAGCTGGAGCCACCACAGCCCTTCTGTGTGCCCTGGCAGCTCGGTGGTGACAGTGACATGGTGTGGGTGGGCAGAGCTGTGTTTTTTCCCCGGATTTTTGGGTTTTGGGACCTTTCCTGAGGATCCCAGGCTCAGCCATTCCCTGGATCCCGCTCCCAGGCGGGTGCTGTGCCCTGGCACGTCAGGGCTGCAGCAGAGCTTTTGTCTGAGCTTTCCCATTTCATGTGCTGAAATCTCCTCGACCTGAGAGCATGTCTTTAAAGGCTTAAATTCCTCTGATGTGTTTGAAATTGGATGTAAATGAGCTCCCTCGTTAGCTGCAGGGATTTCTGGGAGGCAGCCAACTGGCCACGACTGCCTTCTTTGGCTGTGCCTTTGAAAAAAATTATTAAAGGACAGTGCCAGTATCAATTAAAAAAATAGAAATCCTTGAAAAGGAAGCTCAGGAAAAGGTCTTAGAAGGCTTTTTGTTTGCATTATTGGGGCAGCCTGTGTCTTGTCCAGACTGATGCTGGTGCACCTCAGCTGTGAGGATGTCACTGCCTGCCCAGAGAATCTGACAGCATGAAAAAGGTTCCCTGACTGGTTTTTGTCAGAAGGGAGGGCACAGAGGTCAGAAATATTACTGAGGATCACTGACTCTTTGAAGGCTTTTGTGTTACTTTCAGGGAAAAGAAAATCTCTTTTTTCAAGAAGAGTTGGTGATGGTGTGGAAATCACATCTTGCATCCCTATCAGCTAAATAGTGTGGGAGCCTTAGAACCCCACTGAGACAGCACAAACACGAAGCAGAAGTTCTGGTCTGTTTTGTTGATTATTTATACATAGAAATGAAATGCAGAATGTCCAATTAAAAGCAGTGTCAGGAATTCTGAAGTTCCTCAGAAATGCTAATGCAGCTGCCATGCACATGAGGAGTATTTGTCTTTCTGTTTTTGTTTTTGTGGTTGCATGTGTAGCTTAATATATTGTTACAATAAATATACCATAAAATATTCAGGATGTAGATGGTCAGGTTCGTGCTGCTGTTGGAATGTCTTAACTCCTGCATTTCCTGATTTTTCCTGAGCAAGTTTGACATAGAATCAACCTTTGTTTTCCCCTGCATGGGATTACATGGAAATGTGCTGATTTGACTTGGATGGCAGGGAGCCAGCACGTTTTATTTGTGCCTTTTGTAACAAAACCTCAGTGTACAGGTGCTCCTGACTGGCAGAGGGAATTTAAGACAGGTGCTTAAATGTGGAGGGAAAACATGCTGTAACTATTGTAGAAAAATTACCAGGATATCTCCTAATCTACCCTGTGGGGTGTTCTGATTTTTAAATGTCTGCTAGGAGGAGGCAGAACATCAGTCTCATGGTAGTCACTTCCATCTATCACTGCTCTCCTCGTGCTTGGAGCCAGCTCCTTTTCCCTAAGAAAAGACACCAAGGGGAGGAGAAAGCCCAGCAGGAATTTCACATCCTCCACTGGTTTAGGTGCTCATGTGGCCAAACAAAAAAAAAAAATTCATTTGATGCTTATGTTAAGAATGTGTTTCCTTTCCTAGTTATGAGTGTGAAGGTGTGGATTTTAAATAGATTCTGAAATAGCTCAGAGTTTTATTGTGGTTCACTTCAGATTTCCTTCAGAGCCTTTTCTGCATGTGACTGAAACCAAAGTGATGCACAGAAACCAAAGTGATGCTCAGGCTTTTTTGCCTCTACTTTGCTCTAAACAAAAGCTGCAGAAAAGCTGAATTCCATTGATTGCTATTCCATCAGTGCTCCTCACCCCGAAACTGCTTACTTAGTGCAACACTGATGATTATGAATATGGCCTGATGGATACTTTCCTTCTCCATAAAGAATATCCTGGCCACCCCCTGGGCCCTGAGTAAAGATCCTCCCAGATAACATCATGCATGTGGCATCATCCCTGTGTCCGATAACGAGGGCCTGCTCAGCTTCCCTGGCCCTTCCACTCCTCATATTGATATATTCTCCATCCAGGATTCCCCAGGGATGGAGACAGTTATTGCAGCCATTAGCTGGCACCACATTTCTATTGATGCTGTTCTGTAGAGCCCTGAGAGGTAATTTTGCAGATTTTAGTCAGAATAGTTTATTGTATAGAAAGTCTCAAAAGGCTCTCCTCACCACAAGCCAAAAATCAGTCAGTGGATGTTAAATGCCCTGCACCTCTGCAAGAAAATAAAACCCCCAAAGCAAATGGTGTTGGATGCTCTGATCTGCAGTTTGGGTTTGGGATTGCTGTTTGCTCTCACATTCACACACAAGGAATAATTTGGTGGTTTCAGTTTGTCACAGGGCTGGTCTGGAAATCTTGGAGGCTTTTTTGGACATTTCTGTTGGAATTCCTTTCCCTGTCGGGCTCACAGGAAGCAGTTTGAGCTCTTGACTTTGAAGTGAAAACACTGGGTGTCTTATGAAGAGGTTTAATGCCTGAAGAGTCACATTCTTCAAGAAGTTGTGTGTGTTTCCCTCCTCAGCTGTGGGCATTTCTCCTGGTTATCCCACACGGGATAATTATTGACAGGATTCCTTTGTCTGTGGGGGATCAGCTCAGATCGAAAGTCCTCAGGGCAGGTGGGAAGGGAGTCCTGAGTCACAGGATTTTCTTGATCAGTGAAGAAGAGCCAAGTATGTCCCTGTGGATTGCTACAAGCACTTTTAATTTTTATACACCCACATCTGTATGAGCACCTACCCCTTCATGGTGTTTTTCCCTGAGAAATGTTGATTTAATTTCGCTTTTTCTTTTTAACAGTGTTATTTATAAGAGTGTTTTTTTCCTGGCTGTGGGACTCAGTGTCTCACCATTCCAGGATAATGCTGAAACACTTTTTGGAGAGGTCTTTAGGGCACTGTGCTGGATTTATGGGAACAAACAGCTTTGGTGCTTGCAGGAGGTTTTGCTCCACTGCAGGAAAATGTAAATAAAACAGAAAAGTTGCATAAAACCACAACAGAGGCCTCAGTCCCCAAGATGTCTGTCTGTCATATCTCCTGGCTCTGACAGTTTTACAAATTAGATGTAAAACAGGAAGTGCTCTTTGTTTCTATATAAGTTATTTTTATCTAAAGCACCCAAATCCTTAATGTTAAAGGGCAAACAAAGCCATCTGACATTGTCCTGCACAGAAACAACAACCTCAATGGCAGCTTTTATTATTTGTCACTGTCCAAATCTGGACAAAAAAAGCAAACCCGAGATTAAACATTGCCCTGAAATCAGTCAAATTGGTGCTAAATTAAACAGCCAGGCCTAATGAACATGAAAGGCCGCTGATATTTTTAGTGAAAGCTCTGGGATTGTGCTTGGACCTGTGAAGTAACAGCAAAATCATAAAATAATGGAATTCCTGATTGGAAGGGACCCACTGGGGCCATCAAAGTGCCAAAGTTCCAACTGCCATGGTAGAGTGGACAGGGAAGGAGATCTCTGTAGTAATAATAACAACGATAATAATAATTTAATAATAGTAATAAATAAGTAAGAAAAAAAGGCCCTGGGTGGCAAACCTGATTTCTCACTGGGTCTATCCTGCTTCTTTGCTCTTTTACTCCATTTAATGGGTGATACTTAAACAGAAGGAAGTACAAGAACAATAGAAGAGTTTTGGAAAGTATGTGACAGTGTGAGAGTAATAACATTTACACAGGGCCTTTCATCTAGAAGGAACCCAAAGGAATTTATAAACAATATTGCTTTACACAGTTTATAAACAACAAAAAAATTGGTTTGCTAAAAAACCCAAAAAAACAAAACAACCAACCAGAAAAAAATTAGATAAAAACAGCTTATATGATTTGTTTTCCTTGGAATAAACAAAGCTTTTGCTACAACAGTATCACTCTACCCATTATTTATTGCATATTCCCTCTCTGTGCTCTCTGTCATGGATCTGCTTTCTGGCTGCTCTGCACTGCAGGACTTAAGGATGAAGTTTCGTAATTCCATTCCTAGGGAGGGCTCTGTGTTTCATAAGACCTAGAAAAGAATTACAGATTGATTATTAGAGAAGTAGCATCACTTCAGTGGGTTCTTGGAGATATTTATTTAAAAATACACAAATGGCCCTGCTTCACTGATTTTTGAAGTGATAATCCAGCAAGTCCTTTGAATAATTAAAGGCAAAGATTTTCAGTTGAAATGAGTTACTTCTTTTGGAATTTGTTTAGAAAACTGTGTTTAAAGCCACTGGACACTTCAGCTGACATATGTCATCTTTAATGAACCTTGCCAGGCACTGAACAGAAAAATCCTTGTTTCTCCAGAAATCAGGAAGGTTTCCTGAGGATGGAGGTGAGCCTGGGAATATTTGCCTTCATGGCATTCCCTGTGACCCAAAAGATGCCATTTCTACCTTTTTTTGGGGTTAGAGACAAAATCCTAAAAGGCTTTTGTATTAATAACTGCCTGTCCCTTCAGCTTGAAATAAAACTGGACTCCTCTGGTATGGATTCCTCACAGGTACAAGGTGTGACCTATCCGTTAAAATTCCCCCCCTAGGAAACAGTAAATTGAAATGAGTTATAAAAAAGGGTGAGTATGTACCACTGCAAAGGAAACTGGAGAGAATTGGGGGAAAGAAAGCAGTGAAAATGATGGCAAAATGAAGTTTTCCTATTAAACTGATAGAGAAAAAAGACTGAAACAAGACAGAAAAGAACTTAAAATGTTTTTCATTAAAAAGCAAGAACCAAGTCAAGATAGAGGGGATGAAAGTTTGGGAAATACCAAAACCAGATTCTTTTTTTTTTCTGGACTATAAATATTGTTGTAGGGAATATATGATGTGCTGTGAAATTAAAAATCAACCCGTAGTGTCTTAAGATAAACAGGATGGGATGTGTTTGAAGGAAAGCAATGTTAGGTGATTCTGATTTGGCTTTTTCATTCCCTCAGCTTTATTAATTCACGTATTAATTAGCAATAGTTTATCAGGGGTCATTTTAGAGTGTGTTTTAGTGAGGTTTGAGAAAGAAATAAAATTGTGCTGTGGGTGGGGCGTTATGAGTGCATCGTTCTGCAAACTGAAAATAAGCCCTGACTTAGCTCAGAAAAGTTCTCACTCTTAACACCAGATTTTTCTAGAGAGAATATTGTATTCCTATATTTCCTTTAAATCTTTATTTTATGAAGAAGCTGTGGAGATGCTGAAGAGCTGCCCCAGTGGAAATGGTTCAAGCTTTATTAGTGGCATGTTGGGTGATTTATTGGCCCAAGCTCTGTTCTAGCTGACACAGCCTGTAATGACTTTGTTCCTCTGAGCAGCATTTTCTCAGTGTGCTGTTTGTTGAAAAGACAAGGGAGAGGACAGGAATGTGTTGCTTTTCTCCTCTTGGCTGCTCTCTTAGTGTTCACATTGCCATCACTGAAGATCCAGGATGAGCTTTTGGAAAACAATTTGAGGAGAGGACTGGAGCCTTGGTTTTCTTGGAGGAGCTCGAGACTGATGGAAAGATCAGAGTCAGAGGAGGGGATATTTGTGTGAATTTTCCAAGATGGGTAAAGGAGGGGATTTGGTTTCTTAATGGGCTTATAGATTTGAATCTCCAAATGGTCGTAGAGATTTTCATCATTAGCACAAAGCTAGTAATTGGAAATTAGTGGAAAATAAATAAACCTTGTATTTGCTCACTCACAAAGGAAACATTTGTGTAGCTCTTTGGAGAACTTCAGGTAACGTGGGATTCCTGTATTCTCAGTAAAATGAAATCTATAAAATCAGCACAGCAACAAGTAAGTTAAAAGCATCTTTGAATGCAGATAATCACAAACTGCATGCTTATTGCAGTTATAATTTTATAACCCAGTTATTGAAAAAAAAAGGAAGAAACTGAGAAATTGTAACACTGAAGAATTTACCTATGGAGCTGTAGACATTTACATCTTGGAAGTGGGAAAACCAAGGCACAGGATATGAGGTCCCAGGGTGAACTTAGCCAAGCCCCTCTTCAGAGGGATCCTGGAGCCCATTTCTTATTCCTCACTGTTCCTTAGGGCAGCACCAGTTGGAATTTTTGGGCGTAGGAACTTGATAAAATTCACAGAAAAACTTGGACATCGATTCTGATTTTCAAAATGCAATTTTTCTTCTTTTTTTGCCCAGCTTTGAAGTTACTCATTTCCTCTGCACAGAGGCAGAAGATAACTGTGTACTCCAAAGTTATGAACTAGTTTTCAGTAGGTTTTCACCTATATTTTTGTGAGTGATAGGCCCAGTTAAGCTGGTTCTAAGATCAGATATTTTGTAGTACTTGCTTGGTTTGCTGCACTTTTGGAAGGACCTTCCCTGAGGGATCCTTTCTTGGATGACCTCTCCATGCTGTCATTAAAACTTGGAAACTTTGGTCTTCTTGACAGTTAGTTCTGCATTCTCATTATGTTCATTCCTATTGTAAACACGCTAAAGTTGCTGCTGTTATTGCTTAGAATGCCTTTTTCCTCTGTTGTTTTGAATTCTGGTAGAAATAGAAGTTAATTGTTAAGAGAGTGGGGCTGGTGAGGATTGGATGGCCCAGCTCGATGGGTCACGCCATGTCTGTCTTTTCATTTGCCTCATAGATGATGTTCTGCTGACTCCAGCTGTTTTTTTGGAAAGCAGAAAAACAATTTGCTTTTCCTTCCCATAAAGTATAACCCTTTGTTTATCCTTGTGCTGCTGCAAGTTTCCAAAATGCAAAGACTTGCAAAGAAAAGAAAGGGAGGAAATAGCTCCTTTTTTTACGCTGTTTTTCGTATCGGAGAGTAGAGTTTAGGACTGAGCTGAATTGTTGACCTTTGTGGAATTTATTCTTAGAATTGGCTGATTTGTATGTGGAGTCTGATTGACTGAGCCCAGTTCATGGGACAAACCACGGGCAGTGGGTTTGGGGAGGGCACTCCCAGCTTTTCTGAGTAACTCTTCTGTTCAGTGATCAATTTTGGATTTGAAGAATTCTTCTTGCAGTTCTTCAATTACTTCAGTTCACTGAAATAATTGAGAACAGCTCCCTTTTTCCAAGCAGGACTTGATTTTTGCTATGAATTGCTGAGACTCCTTTAGTTTTCTCCTGCAGGGATGTTACGAATTTGGGAAATGCGAGTCACTGGTTCTAAAGTCACTGTAGAGATTTATATGACGAGGCTTATCATCTGGCAACTTTTAATGCTGTATTTTATACATAAAAGGGAAGGTAAAAGAAAGGTTTGAAGGACCTGAATTCCTTTCCTGACCCAGATAAGAGCTGCCGAGGCAGAAGTCAGCGTTAAAACCTCACCACTCCTGATCTATAATGTCATCGGAAGAACACGTTTGTATTTACAACCCAGGGCTGTATTTACAACCTTTTTTTTTGCTTGCTTTGTTCCTTAAGAGGCTCTGGCTACCCACATTTTATGCACTCCTGGAATGCAATAACAATTGTGGCATCATCTCTTCAGAATTAGTTTTCCTTCCTGAGATCAGGCTGGTGATAAGGCCTCACAAAACCCTCACTAGGTTCTGCCTGAGCTGGGTTTAACTGGGTGAATTCATTCTCTCCTTGCCTTGCTTTCTGACCTTTGAAAAAGCTCGCTGTGATCTTTGGAATTTTGCAATACCCTCAGCACTCTGCTCTGGAAAATGAAATCCAGGGTTGTTTATCTCGGCGGGGCCTACGCAGGCCCAAAACCGCGTCCAAAGTGTTGTCAAATGTCCATTTAAACTTCCAGAAAGGAGTTAACACCTCCCACACACCTTCTCACTGCTCTGCAGGTGTGGAAAATAAAACCTCTCCACTTCTGGAAGTCCTCAGGAAACGTTCTGGGCTGTTTTGGAGCCTGCTGGAACAGAGCTGGATATCTGTGGGGATCGCGTTGCTTTTCCTTGCTGTGGGTGCAGAGCAGTGTCGGAGTCTCTCAGGACAGATCTAGAAAATAGAAAGCTCAACTGGCAGTGGCTGGCTTTGGGTTTTGTTTTTTTTTTAAGGATTTTAAGCAATACACTGAATGAAAGTTGTGTTGTATGTGTTCTGAAATGCTGTTTGCCTGCGCTCCTTCAGCCCGGGATACAGGAGCAGCTGCCCAGGGCTCCTTTAAATCAGACACACTTGGCTGTAAGGTCCTCAATATTTTGTTTCTTGGCCAATCAGTGGGAGAATTTAAATTGCTAAATTGACTGTATTAGCCTAAGAACTGATGAAAACTGAGACTAACCATTTGCATTCTTTACTCCTTATTTTTTCTTTTAAAAATGCATATTTTAAAATACAAATTATTTGTTTTATTTATAAAAATTTTATTTTACTTACAACATTTTATAAAAATACATTTTTAAAAACTTTATATATGAAATGCCATTTAATATGGCTCATTTTAAGCCTTTCCATGTTTTCATTCACAGCTATTTTGTCTTGCAGGTATTTTCATGTTTTAATCCTCAACAATAATTCTCTTCTCTATGCTCATTTTTATCCATATGTATGAATCTATTTTTAATGATAATATAAAAGTAATGGAAAGCAGGTGAACAGTGGAAACATTGCCACCAATTTTAAAGGGATTATGAATTTTCCCACTGTGTAAAATAAAAAAGTGCAAAAGTATATGGAGAGGCTGAGGGCTTGTATATGGAATTGTTAAAATCAAAACCAAAAGCATTTTGAAAGGCTGAGGGCTTGTATATAGAATTACAAAAAACTAAACCAAGAGCACAATACATCCTTTCATACAATAAAAATCTAGAAGAGCTTGAAGTGAGCACACTGTTCACCAACAGAAAGGTGTCAATCAAATAAAAGGAATTAAAATGTGAAGATACAAAACCAATTGAGTCAAACATCAATATTCCCTCACTCCAGAATGTTATTTTTGTATCAAAATGGCTTTAAAAATGCAAACATAAGGAGAAACGAATATTTACACATAATTAAATGTTCAAAATAGCTCATCTAACCACAGCCTTATCTCTAGAAACAAAAATGCAAGCATCCACTGAGTGATACTAGCAACTGAAAGGCTTTTGTTTAGACTTTTTGTTTTCTTGGCAATAAATAAAATTCTTTGGAAGAAGTCATTAAGATATTTCTTAATGTTGCTTTTTCAAACTTTGCAGGCTGCTATCCTTGTCCAGGGCCAAACATGAATCCTATTGCTCTTGGAAGCCGTTGGCTCGCTTATGCAGAAAATAAGGTAAGGAGGGGTTTGATACCAAAAAATACTTCTAGATTCTGTATATATAGGGGAGAAAAGAAAAGAAAAGAAAGGAAAAAGGTATGTGCAAAAGAAAGTCTGTAAGAGGAGTTGCATTAAAATGACAGACCTAAATATTTTAAAATATTAGATCTTTACTCTGCACATTTGATTTAAGCTCAATTTAAGGAACTTGGAAGGCAGAGAAGACAGCCATCAACATGTGTTTTCAGTGAGGTAACTCAATTTTGTGCTTTAAAAGTTTAAAGCATTTAATTACAGACACTTCTGAAGGTAGGCAAGAAAACTCTTCCTAAATTCTGTTTGGGGAAACTGAGTCAGGACAGAGCCTGGGTTTGTCTGTAGGTTAGAAAATAGCATTAAATTGGCCACTTTTGAACGGCTTTGAAAAAGTTAAGCTCCAGGGGAAAAAAATGAAAAATTTTAAAGAATTTTTCTTCTTTCTAGAGACAAGGAAAACAGATTCTCAAACAAAGAAATGATCATTGCTTTTACCCAGAGAGGTGGTTGTGTATTTAAAGCTTGAAGTGAAGCCTAAATTCAGCTCCTAATGCCTTATTTTTCTTTCAAAGCAGATGTTTTTTCTCCCTTCCACCTGTGACTGGAGAAGCTGTTTCTAGAGCTGAGCCAGAAATTATCAGAGGCAGATTTTAGAAATGTATTTGCTGTTACACCTCCTCCAGCACAGCTGATTTCTTCCCAAATTCAGGCCTGCCTTTCCTTTAGTGCCACACCTTGCTGATGCTGGAAAACTTAACCCTGGTCAGCATGGGATTTAAAGAGTATTGCTGCCAAAATATCAGCAAAAGAATTGTGACACAAAGGGAATTTAAATGGTTTGTGTTCCCAGGTAAATTTACTGTGGGCTTTCCCTAGTTTAGGTATTTTTATTTAGATATTTAAATATAAGCAGGACAGAAAAGCCTGTAGAAACAAATACATCTTAAAGTAATTTTTGATTTTCTTTAGCTCAAATAGTTAAATGGGCAACATGTTCTGTGTGCAAGCAACAAATATCTATATTTTTTTCTAATTTTGCATAGATTAGAAGCACAGATTCTATTGTTAGGGTTCAAAGGCAAAACTTACTTTTGTGGGGTGATGGCAGGTACCAGAGTCTTGTTTTGATTTATTGATTTTGAAGGAAGGCAATAAAAAGCAAACCCCATGTACATTCCTTTAATCTGTTAAATGCAAAGTTTCAAACAACTCTTTTCCTTTGTCATTTCTTTGCTTGCTCGTCATAAAAAGGAGGGGAAAGCCACACTCAGATTCTTAGAATGGCTGATATTTAATGTTACATATACATGGCTAAAGCTTTTGATTATATTTATTTAAATTTATTTGTGGTATTGCTGCCAGACCAGAAATCCCACCATTTCAAAGTTTATGAATTCTTAGTGAGTGCTCATCTGGTAATTGAAAACTGGAGCGGGGGACGCGACAGTCTGGGTGGCACCCAGAAGATTATAAAAAGGGGTTAAGTGTCTCAGCAGGGCTTTTTGCTATTTGTAGGAAAAAACACACCACTGTACATGATAAATAAGAGCTCTGGTAATGGGTTATGGGTTTGTGTAGTTTAATAGTAGTGACTTGGTTGCTGTCTTTCTTCTTGTAGCTGATCCGATGCCATCAGTCCCGTGGTGGAGCCTGTGGAGACAACATTCAGTCTTACACTGCCACAGTCATTAGTGCTGCCAAAGTGAGTCCATCATCTGCCCTGGGAGAGCTGCTCCTGGAGCATAATTATGAGGTTTCCCTGCTGAATTGGGCTGTGTGTCATCACCCCCCTCCCTTCCCAGAGAGGAGAGCACACTGCTGCAGGCAGCAGCACCGTGCCTGCCCTCCCCATCCTGCAAATCTCTGACTAACTGTAGCTTTCCAGAAAGTATTTCTGTTTCTGAACTGATTTTTAAAAAAAATTATTTATTACAAACAGCTATTTACATTAGAGGGAAGTGACAGTGGGATGGATTTATATAATGGCTGTTCATAGTGGCACAAGTTTATATGATTAGAAATCAACATTGTGAATTATTAGTCTTTTAGCATCATGAAAAGTGACTTTACGAGTGCCTGGTGCTTTTTGGACTCCATCACACCCCCATTATATGTTTTGCTCTCTCTGAAGGGTGACAGCACAGTACTGGAGCTAATTAATTACCTTCTTTGAAGGTTAGAGCTTATTAATGACTGTTTACATATAGGTTCCATTGCCTCATTTTCTTACTTCAGATGATGTTATAAAATCCCTCTGTTTTCAGAGAAATGTCTGGGGTTTTGTAGTATCAAAAGAAGCCCATGGCTTGGAAAAATCTTAAACAAGACCGAGCACAACTTTTGTTTTACTGTCTCCCTCCCAGCTCCTTTCCTTGCTGCAACAACAATTTCTTTTTCTCACACACACACACAGAGTGAGTTTTGGCACCGTGGGGTGAACTCGGTGCTGATTACAAGCTTCCCTTGTAACCACCAGCCTTTTCATTTCTGATATGTGCAACAAAACAAACCTAATAATAGGAACGAAATGACAGCGTGGGACAGAAGGCTCAGTGGCACCGAGGAAAACAACAGTTAGGAGAAGCCACAAAGAGAGACACAGGGCAGGCCAGCTCATGTGAAAACAAAACACAAAAACAAACATAGTCCATCACAATCACAGTGTGGCCGGAGAAGGAGAAAAATCACAGCTTTTTACATTGTTGAGGGGAGCTGGAATTGCTCCTCTGCTGAGGTGATTTGCTGGGTCTCTGTGTACTTTCACCATCAGCACAGTTAAAAAAGAGGCATAGGGGGAAATCTCCCCAAATTCCTTCAATCCCAGCATTGTGAACAGCTTTTTTATAGCACAGATAAGTTTGAAAAACTGACTGGCTTAGTGTGATCAGCCACAGTTTGGATCAGATGTGGCAAAATCCTGCAAACAGACCACTGTAGCTGATGGCCTTCCCTGCTGAGTAGTACTAGCCAGGGATCACAATCCAGAAATTCTGCTGTTAAGCTGAATTTATCACACTGAAGTAGTGTTATAGCATCATGTGAGTAGATACTGAAGATAAAATGTGTTTATAATCATAGGAAAGAGAAGATTGTTAGCCTCTGTACAGAGATAAACTCCCAGTGAGAGTTAGGAAGAGGGATAATCCCCAGGGCACGGGCTCTGTGCTGCTCTGGATTTGCACAGCACATTGCTCATGCTCTTGCCTGTTGGATGTTACTGTAATAGACAAGATTAATACTAATATAGTTTTAAATATTTGCATGATTTGGCTCTTGAGGAGTGTCTCAGCCTTAGTGTATTAATTTGTTATCCATGAGTGCACCACAGTAAATCTGCAATGTTTAATTTATTAGTGGTTTCATTGAGTCTTGGCTTGCTGTCTAGCGGGTTTTCATCTCTGATAACTGCAGGGCTGACTTTATGGCTTGCAAAGAGGTGCTCCCTATATCTGTTGCTCTTTGTCCATCTCATTGCCTCACCATCAACTTTACTCCTTCCTTATTTAATTCTTCATTTATGAACCTTCATTTATGCTGTTGTGTCCTATCAGCTGCAGGGGTTTGTAATTCCTTTACTTTGATTAGCACAGGAGCAGCTTTTTGGAAAGTGGATGTCCTTTCCTTTTCCCTGCACTGCTGCTTTTTGGTTCAGAAGTGGTTCCATTAAAGTTCTTGTTTAGCCAGGTTACCTTGGGTTACAGCCTTTTGTGAAAGAACCTTTGTATGAAAGAGAAGGAAAGCTGAGAGCCTTCAGCAGGGTCACTGTGGAGAATTGCCTTTCAGATCCTCTCTAGAAGGTCTTGGTGGCAGCACAGAATATTTTTTGTAATGGTTTTCCCTTGGCTGACCCATGTCCTCGTGGGGCCAGGGGTCTGCCCTCAGTGGGAGGTGCTGCTCTTGGTGCAGCAAATAAATTTCCTTCTTAATCAAATAACTTGGGAGTTATTTGGGAAGGTCCCTGTTGACCAAAACCATCGAGGTCAAGGCTGAGATTGTGTTGGTGGCTTTCTCAGTCTTCATGTCCTAAAAGCTCTGGTAGTTTCTCTCATTTGACCAAGCAGAAAATTTCAGGAAGCAGAAAATGTGTCAAGATTCACATTTGGGTTAATGATGAGCAAAGATAAAAATGGATGTGTTTGGAA
The DNA here is from genome assembly GCA_013399835.1 of Leptocoma aspasia. NCBI lineage: Eukaryota > Metazoa > Chordata > Aves > Passeriformes > Nectariniidae > Leptocoma > Leptocoma aspasia. The sequence goes on from VXAX01007347.1 coordinate 359,660, forward strand.
AAATTGAAGTGTCATTCCTTAGAGGTGTTGAAGGATGCACTCAGTGCATGTAGACAGGAAAGTCCCTTCCATAGGACAAAGATTCTTTTCAGTCCAGTTGAACAAACAGAGTAGCATGGACATGGAATTTCTTTCAGAATAAACCCTATTATCCCTTTGTTCAAACTGAGCATGAGGCTCAACCTCGCTGTGTTGACACTCAAGGCAGATCTTTTTGATGTCTCTTTCTGCTTTCTATAGATTTTTCATTTGCAATCAAATAGATCATATAAAGTGTATTTATTATGAGAAACAGGAAGAATATATTGTGTTGTCACTAAAAGGATGCAAGGCCTTTGTTGGAACAAAGCATCCTAACAGGTACTGAATGGTGCATTTTAATTCTTTTCATCTAATCAAAGTTGTACTTACTTTTCAATTAAATGAGATATGAGGGCATACATCTATTTTAATTAAATAGATGTATTTCTTTATATTCAAATGAATGTGAACAGTCATATTTTGATGTAGATAGGGTACACATGAGCGTATAAATAATGTGTGTTTCTGCACACTGTGGATCATTGGTTAAAAAAGAAACTGGATCAAGTATTTCAATTTTCTTTATCAGCAGACTTCACTGGCGGGTTCCCATCAGTGACAAAGGAACTGGGACAGTGCAAACTTGAACCCATTTAATTTAAAATGTATTTGCTCTGTGACATGTCTCGCATCAAATTATAAACCAAGTCCTTCTCACCTCATAACTCCTTTGCTTGATTCCTTCTCCATATCTTTTAATCCTGTACTGGTAAAGTGATTTAGCAAAGGCTGCATCTGTTTTCTCTTGTTACCTGATAACTTCTTAATGAGGACTAACAGCTTATGTGAGAGCAAGGTCATTAGCCCTAATGGATGGAGGGGACAGCTGATATGGCATGGGAAAGGTTAAAGATTACCCCAGAAGTTTTTGCAAATATACACAACAGCACAGGGCAGTAAGTGCAGTAATGGTTCTGCACTGATATTTCTGAGCTAATGGCCTTGGCCACATCTCTGCACACCTCTCCCTGCTGCAGGCCCACGCTGCTCCCACACGGAGCATAAGCTGGGCATTTTCTTCTAGAGAGCTGTAAATTTATGTTGGGTACTTTGTCATCCCATTGTTCTCATTATAAATGTTAAAGATATTTTCTGAAACAGGTCAGTTACAGTTTTTAGCCTTTTCCCTTACACAGGTATTTTGCCAATGTAGCATTTACTGCTTTCTCCTCCTGCTTTACAAACTGAGAACAAATAATTTTCTAGGATTTTAGCTACTGGCCAAAAAACTGCCTTGTCAGTTTTTGCCAGGAGAGCTGGAATGCATCCCTGTGATGGCACTGGGGCTATTTTAGGTTTATTCCTCAGCTGTCAATATCTGCTTTATGTTACCTCTCCCAGCCTCCTGAATTCACCACTGTTAAAACCCGTTTTATTCTCCTCTGCCGTAGCCGGGTATAAAAAGAAATAACAAGAAACAAATGGCAGGATATTACTAAAGACTTTAAACCCCCAAAGCCATTGCTGTGCTAAAGGGCTGGCTCGATTTTAAGTGGAAGTATCTCCATTAGCATTAATGGGGTGAGTCCATCAGCAGAGGCATCTCAGAGGTTAATCAGCCTTCCTGGCTGGCCATGGCCATCGATACCGTGTGGCGCCTGCTGCTGTTGGCCCTTCAGAGGCTTTCCTGACAACACACTAACAGACTTTGTGTAAGTCATTTCCCATGAATTATTAAAACAAACGTTTGGCTGCTAATTGATGAACACTAATGTGTTTTCTAATCACTGCAGTTTGAGATTTTAGCACTAAACAAAGCAGTTGCAATTGATTTGTGGCTGCTTCTTGGTTTCAGCCTGGGATCTGGACATTTTTTTCCTTTTCAATTTAGCAGGCAGCTTAGCTTGTCTTTTTAGTTAAGAATTGGCTTGTTACAGTGTCATTCCATTCTGATCTCTTTTGCTATTTCTTATTTATATTGCATAATAAATCTGCTCAATTCTTTACAGGCAAATAAGGCACAGTCCTTGGTTCAAGGAGAAAATATTTAAAGTTGTAGTTGGGCTTGTTTTTCTTTCAGTCTGCATCTTTCCTACTGTGTCTACTCTGCCTCTTTCTCCAAATAAAATATAGCAAAATAAAAATAATCTTCAGCATCTTTAGCTGCTAAAAGCTGGTGCAGTGAATGTGTTTTCAAACCTGTGTCTGGGAAACATGCAGAGCCTGGAAAGTCCCATCCTTGTGCTGGGATGTGCCTGGGACTTCAGGACCCTGAAGGTGGCATTTTTAATTTTCCTGGATTTGAGTCTCATATTCAGTTTTAATGCTTAATTACTGAGTAAAAAAATAAGTGTGTCAGATGTAGCAAAGGCCTAATTCTTGGTCTCTTGCACTGTGCAGAGGACAAAACTCTGTCAGCTTTAGGGGCTGTTTGTATTTTTGTGTGAGCAGTGCCTTCCCATTGTGGCCTCATCCTTGATCCTTCTGACCATGCATGCTATGGGAGTAAGTAAAATCAAAGTTAAAAAAAACCCCAACACTGGAATACTTAAAATACAAATACATTAAATTATTTGAACATTAAAATACTTCTTTTTTCAATAATGCTTTGACATAATTGACTTCTAAAAGAAAGGTGAATTCTTCCATTTGCTAGGACGCCAAATTTTTACAAGCTGTTTTGTTCCAGCCTTTTGCAGCTGATACCCAACTCCTAAAAAAATCCAGAAAAAATCCGAGCTGAACCCACAGCACAGCCCTAAACATCATTTGAAGGGTTTTTTTTTTTTTTCCCCTTTTTTGCAGACTATAAAGACTGGGCTGACAATGGTGGGGAAGGTGGTGACACAGCTGACGGGGACGCTGCCGTCGGGGGCCACCGAGGAGGAAATCCTGGCTCACAGCAACCTCCGCAGGAGTCCCCTGGTGCCTGGCATTGTCACCATCATCGACACCGAGACAGTGGCAGAGGGACAGGTAACAGTGTGCACACAGCCAGGACCTGCATTGCCACCACAATCCCAGGGAAATCGTTCTTGTGCTGTTGGGAGTGAAAAATAAACCAGATTTTCGCCGGGGCGGGAATTTTACAGACCCACAGAGCTGGGATAAAATCCTGTTTGGGACTGAAATGCAGCCAAAATATATATTGTCCTTGCAGCATATTTATGTGACACTTTGACAAGATCAAGTGTGAAGTGTCACATTTTGTCTCCCCAACACTTGTTCCTAATTGACATTGATTGATGCTGATCAGTCGAAGTGGAGATGGAGTCTGATGAAACTTATTAATATAGAACGTGGCTGGAATATGGGCTTGGTTGGGAATGGGGGGAATTGTTGAATTCCAGGTTAAAAAAAATGATGGGAGAAGTTGGGTATGAAGTGTAAAAGTTATAATTTTATATGAATCCCAAATGCAGTTGAGCACGGTGATGTTTTATAGTAATGAATTTACTGTGTGTAATAATACACAGTGCAGTGCATCAGGCAGAATCATTTGTTACAAACTCCACACCATTATCAGACAATTTTTAAATTGCTGGATTTTCCTGTCTTTATGACAGAGAAGATATCCATGTCTTTTTTTGTTTGTTTCTACCACTCATTTAATTTTAAACTGGCTGGTCCTGGATTCAATGTTTATGCAGAACTCCCACACACTTCATTATTCTGTAACTAGTCTGTGAGATTTTTTGTTCTCATGGTCACATTTACTGAATTTAAAGCAAAAAAAGCTTTAATTTTTTCTTGTTTTCCCCTATCTTTATGGTGCTTATTGCAGGTAAGTGAGATATTAAGGACACATAAAAAGTCAAATATTTAGCCAAGTTATTTTATTTTTTTTTCTTGACAGAAAAATAAAATCTTTTACTTAAAAAAAACAAAACAAAACAAAAAACTTTGTTGTGGTTGTTCCCTAAGAATTAATTTTGCAAGTATTTAGCCAAGCAATGTTGCATTGAAAGGAAATTGTTCGTAAAACAGTATAGACATTTTCTTCCAAAACTGAAATAAAAGAAAGAAGATAATGAAAAAAAAAAATTAAGATCTAAGAGTCAGGTCTTAAAATAATTCTGTTGGCTGTTGGGATTTGTTTTTGTTTCCAGGGGGAAAAAATGTTTTGGCTCTTCATATACAACAAGGAAAGAAAAAAAAGAGACAAATTTGACTTCATAAATTTCTGATGAAGCTGTTTAATGTGGTCATTATTTCTGCTGGTCACTGTCTGTGCTTTGATTCTTCTGCATAGGCCTAGGGGGAAAAAAATGATAGATCTTAGGTTTTTAAGGCTTGTTATATATGATTTAGAGGTTTTATGAACTTGTCCTCTGACCCTAGCAATAGTAGGGAGCTATCAAAGCCCAAAGGGCACTACAGGAGAGGAGCTGTAAAAATGATAACGTTTGTCTTGTCCAAACCCTGCTGCTCTAACATAAATAAGCCATCAGCTCGAGGAAAATAAGTTTTGTCTTGAACCTCTGGGAAGTTGGATATCCTAATTGTGTGTATTGCATTCATATTTTTGTGATCTGAAGTTTTTAAATGCTGTTAAATGATATAATTTATTTCCAGTGCTGAGACTTGCTTTCAGAATAATAATTATTTCCAGGAAAAAAGAGAATAACGTTTCATTTGCGTTGTTGGATTTTCATGGTGCAGGAAATTTTTTAAACAATTTTTTCTTACTGAAATACCCCTCTGGCAAAAAGAAAGCTGATTAAAAATAAATAAATGCACTTTGTACGTGGTCATTCCACACTGCCAGTGCAGAACCTTTTCCTGTGAGGAGTGTCCTGGGTGCTCCCAGTCCCTCTGAGCCTTTTCCTGTGCCTCCAGCTCTGTTTCCAGTGGAAATGTGAGTTTTTGTGCAGATGAGAGCTGGTAGATCCTGATTTTGGCAGGGATCCTGGCATGTCCCGAGGAGCCTGGCAGGGATGTGGTGCTGTGTGCTGGCAGGAGAATTCCTGCAAGGAATGCCAGCGTGGGTGGCGCTTGTTTGTACTGGCTGGGTAACCCTGGCTGGGTTTGTGGCAGAATTCAGGGAAGTGTTTTAGCACCTCTGACCTTTCAACGAGGTGAGAATCTCACTGAGCTCATCCTGGCTGCCCTGGACTCCAGCATGGAGCTGATCCCAACGTGTGAGCTCCTCATGCTGGGAATTTCTGACATTGCTTTACTCTCCTGTGGAAAATCAGTTTGCTGGGAGTGCTCACCTGAGCTCCATCATCACTTTTGCTGAGATGGGGAGCTGCTGGGGCAGGCTGGTGATGCCAAGTCCAGCCTCTCTGCTGTTCTAGGGTGTCTATTTCCAGTGGTTTTTCTGAAGTTACTGGTTTATAGAATCACAGATTCACAGGATCAGTAAGTTTGGAAAACACCTGCATGATCATCAAGTCCAGCCTTTGACTGAATCCTGCCATTCCCGTGAAACCAAATTGCCACATCTGCTCCTTTTTTGAATCCTCCCAGGGATGGTGACTCCACTTTCCTGTGGGGGAGCTCCTCTTCCAGTGCTGAACCACTCTCAGTGAAAGGATTTTTCCTTCTTTTATCACCCCAGTGTTCAGATTCCTGAAAATAAGAGTTCTGAGTGGAATCCACAAACCCTTCCTGCTGGGATGAGATGCCTGGTTTGGGATGTTCATGGCTGTGCCAGTCAGGCTCTTCCTTCACTCACTGAGAAACCCTGAATTTAAAGTTCCAACCAAGTATTTTCTGGGCTAAATGAACCCTTGGGAAGCCTTGAATCCCATTCAGCAGGGGTTGGTGTGTGCTGACATGGGTTCCAGCCTTGTCACAACTGAGAGGAATTTCAGAAGCAGGGAGGAATTACTTTCCTATCATCAGTGCCCTCCTAATATAAAATAAATTACTCACCTCCTTCAGGTCAATAAAGATTTCTATCACCTGCACAACCTGACTAAGAATTTGGGTGTTGCAGTGAAAGATACATTTTGCAAGTAATAAAATAATCCTGTAAGATAAGATGCAGTTTTAAAAAAATCTGTTTTAAAAAGAGAAAGAAAATGGAAGAAAACAATATATCTAAGGCAGGCAAATACATCATCTTGGAGGAGAAATAAGAATTTTTTTTGAGTGGGGAAGCATTTTTTAAAAAATAAATGTGACTAAAGTTTTGCAAATTAATGATCCAAGTACTTCCTCAGTTCTTTCAAGCACAGCACACAAGTTCTAAAGATGGGCTGACTTGCTCTGTGCATGTGTACAAATATAACAATTTCTGTGCCAGGAGGATGATGAAGGAACATATTTTGTACATAAGCCAGGAGGACTAACTATTTTTTTCACTGATTTTTTATAATTTCTCCCATTTCAAAGGCATTAAATTTGAGGGGTGTGGGAGGGAGCTCGATGTGTCTCACTCACTGCCCTGTGCTGCCATGGCAGAGGCTGAAATGCAAACTCATCACTGAAAAATCCACAATTAAAGACCAAAGAACTCTCCTAATGTAATCTTGCAGGATTAAATCTGCAGGGAAAGTATTTTTAATAAACCTTATGAACGTAGATATTGTAGTAAACTCTCATCCCCAGCAGTTGTTTATGTGATAGCTCCTACTTTCAGAATTGGTACTACTTTAAGAAAATTTGAATTATGAGGTAATTAAATAAATGCAGAGGAATGCAGAATTATTGACGTTGGCTGTCAGGAGATATTTGTAGAAGGAATAAAAATAATTATCGAGATGCCCAAGTAACTTTGTGGTAAACCAAAATATGTTAACAAGGTTGTGTGCTTGTTTAAACTTCCTTCTAATGAAGTGTTAGCAAACTTTTCAGTTAGATGGAAGGACTATTTATTTGAATCCCTTAATTAGTTGAAATGGATAAACCTAAAGCTGTACAGATGTCCTCTTTTTCAGTAATTGGAATTAAATGTGTAAGACTTTATTGGCTTGGGTTTGAAAGAAAAATTATTTTCTTTCGACCTTTGTTTCTGTATTCTTAATTAATTCATCCACTGGGCCACCCACGTGCAGGCTGCAATAATGACCTTGCTCAAAAGTCCCCAGTTTTGGGGCAGAATGTAAATCTGTTCAACATCTAACAGTTGGTTGACAGAGAAAGATGTGGCCAGTTAAAAATCCAAAACTCGATTCTGGGCGCGTTGGCCGGGGCTGCGATTGATGGAATCTCACCGTGCAGCTCATCCACAACTCAGGAATATTGGAGGGAATATCTTCAAAACAGCTCAGCAAAATAAGATAACATGTTGATCTATTTATGTTTTAAAATGTGATCAGGGCTTTTTTCTTTTTTTTTCCTGTTCCCTATTAACTTTTTATTGCATTAAAGAGGAATTTTTGGGGAAAAAAGCAGCCGCCTGCCACAGTTTCTAAAGTTCATTTTCATTTGGTGAGGAGTTGATGGCAATTGAACCAAATCAAGATGCTTATCAGGAGCAGGAATTGTGAAATTTTGGTCTGAAGCAAAAAGAAGCTCAAAGAGTGAAGCATATTCCATAATAAAACTTTAACTACAGACATAATTCCACTGGTCATTAACACCAGGGCTTTTATTTTAGGAGCAGCTTTGGCAAAGGCTGATCTGATGTCCTGATGCTCAGATATTTGGCCTCAATTTTCTTCACTTTTTATATCTCCGTGTATTACAGAAGAATTCTTTTTATATATAAATATAAAAAGAGCAACAGGATTCCCTCAGAGCATAATACTGTCTGCCTCACTTTTATTAAAGGAGATCTGGTTTTTGTCAAGAAGACATTTTTGTCTCAGATAAATGGTTCAGGCTGAGCGCGAGGCTGGTTTGAGTTTATGCTGGATTCTATTAAAAGGAGTGCAGTAGTTAATGCCACAGATCTATCACTTTTAGCCCCTTTCCACTGAAGTTTGACCTTGGCTGTAACTTGGGGGAGGCTCTTTGTGAATCAAACTCCAGCTCTTTAAAGCATTGGGGATCTCAAGTGTACAGCAAATATTTGTTATACAATATTCATATTTATAATTATTGCCAAACCTATTTGTTTTTATGATGCTGGGATTACTCTTTTCTTAATTGTATTAAGGGTAGGACCTGCTTGATTAGATTTGGGTCCATTTTTATTTGTGTTACTTTCATGTTTTATTTAAAAACATGTCTCCACTGGGATAAGTGGTATAATTTGCCTTTAAAGATTAAAATAATTAAAATCATAATTACAAGTGGCTTCTGTTCAGCAGTACTGAAAATACCACAGAGGAAGGAAAATATGGCATAGGAGAAAAAGCTCTGGCTGCAGTTATCTCCTGCCCTCCCAACAAACACTGGTGGCTGGTAGTAAATGCAGCGATGCCCTCGGTGCTTTGTCTCTTCTTTTAGGGTGAGATAAAGACAATTTAATGAATCTTTGATGAACTTCAGAGTTCTGCTGTAACAGAGCTGCTTTGGGAGCTGGTTTGGCTCAGCACATCCAGCCACGGGCTCTTTGACCAGGCAGATTTGGGGAAAATCTTGTTGCAGCTCTTGATGAAATATTTTTGGGCATCAGAAGCAGCTGAGAGCTCGTTCACGATCTTGGTGGAAAGGTCTCAGTGTTGGTCTCCTGTTGGGAGCTCTGCAAGGAGGATCCTGCTGAAGCTCAGTGACTGTGATCACCAGAGCAATGCTGAGGTTTCTGAACCTTTCTCAATGAGAGACTTTGGAGGGTTTTTTAGCAGAGTGGTTAGAGGCCACTACCTTGGAGAAGGAAGCTTGTTTGGGAGGGAAAAAATTGCAGCCTCGGGATTCCTGTGGGCTCTGCACGCTCTGGGAGGGAGAATGAGCTGCTTCCCTCGAGCTCCCTGACAGCCCTTGCATGTGTTATTAGGGAAATTATCCCTCTGTTTTGATTGCCAGGAAAAATTCCCAACTCTGCTGTTTTCAGGGACATGGAATCCTCAGCTGGCTGGAGGAGCTGGTGGTACTGGTTTGGTGTTCCTAAAGCACTGGGTGTTGTATCAGCATCATTCTGATTTCCTGAAGTTCTGTAAAAAAGGGGAAATCACGCTGGGATTTAAAGCTGTGCAAGCTCTGAACTGGGATGGGAGCCAGGCTTTGGTTTGGTGGCATCTTTGGGAGGGACATTTGGTTGGTGATGGAGTTAAGTCCAATTCCTTGGATTTTTTTTTTCTCTCCTTCCTTTGTAGTGTTGGAATTGTAAAAAGTGAAATTTGTTATCCCCAAGTGCAGTGCAGAAAAGCAGGGGGAGAAAATCTGGAAGATTTCAATAAATTGATGATTTTTAAAAAGCAGTTTTCTCTGTTCCTAAAGGATTTATTTTTTTCATGCTGATTTTAAAAAGAGGAAGGATATTTTTTCATCTTTCCATGCACAAGCAAGCGTTGTTTCCATGTGTGTTCCCAAAGCCAGTTCTGTCCGTTCTGACACAGGCAATGACACACATCAGGTGCTGAGAAAGGAGCTCTGAGTGTCACATGCCCCACTGCCCAAGATTTCCAAATTTTTGAGTGATGAAGGTGCTTTTGTGGTTGGTTTTTTGGCTTTTATTTTGCTTTACTTGGTTAGTGCAGGAGATGAACATACTTGAATTTGACTCTGCAAAGGCTGGTTTGCTGTACCAGAAAATCAGCTTTTGTAGTGAAAGAGGGAGAGCTTTAAAAACTCCTTTTGGAATATTTTTTTGTTCAAGAAGATATTTTTAAGCAGTAAGTGACAAAAGAATTGAAAGCGTGGGATCAATTAACATCACATACAAATAGAGATTTGGCCTTTTTTGAATTCTCAAGTTTTCTAAGTCTGTTTCTAAGTCTAAGGTGTTCTGCAGTTTTTAATGTTGTGACTTTTTGCTTTGTATCATATTTCCAGAGGAAAAGTATTTAAGGATCAGTTTGCCATCCAGTATTCCTGCCTGTAGGACAGGGGTTAGTGTTGCAGGGATGATAACTGTAGTGCATTTATAATTTTTGTTCTCAAATAAAGCCATGTTGAATTAATCCTGTAGAAGACGCTGCATATGAAATATCCTATATAACTGTTTCTAGCAATGATTTAGATCCTGTGATGCCTACACATTTCTAATTGAATATTTTAATTTAACAGGCTAGACCTGCAAAAAAAAAATTCTTCGTAAAGCTGGTTGATGGTGTTAGTTTGTCATTACCATTTCTCTTTAATTAGAGCAAAACATTGAGGCTGAGCCCAGCTCCCTGGGAGTGGGAGCTGTGATAAATGATGCCTGGGAGTGCCTGAGTTTCTCTGGGTGAGGGAGAGCTGTGCTCCTTTGAAGAGCCTTCGGAAGATCTCCAGCCCCTCTGGTTTTGTGGTTCTGGAAGGAGCAGGAAATGCTGACGAGGGAGAGCAGAGCCATAATTGTGCTGTGACAGTGCCAGAGCTCTGGGCTCTGCCAGCCAGGCAGGCCCAGCCCCCCCAGCCCCATCCCAGGAGGATTCCTCATTTCTTGAATCAGAAAAATATCTTCAAATTATTTTGATATCTGTCTGGGATAGGAAGTATTAAAAACCTTGCAGATTATTTTGGAAGAGGCAGACAAGTTATTCAGGGTGGTTTTGCAGTGTCTTAGTAAGAAGATGGTTTTTGCTCACCACAAAACCCCCTTTTTCAAGAGCTTTTCTGACAGATCTTTCTTTTGTTTTACTTAATTCAGCTTTTAGGATGTCGTAATCAAGGAATAAAATACTCCTATAGCTCTTGCATGGTTTTGTCCACACATCTTCTGGTTCTTTTCTATAAATCTAGGAATAGCTTTGCTTTTTCATGCAAGTAAATGTAGATATTTTGTCCCTTTGTGTGTCCTCACACTCATGAAATCCAGATCCCTCAATTCCAGCACCACTGACAGCAGGATGGAAGCTGTGCTGTTCCCACCTGAGGAACTCCTGGAAAGCAGACCCACTTTCTCTGTGGTTTGATCTGGTCTTCCCCTTATTTGCCTTATGTGCTTGGGGTCAAAATACTGATTTATGTAAGGGTTAAATATTCCCTTTTCTTTCTAGGATGTCATTTTGTTATTGGAAACCTCAAATGGAGCTTCCTGCACAGCACAGTGTAGTGAGCTCGTGTGCAGTCAGCAATAATTCATGGAGCAAAACAGGACTATTTTTCTATTTTCCCTAATTTGAATAGGATAAATAAATATGAAATCCAGGCATAAAGTGGATAATCCTTTCTGGTTATTAGAGCAGGTCTCATGTACCTGAGAGAATTCCTGAGGATTGTTGGTGTTCAGCTGACAGGCAGTTACACTGTGAACACCTCACACACCACTCCCTGTGTCAGTAAATTGGGATTTTCCCTCTGGAGTGTTGTCCCTGCTGATCCTGGCTGTGTCAGTAAACTGGGATTTTCCCTCTGGAGTGTTGTCCCTGCTGGCCCTGGGCTGTGTCAGTAAATTGGGATTTTCCCTCTGGAGTGTTGTCCCTGCTGGTCCTGGGCTGTGTCAGTAAATTGGGATTTTCCCTCTGGAGTGTTGTCCCTGCTGATCCTGGGCTGTGTCAGTAAACTGGGATTTTCCCTCTGGAGTGTTGTCCCTGCTGGTCCTGGGCTGTGTTCTGTCCCCAGGTCCTGGTGAGTGAGGACTCGGACAGCGATGGCATCGTGGCCCATTTTCCTGCTCATGAGAAGCCCATTTGCTGCATGGCCTTTAACCCCAGTGGTAAGAGATTTTCTGGTTATTGGGATAGATGTAAATAAGGCACTAAATCCCATGGGAGTGTGTCCCCTGGCTTTGGAGGGATTGCTGGTCCCACTGGGACACTGCAGGTGACCTGCTCTGTGGAGTGTTGGATGTGCAATTTGTCTTTTCTGGAAATTTCAAACTTCAGCAACTCTTTTACTGTGGTAGGAGGGAGAAGATTCAGTCCCTCTTCCACTGCTGAGGAATTCCTGTCTGTTGGGATCCTGCCAGCCAGGTGCACAGATGTTGTGATCCTCAGGTATCCAGAGGATCGACACCATAGTAAACCTCCATAAATACAAAAATAAAATTGTTTCACTGGTTTTTAAAGCAGCTTATTATTTGTTTGCTAATGAAGAGTTTGTGATCTTACCCTCCCTCCTGAGTGAAATCAACTAAAATCTGAAAATACTTGTAAGAATCTCCTCAAAAGTACCCGTTTCTCTCCTTCCTCTTTATAAATGAACAGTCACTGTGGGCAGCAGGGACAACTACAAACCTTGTGTATTAATTGATCTTATTCATCTGACAATGAACATTTCGTTATCTGTAGATAAATAATGTTCTGGCTGATTGCAGCAGCACTCAGGGAAATGGTCAGGGAATCAGCAGCTTCCATTGCCTAAATTAACAATTTCTAAAATGCAGCAAATGCCATGAAGATCAGGAAGATGAAGTCACATTTCAAAGAATAAAACTAAATGTCTGTCATTTACATTTTCACTTTTGCTGACCAGTTGGTGTCATTCTGACACCCCATCTGTTGTGTCAGAACTCTTTAACAGTGCAGTGCAGTTCACTGGGAGTTTGTGACAGAAAAGCTGCATTCTCATCTGCCTGGATTTTCTTGGAAGGGAATTTTTCATGGAGCTCTGTGCAGTGAACTGAGACTCCTCAGTTCCAGAACAGTCATTTTGCTTTGTGCTCTGCAAGAAGGATGATACCTAGAGTGGAGCAATGCTAATTAAATGAAATAAGTAAGTGAAATAAATACAGCTGCTTAAATTCGAATGGTAAATAGATATTAATTAAATGACTCCTTAAGGGAGTTTCTAGGATTGTGTAAATTTAAAGGGCAGCAGAATGTTTATGCAAAAATTAACTTGTTATTTTTGAAAAGGAAGGATATTTTTGCAAATTGCTGGATACTTCTATTATGATCGAATTCTTTGGTTTGCTCAGGTCCTGGGATGACAACAATTTAGAGAGTGACACTTAGATCAAATGGTGTTTAATGGCAAAACACTTCTTTAAGTGGTGTTATTTTTGGCTGCTTGCAGATGCTGTGTGCTGTGGGAGGTTTGCAGGAGGGATGGGGACAAACCAGCAGAGAACTCTTCCCTCAGCTGCCTGCAGTGAGAGCAGCACTTAGCCCAGGATTGGGTGCTCTTTATTTAACATCAAGGCAGGATTTTGTTTGAAGCCAGGGCTGTAACATCATCCCAGCCCACTCTCCAGTGTTCTATTGGCAATCAGGCTGAGCTCATTACAGAGAACAAAACAAGAGGTGGCTTTTGATTCTGTCCGTGGCTGCTTGCTCTGAAACCCCACTTTTACTGCTAATTTCAGGAGTGGCTGCACCAGAACACACCAAACGGCAGAGCTGTGCTGGGGAGGCAGACAGGGAGCACTGCTCTGATTCACTGAAAATTTTACTGTCTGGGGCTGATAAACCCCTTAATTCCATCGTGTCCCAGCACAGGAGCTGCACAGGTGCTCAGGTCTGAGTTTGGGAGGATCCCTTGGTAGATGTTTATTGTGTTAAAAATGAGCAGAATCCTCCCTTCATTTGGACAGATCAGAGGTATAAAGGCCTTTATGAACTGTGATAATTAAAACCAACTTGTGTGTAAATGATCCACATCTCTCCATACTACAGGAATTGTTATTTTATTTGTGCTTTTGAGAGTAATTTTAAAGTCTGCTGGGCTGCAGCTTTATTTCAGTCACCTGTCTTTACTTCACCACATTGAAAAGCAAAGTATAGATATTTTATTTGTGCTAAAGCTGAGTATGAGATTGTTATCTACACTTGGGCAAGTTTTCCACAGCCAGTGGACAGTCTGTTCTTTTAGCCCATGAAGTTTCTTCCTGCAGAGGGGAGGAAGGGCCAGATCCTCTGGGCTGCCCAAGGAAGGTGTGTTTTGGGCACAAGGCCTTGAGGATGCAGTGTGGGAATAAGTGGAACATGAAAACCTGTAGAGATGTCACTTTCACAATTTATGGATGAAGTGTAGAGAAATCAGCCCTAAATTTTAGATATGATCAATAATTCTGGAGTCTTGGTGTTCAGTCATTGAGTGTGGTGTTGGAGGACACCAGGACATCTTCATGTGGACACTGCTGCTCTTCCTTTGGAGTTCAACTTTCCATGGGAGCCTTGAGTGATGCAGACCAATAATGAATAATTTTGGAAGCTGGGCTGAGCTTCTGAGCTCAGCAGAGCAGGGGATTGTGCTGGAATCCCAATTCCTGTGGGAATTCCTGCCATGGTCAGTGCAGACCTGGACATGGCCTCCTGGGCTCCAGATGGGATTTCCAGGAGCATCCATACAAACATCTCCATCCCTTGTATCTTTTTGGGAGGCAAGTTAAGTGTAGAAGTTTTCATGTCTATTCAAAGGTTGTTTAAATCATTCACTCCTGTTTTTGGAAGGTTTGTGCCTCGTTTCCCTGTCAGGCTGCACTGCCAAGAACTATATGTTCAACAAACCTGTGGGCAGCCAGGAAAGATGAGAATTATCCCCTATGATTTTTTTTAGAGCTTCAGCTTCAATTGCCAATTTGCTAAGGCAAATAAGTAGCCTTAGAGCCTCTGAAAAGGACATTTTGTTACCTAGGGGTCTCCTCCTGGGACAGTTTTTCCCAACAGAAGCTTTTCTCTACATTGGGATGTAGCATAGAGGGGTTTTCCAGCTGCAGGCCTAGATCCTGGCTTCTCACCCTTCTAGAGGCAGCAAAAGACACAATAGTTTTCAATAAAAGCCCTTAAAACAAACTGAAAATGCAATAATTAAAACATTTCTGTAGCTATAGCTAAATCCACATATAGTTTGGGAGTAGGACCAGCTTTTAAATTGATGGGATGGAGCAGGTACATTCCAATTTTAGTGTCAAAGAGGAAAGTTTTCAAATAAGATTCTCAATTAGTAAACAGCTAAAAAATGCTGCTGGTTAATAAATATCTGGGTTTTTTTTTTCTTTTAAATGTGGTAAATAAATGATCTGCTTTCCAGAAGTGTTGCTCCTGCCAGCTTGGCAGCTGAGAGCTGTGAAGTGCAAGACATTGAAAATTTAAAATAATTACGCTTCCTTGGCTACAAAAGAGATTTTTCCACGCATTAATAACGAGAAAATTAATGTTGGGCCAGCAGTAAAACAGATTAAACTGTGTCCCCCTTGGGATGCCTGACTGCACCTTTAACAGACCTGAAATTGCTCTGATTATTTTAATGTTCTATATTGAAACGTGACTGTGGCCTTGAGTTAATAGTTAAAGAGGGTGAAATTGGAACATCTCTGCACAAGTTTTTTCCCATTGGTCAGAGAAAGCGGGCAGGCAAACACTCCAGGAGAGTAAAACAAGCTGTTATTATTTAATGGCAGAATGATTCTTCAGTTTTTCTGTTCATTTTCTTCTGGTTTTCAACTTGAATTGTTGCCTGGGAAGACAAATCCATTAAAATTAAGGCAGTTTGATGGGTTGCAGTTATAAATGTTGTGTTCCTGTGTCCCATGTCACCAAAAGGAGGACTCCCTGATGATTGATGGCTTGATCAAGAATTGCATTTTGGGCTGGTTGTGAAGGAAGAGCTGTAGCCATGGATTATTTTAGGAGTTATAAGAATCATAGAGAGTTATTTATTCACAAAATAATATTTTATTTTGCTTCTCTTTCTTTTGACTTCTTGGGATTTTTTAAATATTTACATTAAATCTTTACGTGCTTGCGTTTATTTTGTGGTGAATTTTGCTAAAATCAGAATTTCATTATTTAGTTAAGGTTTTTTCAGACCCAGTTTTATAACTGCAGCACGTGCTCCACTTGGGAGTACCCAGGGGCTGAGCAGCTCTGATGTTTGGCTGTATTTTCACTTACCTGGGAGAGGAGTTCAGTGGGTATAAATAAAGCTGCTGGTCCTGGGTCAGGCCAGACGCCTCAGAAAACCATGGGTCATATAAACTTTGTCACAGGGATGTGATTGCTCAGCCCAGGGAGCTGCAGTGGAACAGGAGTCCTGTCCCAGTGAGCCTGTGGAAGGTGGGACTGCCAGGAGAAATCCATATGGACGGAACCAGCAGTGGCTCTAAGTCTCTGTGGTTCACCTGAGTGCTCTGAGCCTGGAATTTGGGAACCTCCAAAGCTCAGTACCAACCTTGTGTGGCATCCAAGTTCAGAGTTCCAGACTGAAGTGTGAGAGGTTCATATTTTTAATCACTTTCCGGACAAGCAGTGAGTTGGTGCAGTGGCTGGACTGGTCTCTCTGTGGCTGGGCATGGAAATCTGCGGGGTGCATTCCTAAATCCAGTCTAGCCACGGATCCACATTTCCTCCATGCAGATGTGTGCCTGATTCCCAGCACTCGTGCCCTTGGTGTTTGGAGAAGAAATCCAACCCAGCTCGAAGGTGTCAGATCCTTCAGTGAGTGCTGGCAGAGTGACACAGTTTGGGGAGGTGGAAAACCCTCTGAAAGCTGAAGGGAAGCTCCTGGTGAAGCTCCAAGCCCTGTGGACCTCATTTATATGCACACAATCAACAGCTCTGCAATTAGGGAGGTGTTATAAATAGGATGTGGTGGGGCTGCCCAGCTTTCCCAGTGCTCTCTAATTTGCCCCTGGGGCTGCCAGGAGCTGAGAACTCCGTGTCCCATCAGCAGCTCCAGTCCCAGCCTCGGGCCAAGCCTCATCAGTCAGAGGGGAGGAAGCTCTGAGATAAACACGGCGCAGCCTCAGCTCCCAATCGCTCCGGGCTTCCGCTTCCAGGCCCTATAATTAGAACTCCTTCTTTTCCTTGTATTCCCAGTTGACGCAAATGCTTTTTGTGGCTTGGCACCTCATTTAGGGCGTGGGCTTAGTTTATGGCCAGGCCAGAGTCTGGTTTAGTCTTCTGATACTGCATAAATAGCTCTTAACCCACAGTCTACATCTGTACTAGTTTTTCCTTTTATGCATATATTCCTCGTGTTTTTATTTCTGTCCTGAAAGAAGCTGATTGTTTCCCCAAACAGAATGCAGGAAAAGTAGGAAGCTGTAAATTAGGGCAGGTAAAAACAAAGCTTTGCTAATTTTTTTCCCCATTTAGGATATCTGTTCCTTTGAAACTGGATTTTAATCATCTCTGTGGATTTAAAACAACCACACAGTAAAACAGTCATTAATTTAATCTGGCTGCACCCTCGTACTGTGGATAAGCAAAATCAGAATTTTTGCAATGAGATATGTACTAAATAAAGTCTGGTTTACACATAAATTTCCACTGGGTCCTGTGTATGCAAGACTTCCAACGGATTTCAGCTGTTATCTGTTAAACAGGGATTAATGCGAGTTGGAAAAATAAGCAGGAAATCCTCAAGAATTATTCACTTTTCATCTCTGATTATTCACCCATAAAGTCTCTCATAAGAGAAGACATTCAGACTGAACTTACCACGGCTTTAACCTGTATTTCCGTCTAAACAACTTTTTGGGAAAACGGTCACAAGGCCTCTTAAGAAGCTTGAGTTGAAGTTTCCTCCACTTGAAAGTGAAAGTGAGGTAGGACCAGAATTCCAGTTTGTGTTTCTCTGCTGGGATTAGGAATTCCTGCTGGGATGCTGCAGGGAGATGGAGAGAGAAACGGAATGGCTGAGCTGTGATAATGGAAAACTGGGATTCTTCAGTGTGAAGTAATGAGAGCTGGAAAATCCCACCACAAACCCCAGCCCAGTGTTCTGAAACATGGGTGATTTATTGTTTGAATAACAGGACTGAGGAAGAGATTTCAAAATGCTGTTTTATAAATACACGTTCTTTCCCATCTGTGGTGTTGTGCTTGGGACCTCCGTGTTGATACAAGTCCTGCCAGAATATATTTGTACTTCAAATGCAAATGTGGGTGTGAAAAGGCCTCCTTTTAACTTACTGAAAAAGAGTCTCTAATACAAGTGAAGGGCCTGTTTTCCCTGGGCTTTCATCTAATAAATGCATTTATTCCAAACGGGACAGGCAGCAGGAGTTTAGATTAGGCACAAATTACCAAATCAGATACCACCCATCTTTCTATTTTTAAGTAAATTCCTTTCCAGCCACAAATGTGTTATCTTTCACCTCTGTACTTCTTCAAGTTAGCAAAAACAGAGAAAAGAAACCCCAAACCAAACCCAGAAAACCCAAAGGCAAAGCACACATGGAACCAAAAGCTGGGAGCATCATCTGGAACTGCTCAGAGCTCCAGGTAGACGAGTGAATGTCACGGCTGCGGCCTTTGGGATCAGAGGTGTCCCTGAAGGAACAAACAGGGACCAGCATGGCTTCTGGGGGCTCATGCCACAGGTTTTGGTGTTTGTGCCCAAAGTGAGCCCTGCTCTGCCTGAAGACAGCATTGTAGGGTTGGGAAGAAGCCTGTGAGGAGCAGGGGGGATGATGCCCTCCTTGCGCCGCCCGCAGACACCTGCGGCTCTCGCCAGCACTGCAGAGCAGATCCTGCTGAGCTGAGCACCCATGGATTGCATGGACAACGCAGGACTGTGATCCCGGTGTTTTCACTGGCTCAGGATCATTGCTCAGCATTTGGTCTCCAGTTCCAGACAGATTTTTGGTGGATTTAGGGGTTTTTTTTACCATCTTCTGTGCGCCGTGCCATGCGCTGGGATCCACACGAAGAGCGCTCTGCTGGGATCTCTGGGTGCACTCAGCCCTGGGTCTTATTTATGAAAGACTTCTCAAGCCTTGGGGGAGGAAAAAATACCTGTTTGCAGAGCTTGTCTGCTCAGTATTCAGAGAAATTTTATGGATCCTTCTCCTCCATCTTCCCCTTCTCCAAAGGTCCTTTCCATCAGGAATAAGAGAGCACAAAAGGACCCAAAGCAGCTCCATGTCTATATAAAGCTGTCTAATGCATGAGGAGAGACAAGCATGGGAATAGAGAAGATAAATTCTTACTGGGTTGAATTGGATCTTTTGGAATATTCTCGCTCCAGTAACAGCAGCAACCTAATTCCAGCACACAAACCCCTCTTTGCTTCCAGCTTTCTCTGCTGGAAATGCTATATATTATTGAGGACCGCACACTTCACTAGAAGGGAAGTGTAGTTTGTGATGTTGCAGAACAGAATTAATGCAAATTGTGTGCATAATCCCACACGAAAGGCTTGGCTGCCTCGCACCGGAGCAACTTGAGCTGTATTTCCTATCAACACAGTCACTACAAATCAAGGAAATTGCCAGTTAAGCCAACATTAACATCCAGACCAACCTCAGCTCACATGCCTTACCGCCCAAACATAATACCCCAGTGCTCTCCCGGATTTCTCAGCTCCATAACAAACTCCCTTTCATTTCTAACACTCGGGGCCGGAGCAACAGCCGGGAACAGTAAAAGTGTGTCTGCTGGAGGGAATCTTGCTGAGCTCAGATGTGAGATGGTGCGTTTGTGCGAGCTGCAGGAAATGCCTGGGTGCAGCGTGGGTGGCCTGGCCAGGCCCAGGCCCTGCCAGCCTCAGTGGTCAAGCTGAGGGGAAGCTTGGAGGCAGTTTTGTCTCCGAGAGCAATTTGGATTTTGTACCTTGCTGCTGGTGGGCCTCAGCGCCTTGGAATTGCCTGTTTGCCTTCACAGGATCCTTCTTTCAGAGATTTTAGAGAAGCTGAGGGGTGCTCTGTGGGTGCCACGCAGGCTCTGATGGTTGCCCTGGGTGGGGTTTCAGGACATTGGGCCCACAGGGCCAAGCCTTTGGCCTCTGAAATTTTTCTGTCTGGGCCTAAAGGACCCAATCTCTTGGATTCCAGGATTGCCAAGGAGGGAAAACACTCAGGATACCAATCTAGTGACAAAATGGTGGTCCCATAGAAAAGCTAATCACACTTAATTTTCACTCTGCTGCTTGGCACACTTTTTACAGTTTAATACTAAAATTTTCCTGTTGTAAGCACACAGCTTGTGGTAATTGGGAGTGGGGTTGTGGCTAGTGGGCTACAGCTGTGTCAGACAGGTGATTAGTGTTGGGGGTCATGAGACACACGGTGCTGAGGTGCACTGAGCAATCACAAAAGGGTAGAGAGGACACACAGGTGGAATGCATGTAAGCTCAAGAGTTTAAAAGGTTGTACTGAGGAACAATAAAGAGCAGATGCCTGCAGCCTTTTTCAGTGGTAGGTGTTGCTCTGTATGAGTAGAGGCCTGAAGACTTCTTTGGTGTTGGTGGTGGCTTCACTGTCCCTCTGCTGTATTTTCCAAATGCCATAAGGTAGGAAATCAGTGGTAACATGTGAAAGGTTTCAAATGTGTGCTGTTGTTATCTGGGGCAGCAGAAGGAAAAGCAATTCCTGGTATCACCTGGAAATAAATGAAGGCAATGGACACTCATTTATGGCAGAAATAAGATAACAATTTATCCTCTGAATAAGTGTCCTGTAAAACATGGGGACTAAGTTATCTTCCTGCAGGATAAAAGATTTCAGTTGTGCTTTATGTGGAGAAATGTTGCAACAGACCTGAGTGGGAATTTCTGGTTTTTCTTTAATAGATGGGTACCTTGAAAATTATTAAGAACATTGCTATTAAAGCTGCTAAAATCACTTGGTACTTGATATCAAGTAGATGTCAAAGGGTTACTTTGGGTGATAACGTATTCAATTTCATTAATAACAGAAAAATAAATCTGTAATCTGTTACTGTAATCCTAAATTCTGCCATGATGCTGTATTTTCTTTATATGTACTAAAATACTTAATTTTTTTGTATAAATTGGTATAAATTTGTGGCAAATTGACTTCAAATATCCTTGTAAATGTTTACAACTGGGTTATGGCCTGAGACATTGTGGGGTAAAAAAGTAAATAGCAAATGTAAGTTACTGTGGTTCTGCTGATGTAATTGAATAATTTCTGTACCTCTACCAGTGCCCTGTTTTCAATGAACTTGGTACCTCATTTAGTGTTTCATTTGAAAGCTCTCAACTCTGCTTTTCACCAATAAATTAGACAGCTTCTTTCATTTATAAGGAAGATGCTTCTTCAGGATTGTTTTGGTATGGGCTCTTTTGGCTAGATTTTGATAGTTTCTTCTTCCAAAAATTGTTATTGTGGAGCCATCAATCTTTTTTAGACTGGCTCTTGCCCAGGGAAGAGCATTTTGGGGTTTTGCTGTAACATTCATCATTTCAATGCTTCATATTGGTCACGCAGTTCTCAAACGTAGTTGGAATATTCAGGTTTTTCAGATGTTTTTATAGATTTGTGTTGTAATAGTATCTTAATATATTAATACTTAAGTAGTAGTACTGTGAATATGATTTCAGTTGAAGTCCTGATTCATTTTTATGAGGTGAATCCCTTTCAATTCAGTAATTTTCTATGTTTTCTTCTGTTTCCAAACCCCAGATGTAAGCCACAGTCAGTGTTTTTAGATAGGCAGTTTAAGCCTCTTCTTTTGCAGTGATTAATCTCTTGTGCTTTTGTGTTTCTTTTTTTTTTTTTTTTTCCTTTTACCCAGGGATGTTGCTGGTCACCACTGACACATTAGGCCATGATTTCCATGTTTTTCAAATCCTGACACATCCTTGGTCATCATCACAAAGTGCCGTCCATCATTTGTACACACTTCACAGGGGAGAGACCGAAGCCAAAGTAAGTTAAACTCTTTGCTGAAGAATAATCCCCAGACACCTTATACATTCTGTGTATGTTGGCACTTTAATGTTTGTTTCAGCACACAAAGAGCCTTTCTTGTGCTCCAGCCACAGAAGGGATAAGAGCAGAGCATTTAACCTGGACAATAATAAATTCTTGCCCTTTGCAATGAGGTGCTGTCAGATTTATTCAGATCTGGCACTGCCTCCAAAGAGCCCTGATTATTGGCTGTGTTTGCACTTAACCTTTTCTCATGTAACATGTTCAACATTTGTCTCGTGCCCGTGAAGGAACTGTCAGCATTTGCCTGACTCTGGTGGTAAAAGCCACAGACAGACAATTAAAGAGTTGAAAGAGTTAATCAAGAGGCTGTGATTAACTTTTCTTAGTACAGTGGGGGAACCTGCAGAGACTCCCCAGTTTAACTTCCCTGTTGGAAAATCCCCCTCTCAGAGATGGAGGACTAAGTTAGGATATTATCCAAGGGTGGAAAAGTCTGGAATTGTATTTTAAGCAACGCTCAGTGAAGTGATTTGCTGGTGAGGTGGGGAAAAGGGATCTGCTCTCACTGGCAGGGCTGTGGCTGTGGCAGCAGCAAGTTCTTGAGTCCTTCACGGTGACGCTTTTGGGCACCAGCAGAGCCTCACCTTTGGAGCACTGAGGAACTGCTGAGGAACCTGCTTTAAATACAGGAATAAAAATGTCACCACAGGGTAAGAAATGAGTATTGCACTTGCTGATGCAATTGCACACGGGAAGCACAGACTTGTGACAGATGTAAAGCACTGTGACAGGGACAGCCTGGGGCTCTGTGATTATGACCCTGGCACTGGGAGCTCAGGTGGTTCTGGTACCTGATTACAGTTCCTTCAAACCTTTTTTTTTTCCCTTGGAGTTGAGCAGTTTCCCTCAAGTTTCTCGCCATACCTTTGTAACAAGTAGACTGTGAAAGCTTTATTGAATGTAGCAGTGGTTGATCAAGTTTTGATCTGGGTGAATTGACATTTCTGGTCGTTTAAATACTCTAAAGCTTTCCTGCTACCATTCTGGAAAAGTGGAATTGCTGTTACAGGCAATGGTTTACTATGAGAAGGAATAACCAGTCTGGAAAGTGAGAGGAAATTAGGAAAAACTGTTCATTTGGAATAATATATATAGCCCTAACAAGTGGCTTTTGTAAATATTACAAAGAGCAATGAGATCTCTATGTATACACATACTCTGCCATCTACTTGGGCATGTTCTATAATGTGTTTAATGTTTTAGAGTTATTTTTGTTCTCCCTTCATACAAAGACTCAATATTGAAACCCAAAGCACAGGACTTCAGTCATGAGGAACAAAGATGTTCTTCTGGTTTTTACAGCTGATAAATTTGTTTTCAAGGCACACATTGGAAAAGAAACAGAACATGTTTTAGAGAAGAAATCCTTATTGATATGTGTTTTTTTGGGATATAGTATTAGCATCTCTGTGAAAGCATTGCATTAAACTTCTCAGAATCAACATAGTAAAATTTTTTCCTAGTTTGCCACACAGTTTTCATTTGGGATGTGAACAGTATAGCTTTTGGAATGGCATAAAATGGAGAAAATTCTAACCAGTCTGAGGTGTGTTGGTGGATTTCACAACTCCCTGGATAATTAAACAATATTGCATTGGTACCTGTGATTCTCAACACACATAGTTTGAAATATTTATATAATATGAGGGATTGTTTTACTTTTTGCTTTTGGAATAACAGCACTTGTAGCTGTTCAATGAGAGGAGAGTTTGCTGGTGCTGCTCTTTTGTTGTGTGAATTTCATGTATGAGGAGCATTAGACAAGAATTTTGGAGAGTGTTCAATATAAAACTCTGTGCAGCCCACACTGGGAGCCTCTGTACCTCCTGTCTGGTTAGAACAGTATTTATACATTTGCTACCAGACCTTTTTCCTTTTTTCTTTCCCCCCCCCCCGGTTTAAATCTAACTGTGAATCAAGGCCAATGGTCTTAAAGGTCACCTTCTGTACTAGAGCTATAAAAAGTTCTAATTTGTGTTGATGGACATGAGTGATTATCAGTGTCAGAATTTGTTTAGCTTGTACCCATTATAAATTGTTTAAACATCATCATTATGGCCGTGTTGTATGTGGGATTTTAATATCCATGCTGAAATCAGCTCTGCTTTTGTATGTGAGGTTTTGGCTGACAGAGCTTCACTCCACTTTTCCCAAAATCTCCTTTTTGTGACTCAGATGAAGATGGGGTGGGATGGAAAGTGAACCTCTGCCTCGGAAGGGAATTCTGAAGGCAATGACCATGACAGAATGTGAAATGCTCAGATAATTCACCGAGTCCCAAGGTCACACCATTCAAAGTCACTGTTCTGCAAACACAGAAGTCCCTGTTTTGGTTATGCCAGATTAAGATCTTTAATCCTTTGAGTACCACTTGTGCCTTAGATTTTATATATTTTTTTCCCTTAAGAGGACAAAGAGCAGCACTGAGTAACATCAGGAAGGTCCATTGCAAGGGCTGGTTGTATTTTACAGAGTCAGAGAGAGAACTGGACCTCTCAATGCATCTGTGCTTGCACAGTTCAGCTGTAAAGAGGAGAAATGTGCACGTGTATGTGCTGCACCTTTTGGTTAAGGATACATTTTCTTGTCCTCCAGCTCTTGCATTGTGAGGCAACACCTACTGCACTCATATTTTTACCCAAGAGCATTCTGGAAGGTTTTTAGTGAAGGCATAGCATGTTCTGAACTGAGGAAGCTCATTTACTTGCAGATGAAAGTTAGCCTGTCACCTGATGATTCTTTCTCTTTGATCTGAAATTGTAAACAGCAAAAACAAAATCCCTGAAAACAGCATTATCTCAGCCTAGGACAAATAAACGTAACGATAGCATCAGCTGGCTGCTGGCCAGCTCCTCTGTAAGGCTTTACTCTGTCAGACTTCTGTTATTCCCACTCCTGAACTGCAGCTAGAGCTGGCTTCAGCTGGGGAAGGTAAACAGGGAATGATAAAACCATTCCAGGCTGGCTGCCACGGAACACGCCTGATGTGACACTCTTCAGGGAGTGCACGGATGTTTCACTGATGGGATTCCACAGACACTCTTCAAGGTTGTGTCCATGCCCAGGTAGTGAAACATTGCAACAACTTCCAAACGGCCACGAGAAATTCCTTCCTGCCTGTGCCATGCTCACAGTTGCAGTTACTGAAATAGACTCTGTAAGACTAGGAAGACTTTCTTATTTCTAGGAAAGAAGCTGGGGATGGGCTTGAAATAATCAAGATTGATTTGGGGAAGTTGATCAGTCTCAGATGAGAGCTGACAAGAAGAAGCTGCTGCAGTCAGAAGTGGCTTGGCTGCCTTGGGTAGATGGAGGCCTGAGCAGTGGTGTTTGCAGGCTCAGTTATTGCTAGAGAGCTCAGCTCTGCGTAGAGGCCCCTGTGAATCTCTCACTGTGCCCACATTCTGCTTTTACACAAGACTGAAATCAGTGTTGGGGACTTGGGGAGACACAGTTGGGTCTGATAAATCATATTGTGTAGACCATGATTTTATTATTTTTTCATTTATGTTTGTTGCTACATCATTTCCCTTATTTTCTCAGCCAAAAAAATTCACATACAGACCAGTTTTCTAATTTATTTTGACCCTTACCTCCTCGGGACTGCTGCTCTTTCTCATTGTTTAATGATACTGGTTTTTTCTTTCTGCCATCTCCCTGCACAGCATAATTCAATACTTGAGTCCTGTGCTTCAAATCAGGGTGTTTTTTCTCTGTGACACTGCACAGTGATCATGAACAGGTCACGTTCCTGTTGCAGCACTGCTGGTCCTACTCTCCAAGTCTAATTAAATGCAGTAAAATGTACAAGAATATACAGATTGCACCTGGTGTAACTCCACACAACTGACAGAGGGGTGGTAGGAAGGAAAAAAAGAGTGCTAGGAAGATGAAAATGTGGTTTATTTCTTGTCATTATTTTTGAAATCCAAGGTTCAGCATTGTGAGGTTGGTTTTCTAGCTGTAACATGATTTACCTGGACAGAGTCCTGTGCCAGGTGCTCTGGGCTGACCCTGTTTGAGCAGGGAGGTTGGATCAGATGAGCCTCTGTGGCTCCTTCCAACCCAACCCATTCTGTGATTCTGTAATGGCAGAAATAATTTTTTGATCTGTACAGTATTGAAAGCTGATCCTCAGCAGAGCTGCTGACATGTCCTTGGAGGACTCTGTATATTAAATTACCTTACTGTGTCACTCAGGGCAGGCTCTGAGTGGTAGCTACGTTTTAATTCAGTTTTCTGGAGGATTTTACATCATAATGTTCAAAACACAGGGAAATAGAGAAGTGGAAGTTATAAAGAAGCATAGAAGAGTAATTGG
Organism: Leptocoma aspasia; assembly: GCA_013399835.1. Classification (NCBI taxonomy): domain Eukaryota; kingdom Metazoa; phylum Chordata; class Aves; order Passeriformes; family Nectariniidae; genus Leptocoma; species Leptocoma aspasia. The sequence goes on from VXAX01007347.1 coordinate 385,546, forward strand.
AGGGAAACAGAAGACAGGAAGCACGTTGACCTTTTGGAGCAAGTCCAGAGGAGGCCACCAAAATGTTTAGAGGGCTGGAGCCCCTCTCATATGAGGAAAGGTTAAGAGAATTGGGATTGTTCAGCCTGGGAAAGAGGAGGCTTTGGAGTGCTGTATTTGTGGCCTTCCAGTACCTGAAGGGAGCCTGCAAGAAAGATGGAGAGTCTAGGACTGAAAAGAATTTGAAAACATCTTGTGGGTTCCCAGACAAAACAAAATCTCAGGTCTGTAATTCCCTTTACTGGTCCAGACAGAAGAGGATAGATAACATTTTAGAATACAGACGTGAGTATTAAATGTGACATTGACCTTGAGCTCTAGAATAAACTTTGCATCATGAGAGATCTGGTGTACTTTGTACTTTATTAACATATATCTGTAAACACTATGGGGTCTTGATTGATCTTTGGTATCTAAACATTACATCATAATTAACAACAAATCCAGAAATATATTATAAATACATGAAATAATAGTACATTAACCTAAAGAACAGCAATAAATTGCAACGCTTAGCATAAACTTGAAAACCACTAATGGGCCACTGTGCAGTTTGTTTATACTCTGAGCAGTCGAGAACTCGGCGTAATGTACAGGAACGTGGTGGGGAACAGCACGGCCCAGGGCATAATTTATAGGGGTTTATTCATGGACACAGCTGATTTTTGAAGTTGTTTCTGAGACTGCCACGATGAGCATTGTCCTTTCAGCCTGGTCCATGCCTTCTTCCAGCTCTCCTGAAGAGTTATGGGCTGCTTTGCGTTGCACAGATGGACTTATGCTGGCGTGATGTGAGCTTGTTTAATTCATGCCCTTGGAATTGGAAGTATTCTCTGAATCACCTCCTTGGACTGCCTGTGGTTCTGCTGCTCCTCGTGTATCTGTGAAAGACAAACGAGGCCGTGTTTGAGACCAGTGAGCAATAGGTGAATCACGTGGAACAGCAGCTTCCAAAATACTCTTCGCCACTGCTGAGCAGGGTTTCGTAGCTCTGTTCCTGTAAATCTTAATTCATTGCGCACTCTTCTGTCAACACTTTTTTCTATGCTATTACTGAGCATTAGAACCCTTCTGCCTCTGTGGTTTCAGCCGTGTTTTAGGCAGCCATGGCCACGATGCCCGCTCTGACTGCAGCCAGTGTTTGTGAGCACTTTTGTAAAGAGAGCATTTGGGATTATGGAGTTCCCACTTTCTTCCTGTAGATCAGGAATACTTTTTTTCTGTTTAATGTTTACACTGAGGAAAAAAAAACATCCTGTAGTGATTGTTTCCCAGTTTCTTGGCTGGGGTTGTCATTTGCCAGGCCTGTTGTGTGTAGTTTTTGAAAGAACATAACCCTCAGGGTGCCAACTGGAAACTGAGTACTAAAGTAGAAACACACAGTTTTGTTGCATGCTACAGTGAGATGGAATTTTTTTCTCTGTCATCTCACAGTTCTGTTGTAACTGAGAGTGGCAGTTTCTACACAGTTCATATGTTTGGTTTTGACCAGGAGAATTTGCCACTTTAACAGCAAGTACTGAAATACTCTTGGTGCCATCGTTTTCCCTGGCTCCATAGCCTTTGGGGTTTTTTTGGAGCCTTTACTAATCCCTATGGGGTCTCTAATCCCTTCTGAGCAGTCTGTTAAGGTAAAACATTTTGTAAGCACGATGGGAGCTCCAAGTGCTGCACTGTGGGTCGGTCAGAGCTGGATCCTGGAAGTGCCAAAGCTGTCAGGTTTGGGGAGCTCGCTGAGCTGCATCGTTGGTGGCTCGTTTGGGGATGTCACCAGGACTGAAAGGAGCAAGTGTGCAGCGCTGGTTTTAGTTTATCTCGGTAATGTCGATGGAGCATTTTGTGTGATGGTCTGTCAACCAAATATCTTGTCACAAGTCACCAGACTTAAATCCTTTTTTTATCTCCGAGGCTTCAGGGCTTCATTGGAAACTTGCACTTCAATGAATACTTTGCTGCTTTTGTCTGGAATAGATGGAGTGCATTTCTGGAATATCTGTCAAGATTTTATCAGTGTTTACTCCAATCTGAGTACCTAGTGTATTGTAAAACTGGCTTCAGTGAAATCTTAAAGAATTTTATGTAGTTTATGCTGTTTAATAATATAATGAAAACTAATCCTTAGTCTATATGTTTGTTTGCTGTGGTAAATCCCACTTATGTCCATGGTTCCTTTTAGTCAGCTTTTACCTTTAAAAACATTTTGGAAGAGTTGTTTCAGGACTTTTTTTTCTCTATGATAAATAATTTTAACTTCAGCTACTTGTTTTCTTGAGTTGTCTGCCAGGACGGGCTTGGAAACAAACTTTAATCTCTCTTTTAAAGCATTCCTTCAGGAACAAGAATTTGCTTTCCATCAAAGCGTTGTGTAAAGCACACTTGAAAGAGAATTAAATCCTTCTGGACTTCGTATCTGAGATCTATGCAAGGAGTAACTGTAGTGGAAAATGTTTAACTGTATTTTTATATTTGCTTCAAAACTGACCATTTTAAGCTAAAATAAGATTTGTGCCAGTATCTGTCAAAATCAGGTCCAGTGGTGAGATCTCTCTTTTCTTCTCATCCCTCCCTTTTCCCATTTTTGGGCCATCTCTAAAGATTAAACAAGCAAATAGAAAACATGTAATTGAAATAATTTCCCAGCTCTTTTAAGAATGAAATTCTGTTTGAAAACTACACCAAGATCTTGTGGCTTTCTGCAGCACTTTGCAGCATGATTTGTTTTCATAATCTCAGAACATTTTGGAAAGTACACAAAATTTAGAACTGTGAATTACCATGTATATATACTGAATATGAAGTTCATTGAAAAATGCACCAAAATTCAAGTTATTGCCTAAATGTGAGGGGTTTTTTTCCCATTTCCAGCTCAGATTTGGTTTCAGACATGACCCTTGTGTTGGAGGTGTGCACGTTGGTGGCTTCATTCCCCTGTCACCCCTGTTTTCCAGGTACAGGATATCTCCTTCAGCCACGACTGCCGCTGGGTGGTGGTCAGCACACTCCGAGGCACTTCCCATGTTTTCCCCATCAATCCCTACGGAGGCCAGCCCTGCGTCAGGACTCACATGTCCCCACGGGTGGTCAATCGCATGAGCCGCTTCCAGAAGAGCGCGGGGCTGGAGGAGATTGAGCAGGAGCTGACGTCGAAGCAGGGAGGACGCTGCAGCCCCGTGCCCGGCCTGTCCAGCAGCCCCTCTGGCTCACCTCTCCACGGTAAATCCACTTTCTTCCTTTCTTTCTGTCGTGAGGATAATACGGGTTTCATAAAATGAGGTGCTGTAGATATTGTGCAGAAGTACGTGATGTATGCGGGTACTGCAGGAATGAGCCCAGGTGGAAAGGCAGTTCTAGTTTTGCAGCTTGCTTTAAGTAAATGATGCTATCACAGGTGTGTTAATAATTTCTACTCAAAACTGAAAGTTTGAGGGTCTTCAGGTTTCAAGTTTTGTTTCCATGTAGCACACAGTAAGTAAACTGGTCTGTATTCTAAGAATTTTATTGCCTAGAATTCTCATTGCTCATTGGCCTTGATGATCACAAAGCACATCTGGATATCTACAATAAATACTGCTCGAGAATAAGTGTGGGCAAAGGCAGCAGGAAGCTGATGGCTTCCCACAGATTTGTGTCTACTTTGTGTATGTGTGTGGGAACAATGTAACAAATAATGTGTAAAGGTAAAAAAATCTGTAAGAATTGATTTGTCCATCCTGTTCCTGTGGTGGATGTGCCTTGGAGAAACTGAAAGGATGTGAAGGGGAACCTCAAAAAATGCTCAAAAATTATCAGTGTCACAACTTTTCCAGTTTTGTCTTTCCTTTCAGCCTTCCTGTTTCATGAGGTCTGTGCTAGCAGCTGTTTTGTTTGCATTCAGGATTTGCTGCATCCTTATGCCTCCTTTCTGTTGAGAGTAAGTCACAAGTTCCATGGAAGTGAAAGTTTGAATAGCAGTTTGTTTGGGTAGCCACCCTTTTCCAGTCTGAGAGTATTAAAAATGGCCAGGAACAGTCCCTCTTCCCTAATTATGAGTAGGATTAGGAGCTCTTGTGAAAGCCCAACTATGTGCTGGGCTTTCTGCTATAGAGAGAACCTTTGTGGGATTTCTGAATCAAAGGAACTGTTTTATGACTTGGTGATTATTAAGGGAACCAGACTTGTCTCAGAACAACCCTCTCTATTTTTGCCTTTCTTTGGACTTCTCCCAACAAAGGTTTGTGCGTGGCTGTTCTGGAGCCATCCTCTTCTGCCTGGAGCCACTGGAAGGCACCCAAAACGTGCTCTGAACTTCTTCTTTGAAGACATTTGTGTATCTACCATTTCACTTCCTCTCATCTCTGTACAGCAGCTCAGCCTGAAGCAGGCTGGGGAGTGCTCCAAAGGTTTGCTATGGCACATCCAACCACTTTAAACTGTGGACATCATGGAGAGGAGCGGAAGGAACTGTCAATTTGTGTGGCTATCACCCAGCCAATTCTCTTTTCTGTCAAGGGAAATTGCAGTAAGTTGTTGCCTTTCCAATAGTCTGAGGTACATTTGGAGTTTTGAATAGATTTGACACTTTTTAAAAAGAAGAATCAGCAGTTTCAGGATGCTCAGTGGTGGAGGTAGGAGACAGGTGTGCACAGACGAGTCACTGAGAGAGAGGCAGCAGCTTTTAGGGGAGTGTCTCAAGAGTTCTGGGGCTTCAGTTTGCAGATGTCTGTCTTGAAAGATAATAAATCAGATGTCTTTCAAGATCTGTGTGCAGTCATCACTGCTTGAAAATGAGCTCTTTTAAACAATAGGCTCCACTGGAAGTCTGCACATGGGTGCTGAGAATTAAGGCAGGAAGGTGACTTTGATTCCTGGAGGACTTCACACAGATTGTGCTCATCACTTCCGCAGCGCAGAAGTTGGACACGTGCTATGATTGTGTGCTGGTAACTTGGAAAACTTCATATGAACATTTTCCATGACAAATTTGTGGGGATTGTGTAGAGGAGTTAGCACAGATGTCTTGAAAAAAATTAGGAAAAAAAATAAAATACTTGTGTTTGAAAGAGTCCATTTTGTAAAATACTGTAATATTTTCAATAATTTTATTGCTGCTTTTTCATTTCGGTAATCTTTCAGTTCCCCTGGCTGAAGGCAGGCAGGATATTGAACCCTATTCTAAGCTTTTTATAAAAAGCCATTTATCATCAACTTGTAAAAGACCCCTGAAGTTCAGAGCGATTTTCAGCAGAGGGATTTTGTGTGTGTGTGTGGCAGCAGGATTAGCCAGAGACTGATGATTATTTTAATTTGTGAGCTAAGATGTGTTTATTCAGATTGTAACAGCTCTTTACCATATTATAATGTTAAATTATTGTTGTTTGGAGGAGTCGCGGCAGTCTGGTGACAGAAGTGTAAACGAGTACTTGAAACAGAAAAGAGCAGTTCTGGGTTTAATTCTTTGCTTTACTTCTAACTCGCTCTGCAATCCTTGGTGAATTTTATTCAGCTGATTTTGTCTGTCAGATCTCTGCTGTGTGACAACAGTAATAATCTCTGTTCCCCGCGTGTGGAATGACTTTAATTTTGCAGCTTTCTTCAAGAAGAATAACTGTTATGTTCCTTAATCACCCCTCTAAGTGCAGATGATTATAATGGAAATAAAGCCAGAGACCGTGTCCTGGGGAGCACCATTGCTCTGGGACAAGGTGTTGATTAAGTGACTGATTCAGAGGAGATTGTGGCAAACTGGAGGATTTTTCTGTGTGGAGTCATGTCATCGCGATTTTCCTCTTACATATTTTCCAATTTTCAGTAAACCCTACATTAAAAAACTGCTTTTAATCTTTCAGCTGATATTCCTTAGGCCAAAAGACTGCCCTGGCTTATCTTCCCTTTTGCTTAGCAATTGTAACTTATTGATGGTAACTTGTGATTAGCTTTTGTTCTTGTAAATATTTTCAGAGCTCGGGCTCCGTCATATTTTTCTCACTTGTTTTTTTTCCTCCTGGTTTCAAAATGAAGCTGTTTGCTGTGTATATAGTAGCAAGGCAATCTGTTTACATTGTGTTGGAGCACCCTAGGACTGTTTACCCACACAATGTCAGCCTTTGCTGGGGGTAGGGATGATTTCATTTCCAAATGAATCATTGTTTGGCTTTGTTCTTTCCAGCAGAGTGAAGTAAACTGTTAAACAGAGGATGATAAAGAGATATTTCCTTTGCACCTTTTATAGCCGACAGAGATTTTGTTTGGGCTGTTCTGTCTGTTAATGCAGCGAGGTTGTATTTTTGTCATTCCCTTGGATTGCCAGAGTGTGTTGTCAGGAAAATCTGAGTTATATTGGGATCCTTTTATGGGCTTTTACTGTTATAAGACTGTTACAACATCAGTTGGTTGTTGGGGTGAGCATTAGGGTAAAGTATGGCTTCACTGTGACCATTTTACTTGTATAAAATTTGGTTTATGGTCCTTACCTGTCTCACAGGTATGCTGTGAGGATAAGGGATGAGTAGTTAAAGCAGAGCTATGTCCTGGGTGATGCAAACTTCTCCCTGTTCTCTTCAGGATGCATTTAGGTGTAAAAATGCAGTACTTTACTTGGAAGGTTGAAAACTACATATAATTATTTTTATCCTGCAAATTAAAATTTACATAATGTTATTAATTCTTGCACCACCAGTAAGTGAAATAAAGTCTCTGTAGCTCTGCTCACTCCGTTTTCTCTGTCGTTGGCTGCAGGAATTTCCAGTACTAGAACGAATAATAATCCAGTAAGTTAACATTGGATCTACAGCTACACATCCACACCTACTAAAAATATTCCATAATAATATGATACTCTCTGAATTTGCCTTGCATTTCATTGGGGATTGAAGTATTTATTTATTTGCCAAAAAAACTGTTCATAGTACACCGTGGTTCTGTTTCAGATTTAATACTGGTGCTATGAGGGAGTATATAAATTTAGAATTATGAAAAAAACATGTTGTTCTCGATACAGCACATTCAGACTTGTATTTATCTCTTTATAAATATTTTAGTATGGCACTTTTTCATTGCAAAATCTTTTCTAAGTTTAAAAATCAAAAGGTTTTCTCTTGCTTTTCCTTCATTTGTCACAATCATAACGTGATTAAAATCCAAGTGTAAAACTGGACGTTTGATAAACATGCAGCCTGAGATGCTTTACATATTTTCACGTTAGTTTTCACTATTTCCCAGAGTGAAACTCCTTTTACTAGAAGAATTCTTATGGGAAAGCAGAGTTGAAAGGACTGACATCATCAGCCCTTCCTGAAAAACAGATTGGTTTCCTTTAAGTAACACTCACTTAAGAAACCACCTATTTAGAGAGAGGCAGACAAAAATAGTTTCAAAGAAAATTAACTGTATAACAACTTAAAGCACTGGAGGGCAGTTCCTTTACGAAACTCTGCGAACACGAGCTGACAGCGGTTCTTGGAAAAGTCTCTATTAAGTTTAATTTTTCTCTTTCTAGCGTCTCACGATAGAAAACAGTTCGCGCGGAAACATTCAGAGCAAGCTGCAGCATCGGCCCGTGTTGTTTTAACGTGCTTTTAACATTGCTATTTGTGTCATTGTCGTGTTTCTCCACAGCGTCACACTTGGCTCTTTTTTAATTTAAGCGTAATTTCAAATAATTTCAAATAATTCCTTTTGCAGCTCCGTTTCTTAGCGCAGAGTCCGCCGGCGCCGGCTCCCTCAGCGCTCCCGCCTCGCCCGCCGCGCCCTGCAGGGGGCGCCCTCCCCCCGGCCATGGCGCCTCAGGCGGGGCCGGCCCTGAGGGGGGACCTGGCGTGGAACCGCCGTAACACGGACAAATGGTAGCGATGAGAATAAAACCCTCTCTTTTTCACTAATGCAGGCACTGAGCTGCTCGTATAGGCATCGTAAATATTTATTTATTTGCAAATATAAACCCTCCACATTCTCCGTGCTGCCTGAAGCATCGAGCAGTTCTCTTCACACCTTCGCCTGAAGTTTCCCTTCACGGTTTTAAGAAATCGTGGTTGAGAAAAAAAACAAAATTAATTTACTTGGTGGGAGTTTTCTGCTAATGACTTTTAGGGACCATTCTGTGATTCGGTGATGATTTTTTCTTTCTGCAGCAGTCCCGGTGGTGGCAATGGAAAGTCCCACGTGTAGGGCTGGGAGAAGAGGTGGGAAGGGATGGAATCACCAGTTTGGGAACCGGCCAGCAGCTTACTGCGTTTAAGGAAGCTGTATTTGCTGTGTTTTAGCTGCCTTTTTTCCCCCCCCTCTTTTTTTTTTTTTTTGGAAATGGGTAGGGAATCAGTGGAGTGAAAGAAGTGGGTGGTGTATTTTGGATCGTTTCTGAAGTGGAAGGAAAAGATCCATTCGTTTCAGATAAGTAGGGAAGTAGACTGATAAATTCTGTCACAAGGGAAGTTCGTGTCTGTACATCAAGTGTTTCTGAAGCAGGTTTTTGTAAACAGCACAGATCGAAGACTGGGGCATGTTTGCGTTGATATTTGAAAGAGAAGTTTCAAATATTCCGGATATATTGAAAATTGAAGGAGACGGACATCAGAAGGGAGTTGCAGCTCTGGAGATAGGGAGTGTAAAAATCTGTGACTGAGTGATTTAGCACAGCAAACACTGTAGCAGTGGTCAGAGCAAACTGTTTTGGAAAGGTTGTGGGTAGACACACAGAGGGGAAATAATTGACAGCGCACAGGAGACTGTGATGGCAGAGATGGATCACAAGCTGAAGGGAAAGGGGAAGGCAGAGAGGAGTGGGATTACCACAGATGTGAGCATCCCACTGAAGTTCTCCTATCTAGATGGATGATTTCAGTTTTGGTAACAGCAAATGGAAGGAAATTTTGAGAGGGTCAAGTGCTGGTGTATCAGAGTCAGGTACTGAGGGAGTCCAAGAAGTGGTAACTGGGATTTTAAGTGTTTATCTGAAAATGACTTAATGAATGACAGTTTGTAATTCTATGGTTATTTCAATTGTTCCTTCGATTACTCCCTCTTAGTTTACAGTAAACCCATGTTTTTCCATCCACAAATCTCCCCAGCTAACCAGGTACATAAAAGACAGGCTAGTGCATTTCCTTTTTGTACACTGTAAGTAATAACAATATCCTGCAGCTGATGCAGTGATTTGATCGGGTTTTGCTGTTCCCAATTGGAAATTGATAAATAGTGATATTAATGATCCATGAGAAGGAGCATTCTCGACTTTATATCTTCTCAGTGTGTCAGTTCAGAGGGTTAGGTACACTTGTGTACAGCTGAAATGAGTATGATCAGCATAAAAACCATCACTAGGATTGAGATTTGGGGTAACAGTGCAGCTGAAAAGAGTTGGTCCCTGAAGGAGTGAGGAAAGATTCTCTGCATGGTTCATGGCCAAAGCACAAAGGGGAAGGGCTGGAATTAGGTCAGGAGAAGAGTGGACTAGCACAGGGGAGGCACTGCAGTCCAGACATTTGTTGGTGGGTCAAGGAATGTAAGTGGTTCAAGGGAGCTGCCATCAGTGAAATGACAAAAAGTAGCTTTGCTCACCTGATACAAGCCTGTAATATGTTGGATCAGAAGGTGAGAAAGTAGAATCTAGAGGTTTTCAAGAGACTGTATCAGCTGGAGGAGAAGGTTTAAGTATGGAGGGTGTTGTGTGACAAGGGAGGTTTGGCATGAGGGAAGGTGAAAGCATGTGAAGCTCCGTGTAAGTAACCAACGAGGGGAAGGAATGGGGCAAGAGCTGGTGGGAACAATCACTTTATCTGATGGACATGCTGAGTTCAAGCCCAGACACCTTCTGCTTCCCCTGGCAGTGGGTATTCTGGGAATCCAGGGCTGCTCCCTGGTGTCTGCAGCCTGAATCAGACTCCCTGTCTATATGATTGGTCATAGAAAATGGTGATTGGTGATTTATGCAGTAAATGGGTGTTGCCCTTGCTGCCCTCTTTTTTTTTTAAGTTTATTATTCTTAAGTAAGGCATTTAATCAACTGTGCATCTTTGGTAGCCTGAAAAATGTAAACACTTTATAGAAAGAAACGTAAGCATTAAGATTAGAAATAAAATATACTTCTATCTTTTAAAAGGTTTATCTTTACCCTTAAATATGCTGATTGAGCTTATTCTTTTTCGCTTAGCCCTTGTGGGCTGTTAAAATCAGTTGCTTTTTCCCATCTCAAGGAAATGCATCTTTGACACTTCTCATGACCTGAGTCACGATGCTGTCATGGAGCCAGAAAACATCCTCCACGGTCATGGGTAAAAGAGCAGAGCTGCCAAGGGTGTGTGGTGGGTGCAAGAGGGACAGATTGCTTCAGTTCCTATTCTATGGGTGTTTCAGACAAGCAATTTATTATAATTACCCATGGATATTATTATCAAGTTCTCAAATGCAGTGGTTCTCAAGGCACTTTTTTTTTCCCACATAACTTGGGATAAATCTTGTGTATTCAACCCGGATTGAATTTAGATGCTAAAATATTTGTTCTTATGGTTGCAACTGGAGGGAAAAAAAGGTAGTGGAAAGGTGGGGATAAAAAAATCACAGATGTATTAACATGTAGTTTATAATCAAAATAAATTGTAGTAAGCTCCACCCTTTGGGTAAGGGGCTGCCATTAAACTTTCCCTATCTCCTCACCAAACACATTTGCCTACAGAGATGTCCTTCAGAAATTCCCAGCCCAGTTCATTTTGCAGTTTCTAAGACCAGCAGATCAGTTTTTCTGACTGTGCTGTCTCAATACAAAAAACATTACGCTCATAAAGATAATTTTATTCTGTATCATTTGGAAGAGAAGTCTGCGACACCGGAGTTTTCCAAAGTTTACAGTGCTGAAGTGTCTTGGAGTCGTCCCTGAAAGAAGGCTTTGACTTGAAATCTGTGCTGATCTGAATTATGATGGATGGACACGGCGAGGGGCAGCAATAGCGCATTCTTGTTTTCTCAAGCGCTTCATCATTCACCAGCAGACAGTGTTAGCAAAATTCCCATGTGCAAGAAATCGGAGCAACAGAGCCTCTCCCCAGTGCCCGGAGGCTGCCTGCACGATAACCTCATTAGTGCAGCGTTAGTCTGAGCTCAGAGAGTCCTGTCCTCTCAAGAGTTTGCAAACTCCAGGCCAGAGCTGTAGTAGCCACAGCCTCTGGCCCAGAGCTGGCTTACAGGCACGTGGTGGGGTGGATGGCACTGCCCCTTCGTGTTTGTTTGCAGCATACTCTGCAGCTACACCTGTAGTAGTTATAAGAAACTAATCTTGCACTCTTCCCATCTGTGGAGAGCTGAAGGTGCAAGATCTGTTTCAAAGAGGATGGGCTTGGCCCTGGCCTTTGCTGGAGATGACCCAGCAAAGAGTGGCTGGTTTGGCTGTTTTGGCTAGTAACACTGTCTGGAACAGCCCAGCTGAAGTGTTGCTGCCGCTGCCTGCGCAAAGCCTGAAGCCAACAGCTGGCAAACCAGTTTGGTTGGGTTTATTTTGAGTTTTGCCCATACATGGACTCGAGCCTTGCACAAACAGTATTTTTAGTTAAATAAGTCCTGAAAGATGATTATTATGCCAGACTTGTGTGTGTGTGGTAGTGGAGGGGTTGTTCTTTAAGGAAATCCATCTTTGTTCAGGTAGAGGCAGAGGCAGCAAAAAGGTCATAGGAGTTCCTTCTCTGCTGAGCACAAGAGGAGATTATTGGGTATCAGTGAGTGGGACACTTCATAACCGAGGACAAAGTTCCTGAAACTGAAGATAGTAGAAGAAGCCTAGAAGGAGGAAGGGACTGTTATTGAGGCCATGTTCAGATTTTGAGTGGATGTTGCTGAAGTTCAAGGAGCTCGGGTGAGAGGGCAGGGGACTCTGTCCCAGCAGTGACCAAGACACTTGGGCTGGCGCTTGCATGTCTCTGCAGAGCACTCTGACTTAGGAGCTGTCACCATCACATGCCTTGCCTGGATGCAAACAGAGAGCAAGCTCTACTTTCTTAGGGTGAGCATGAGATTTAGTGCAGCTGTGTTTCCAAAGGTTCCATATCAAACGGATTTAAATGTTACAAAAACAACTGGCTGCGTTATTTTCTCCCGTCCATTCCAATGGAAGCAAGTTAGTGATAGGTTTAGCTCTTGGTAGCTACAGGGTGTGTGTACAGTAGCTAAGACATAATATTCCTCCTTTAATGGGTCTAATTGTACTGGAAATATTGAGGGTTAGGGTGTGAAATGAGTTTAAATTTGATAGGACACAATTCAAGGAAATGGCAATGTAACTTTAATTGAGAGGCGATCGTTAACTAAAATAATTCGTTTCCTGACTTTTTCTAGGAAAATGTCTAACATTTAACAAAGAAAGATAACACGTGTTGGACTGAATAAAACAAAACATGAAAGCAAAAGCCCACTTTGGCAGTAATTAGGGCTCATGGTGCTGGGTGTGTTTCCCGGGCTGTTACTGAGTTTGTCTGTCAGGCTCTTCCAAGGACTTGGTGAGCCAGCATTGCTTCCGCTGGGTTCTCTGCTCGGGTCACAAGGCAGCATTTCTCACCAGGGCGCTGCTGTTTCCTCTTCCGACTGTAGTAGATTACAGATTATACTGGAACATGTCTGAGGAAAGGTCAGAAACGAGGGTGAAAGTCTTGAAACTGAAGCTGGGAAGCTTTCCATTCTCATCCGGGAAACTTTTTGTATTGAATAAAAAGCAAAGCAAAATAAACCGCCACATCCATGACACTTCTGTTTTTCCTGCCATTTTTTGCCTACCAGTTAGAAAGGATTTTATTTCCCTTGCATTATACAATTAGGGAATGTTTAGCTGAGGAATCCTCAGTGTTACACTAAACAGAAATAATGGCCAAACATGGTTAATTTTCCTGTAACTTGGCCTCCACATGATTGCATAGCCTGGAGTTACTGCATTTTTATTTACCAAATTATAGATGTTTATATGTAGTGTTAATGTCAGTAGACTTTGTGGTACCCTTTGAAATGGAGTCTGTTAAATACTGGAAGATATAAAAGCTAATCAAGTAGGGGTTTGAATTTTAATGACACTCCATTACTAAGCTTTTTGTATTGGAGTAATGGAAGAAAAATGGAAAAAATCAACATAGAAGCATTTTATTATAAGACTGAGAGGTGCTTGATACCACTTTAGTTTTTCAAATAAAGTGTATAGAGAAGCTAAAATCCTTCTGATCATTACTTTCCTACCAGAAAAAATTGTCTGGGCCAAATCCTCTTTGCTTTGCTCACTGACAGTTTACACCAAAGAAAATCCTGCAGCACTTGGAGACATGTCATACACATGCTGAAATTTAACGAGTAAAAGAGTTTAACTTCAGTTTATTGATAAGTTGGTGTTTGCATCCCTTAGGTGTCAGGGTGTAGTTTTGGTTTTAAGCTTGGCTGTGATTTAGGAGTTCCATTTCTGTGCACAGATGGGATCTGTGGTACTGATAGATTCAAACTCAGTTGAAATCAGATAAGGAGTGATTTGGTTGCATTAATGTGGTGCTGTGCATGGACTAAAGAGCAGAGTAACAGGGACTTCATCCACATCATTCTTTCAGGATCCTATAAAGTCTTTCTGCCACACTGTGTTGCTGCTGAATGTAATCCTTGGGGCTGGGGAATGTCCCTGCCAAGCTGCATTTGGATGTCTAATTGTGTCATTAGTAGTGCCAAAAATCAGGGTGGTTCTCCTCCTCCTCTCTCCTCAGAGATGATCTCTGACAGCAGTGCCCTCAAGTGCTCCACTCAAACACTGACCAGTTTGAAATCTGGCCTGAATTCATCAAGGCTCTTAGTTGATCAGAAGAGGACACGTAACTGTATTAATTGCTTTCAGTTGATTGATTGCTTTTTGAGCAGTGTTAGAAGCTTGCAAGTCTTGAATGTTTTCCCCTTGATGTCGCTTTCCTTTCTTATCCAAAAATACAATTGAAAACTTAAAAAAGTGTGATTTGATAAAATGTTTAAACCTCATATTCAGGCCTAAAGAGTAGTTTGCAGATTTAACACTGGAGGTTTGTGGAGAGCTGAGGGTGTCTCTGCCCAGGGGTTGAGGAGGGAAGCTCCTCAATGCCGTGGGACCCCGAGCCTGTCCTGCCATACCTGGGAGCTGCTCCTGATGGCTTTTCCACAGATGTCCAGCTTTGTCAAAACTCACTAAATCTTGTGAAGTTTATTTTCCTTATAGCATCTGTATTTTATAATGGTGCTTTTAATTTGTTTTTCTTTTGTCTGCTGGGATTTCTTTTGTCCAGCACTTGCAGGCCTCCCTTTTTTCCTCGGTGGAAGTGAGTCTGTCAGTGATGGCCAGTTTGGGAATACAGCTCGGCCCGGCGGCCGCTCCCTCCCTCTGACAACAAAGCCCATTGTTGTTTTCTTTCTTCGCTTTTATCCTCAGCTTAATCCACTTCTCTTTTGAGTGTCAGTGGGATAAAACGTCTGGAAAAGAGTGGCTCAGGTTTTGGGGGGGATGAGATGGTGATGGTTTTGCAGACTCTCAGCAAACAGGTCCAAAACCAATGGATTGGGTTTTCCATGTCTCAGTAGGCAATGTTTGCCCAACATAAGGCTGCACTTGCAAATAAATTTGTCAGACTCTGGAACCATGGCATCCTCAGCTTTTTGGAAGTTCTATAGTAAAATTAGTAAGAGATTTACCAGCCTAGACTGGCTTTAATGTATCCCATACACAGGTCTGATGTGAAAATCTCCTCTATGGCAGCCCATGGAAAGACACATACTTGACCTGAGGTCTGGGTCCTGAGGGCTCTAGGTGATCACCAAGGGAAAGTGCCTCCTTGCTTGGGATGCTCAGCTGGAAATGATCCCTGAGAGGACACATTTGCCATGGAATTGTGATGGTGATGATGGATTGCAATAGAAGCATTCCTGGAGTAGTCTGTAGGATGAGATCTGTGTGTGTCAGTCTCCAGCCATTTACAGTTACATGCACTGTCCACATGTCAGGAGGTAACTTGAGTTCAGCATTCTGCTGGATGAAAAATACTGGATATTTCTACCCGACTTAAACTTTGGCTTATTTGTTGCTTGTCCTTTGACAGTGAATCAACAATGGCTTGAGCTGTAGAAATAATGTTGATGCTTGACTGCATTCTTTGTGCTCTTTTGGCCCGATCTGACTGCCCTGTGCACACACAACTCCCGTTTTCTGCAGGAGTTTCCTACTTGGAAGGGCTGGAGGAACGGAAGGGTAATTTTTGGGATTCCTGGGTGGATACGGCAGCACACCAGAAAATTAGGGGGTTTTCTTTAACCTTAATCGTCCCCACCATCTTAATACTATTGTAGTCAGATTTACAAGAACAACTTTCCTGTCAGAAATAATTTCTCTTCTCTTTGTAGCATTCCAACTTTTAATTTTTGACTAGTATCAGTTTTAATTACAATTTCTGCAGTTAAGCAACTGACTGTTGCAGCAGAAAATGCAGGTTGGCAGGCAATGGTTATTGTGACATATGTTTGGTATTTACGGCTTTTCCATTTGTCACAGCAGAATTTTTTTATCGTGTTTGTGCTGTGAAGTGCTGTGCGTTACGAGGTCTGGTTTAGTTAATTTTTTATTGAGGTTTGTATATACCAGATTTAGCTATACTTCCAAATACATAGTTACAAATTAAATGCTTGACCTCCTGAATGTTTTTTGGTTTCTTTTGCAAAGAAGAATCATCTTATATTTTAGTCCCTTTCAGAATTTCTTTTACACATTTTCATTCTTTTTTTTTATTGTTTAGTACTTTTTTTTGGGGTTTAATGATGTTTCCTTATATATGAGCCTAAGAATTTGTAAGATGTTGTTCCGACAATTAATAAAAAACTCCGAAGGGATGAGATAATCCTGCAGTTTTTAAAGTGTCCCTAACTGCTCTGGGAGTCCTCAACTTGTATGGAAGCAAAGCAGCTCCTTGTGTAGGAAAGACATCTGTAAATCCCTCATTTCTCTGCATGCAAATAATCCATTGGGTCAGCTGAAGGCTTTGCATATGGAAAACCACATGAAGCTGGGAGCAGAGGGCACTGAGACATCAAATGTGCCTTGAGAGGGGAGAGGGGGCTGTTCCAACCCAGCCTTTGGATCAGTAGTTCAGAGTTAATCATTAGATTCTGAGCAAGTAATAGAAAACAAATTACAGACATTTGGAGCCCCCTCAGTAGATACCGTCGGTGTTTGCTGTGCCCATGTGGATCCAGGGGAATATGGGCGAGGGAAACACTTCCAGAGAGGCCTTGGCTGCAGGAACAGTGACTAATTAGACAATAATGCACAAAACTATTCATACGCCTTCCTGCAAGAACCAAAAACGCATTATTAAACTAATCTTAAAAAAAAAATTAATTGCATCTCAGTCTTATTTAAAACTGTGCTGGGTTTTTTTTTTTTTCCTTTCCCTTTTTCTTTGTATTCTAAGTTGGTGCAGGAAAATTGCTATTAATGAAATCTGCTTTCTGTGAACTTCAATAGGCTTGTTCTTCATTAAAGCCTTGCTATTTCTCTTAAAATGTATTGATGGATGCTCAGGCCAGATACTTATCACAAAATACACTTTGTAATTTCATCATTTCTGTTATTGTGCTTCTCTGAGACATAGAGGTCTGGGGGCTTTGCAGAAAAACCCAAATAAAACCCCCAAGCTTACAGTTATATAGTATTAAAAGAAGGGTGAAGGAAGCATTGAGTGTCTTTAGGATGATGAGACATTCATTAAGATTTTTCCGCCTTCCTTTTCCTATTTTCAATCCATCTGAAGTACCATTAAAGCTTTTCAGGCAGCTTCCTGTGAGAAACCCTTTGCTGTGCTGTTTTTCTTCCTTGAAAAAAAGGTGGCTGCTCTTGAGGCAGATTGTATGGATTTGGCCTGGGATTTGTATAATATCTGTGTAGAATGCATCAGTTGTTTAGGAACCTAATTCCCAATATGGTTCCCTTTTGATTAAGAACAAAGCCAGCATTTCACAGCGTTATAGGAACACAGAAAAACAAGTTAATGATCTAAACCTTTTAATTCATGGTTGCTTGTCTATTTAAAGTACTTTTGATTCTGCTATAAACAGACTGGCCCCTTTTTTTGTTTAACTTCTTTCTTTGGTTTCTTCACATTTCTTTCTTTACTGTCCATGAAATTTGGAGCTAGTTTCCTTTTCCAACTGAAGAATGAAAGGTTGTGACTACAGAGTGATACAGCGAGTAAGAAAGCGTATCCAAACTGGGCGTCCATCCAGCACAGACCTCTTTGAAATCAGCTAAATTTAGGGTTGTTGAGGGCTTTTTTGTTATGTTTTCCCTTTCCTTTTTTTCAGTACCTGTGTTTCATTTTCGTCTTTTTTGAATGAATATGAAATTTGTTACTTTTTTGATCCTTTTTTGATTTTTACATCTAGTTTGGCGTGGCTTTATTTGACATAGTTACTTGATATTTCCCTCCAGCCTTAGTTCTGCAGATGATTATTCTGCTTGTCTTTATCCGTCGAGACAACAAAAGCGACCTTTTCAGGACTTCCAATTACCAACACTGTATGTGGTACTTTAGGAAAATAATTCCCTTCCAGCTACTCCTTTTTTTTAAATAGAGAATTGGAACCCAGAGCTTGTCCTTCAAATCGAACTCGAAAACTTTTCGGTGAACAAAACTGCCAGGCAAGCAGCAGCAGCAGCAGGAATAATTTCCCTTGCATGGAAAGGAATCCTTCCTTATCCCCATATGTAAAATTAGTAATTGCTTCTTCCATTGTAATTTTTTCTTTATCTGAAATGAAGATTAATTTTTCAGATTTTTTTTTCTTTTATTATAACAGCAGCTCGTTTGTGGGTTTTTTGGGTTTTTTTATGTATTTTTTATCTTATTTCAGGCAGATGTAGAAATGGTAAATGAAGAAAAAATTCCAATAATGTGTTTTATTGCATCTCTATCCCATCAAGGTAAATTGAACAGCCAAGACACTTACAATAACTTCACAAACAACAATCCCGGGAATCCTCGACTCCTGCCTCTCCCAAGTTTGACCGTGGTGTTGCCTCTTGCTCAAATCAAGCAGCCAATGACATTAGGGACCATCACCAAACGCACAGGGTAAGTGGCACAAACCTTCCTTTGCCTTCATGATTCATGTGGAAATCATTTATGTTATTAGTGAGAATTAGTTTTATTCTGTATTTTAATTTTGGTGTGTGTCGTTTAATAGCAGCAGAAGGGGGGTGGGAGGAAGAGGAGACTGAAAACATCAGGTAAATAAATACAACCTGAAAACAAATCTCTGTAAATTCAGGAATATTCATTTGAGTGGGTCGGGAGATGTTTTCACACCAGGAGTTGGAATGAAACATAAGCAGAGCTGTATTCAATCAGAATAAAATATGGTTTTACTTTTTTTTCCAAGTTTGTTTATTTTGATTTCTAACCTTTTCAAGCAGAAATGATTTTTGACCATCAGAACTGGAAAGACAGTAAGCCAGGTTGAGCAGAAAGGCAAAACTTAATCCCACTGTTTTCTTGACCTTATTTTTCCTCTGTTGCACTGTTCTGGACTGGGTAATTCACGTGTGGATTTCCACTCCAGAGTCAGCTGCACTTTGGTACTTCTCACGTACCATGATAAAACATTTCAAAGTATTTCTTTGGAAAAGCTCCTCTAAATATGTATAAGATTTTATGAACTTTGTAAACCATAGCAATTTTAAATTAATTAATACTGTGCAACAGCTGACATTTTTCTCTTGCTAAACTTTAAATAATCTTTTATTGCAGTTAAAGCTACAGGGTGATGATTATATTTTCCCTCTCTCATTTTCTGGTTGTTTGAATTCCTGAATATTTTCCACTTAAAAATCTGATTGAGCCGTTAGTTTTCAGAGGGCTTTTATATTTTTAAGGAAAGTAGATCCGAGCATAGCATGTGGTTGGACAAAACAACTGAGAGTCCTACAGCTTCCTAACCTTTTCCTGCATTTTGGCAAACACAGGCACTGCCTCCCTTGCTTCAGTGCTTTTTTGCTCAAGCCCTGCTCGTGAGGTGAATTTTCCCTTGTGTTTCATGAACCGGGAATTATTTTTCAGGCGAGAGCTCACGGTTATTCCCTCTCTCCCTGTGTAATTCCCATATTTGTGCTTGAGCTGAGGAGATGCTATAAAATCCCCTGTTGCTGGGTGCACTGGGTGGGAGTGCTGGGCTGTGCACATGCGTATCCGTTTGTGTCTGTCCAGCAATCCACTCCTGCCCTTGCTGTGAAACGGGAATTTCACGGGGCTCATTGAGCCAAACGTGAACCACGGACACGCAGCTGCCCCAAGCACAGAGAGAAATTCCTCAACTTCACAGATAATTGTAAATGGAACTTAAGAAACAGTGAAGAAGCAGTTTGAGGGTCACGTTGAGGTTTAGCTTCCTCCACAGACACATTTCAGTTGCTTATTTTTGCCTTTTTAGTTTTCTGCTCAGTTTAAGCTGAGTGAAAAAGATTTTGCTGCTGCTCAGGTGAATTTTGGAAGCATATCCAGATGTGATCCTGGATATGGGAAGGGACAGGAAGGGAGGTGGGAGCAGGGGGAGGTTGTCACAGGGCAGGAGGTCACAGTTCCTCAAAGAGGGGAGCTGCCAAAATCCTGACTTGAAAAACACGGCCAGGGAAGGACAGAAATGGAAATGTGGGCTCTCAGAACTGGAGTAGACACTTAGAATCAGGTGGGGCACAGGACAGAAAGAAACTACAAATTCGCCTGAAGGCCTGCCAGGGGAGGTAGGTAATAGGAGCATTGAGGAGAAGGATTGGGAAACAAGCTCTTGGTTTACAGTTGTATTTAATGAAAAATTCTTTACAAAGGTTTCCTTAATGCTGTGTTATATCAGCAAACCTTTCTAAAATTATTGCAATTGTAATAAGTCTTCAGTATTTTATTTAATGTTTTATCCTTAAACATCTAAAACACATTCGGAGTGTTCATACTTGTAGTTTTCTGGTAAATTATACTATTCACAAACTGTCTCTGTTCCATTTTATGTAATTTTTAAAACTAATTAAATTTAAAATGCTCAATGAGGCTTATGTAAGGGGGGAAAACAACAGTCATGGGAAATACCCTGCTGTGTAAATAGAATTTTCATGAATGAGGATCATAATTTTCAGCACAGCCCACGTAGCCTTGTAACACTAAGCCGAGAGCTTCCTTCATTTGTTCTGCATCCAAAATATTTGATGAAAGTACACAAAATTAACATGAAAAGCTGTTATTTATAAAGCAGGGATTTAAGAGGAATGCCTAGGATCCAAGAAGCCTGGCATGCCTAAAATGACCAAATTGAGACAGCAGCCTTAACTTAAACCTCCAGGGGGCAAAGCGTGTGTTTAACATATTTAACATCTGCCCTCATATTTCTGCAAACACATAGCACTGGAAGTCTGTGCAGTGTAAGATTTCGACAGGACAGGGACCATCTGCCTCGCTGGGAGAAGTGTAGGAGGCATGTATTACTGCAAATGGCAAAAGACAGATGTATTTACACCTACATGGTCAGCACCTCTAAGCACTGCTCCGAGGAAACAAGGCTCTTCCTTGGGAGCAGCTGCTGAACCTTGCCATTGTGCAGCGATCAGAAAAGGAGCCGGGCTCGGGATCACTCAGCTTCCACAGTCACTGCTCAGCCTCCCTCAAAGATTCCTCTCCCGTGCTTGTGACTTTGAAAGAATTAAACATTTAATCTGTTGCAGCACATTTAAGCAAGGCTCAAGTACCGTATAATTAGAGGGCTGGATTTGTCCGTTTTATTCGCTCTTAACATCAGCTGCTTTAATATTAAACCTTCCTGAAGTCTTGTAGATTTTATTAACCGAAAAATCGAGCTGGGGTTTGTTCTGCCAGTATCCAAGACAGCAAAATATTTTCCAGGTACTGAAAGGACTGATCAGTGCTCTTAATATCATGCGTCTGGAGCAGAGCTGCAAAGCATGTCATGTTGCTTGACAGGTGGAATGGCAGTAAATTTTTTAAAAGTGTTCCCTGTAGCCCTATGGGAATGAAAGACGGAGTCTGGAATTGTGTCATGACCGTGCTGTTCATTATAGATGCTTTTTTTTCCCCCCTGCAAACATGTTGATTTTGGAACATGTTCTGATCAGTCACTGCTCTGAATGCAAGTTCCATTGTCAGCATGGAGTATCTTGGAGCATCCCCTCTGCCTTCCATCCCTGTCCTTTCCTTCTTCCCTGCCCTCTGCTTCTTCCTTGGCTTTTTCAAGTCTCCCACTGTAATTTCTACACCTTCATCAAGCACTTAATTTTTGTCCCTACATTTTGTCATCCCATTGACTGGCTTTCCTGTAGTTTGTGCTGTCAGCACATTCAGGCTTTCCCAGAGGGGCTCTAACACTAATGAGTAAGGAAGCTTCTGATGTTTTAAAGATTAGGGGGGGATGCAGGACAGCACAAGAGCTGGATTTAATAAGTCTTTCTATATCCATGCCTCAGTTTCCCTCTCAAAATTTTGATAGTAATGCTGCATTCCTTGTCAAGGCTGGTGAATGGGTTAATTCATTGCTCATTTACAAAGAGCTTATAGATTGGAAAGGGGAAGAGCTGCATGATCCATCTCATTGTCTATAAAAGGCAGTGAATCAGAACATTCTAGAATTCAGCTTTGTGCCCCGCAGTAACTCCATAAGTGTTTCCTGGGTTTGTGGAACGAGTTGTAGTTAGTTTCCAGTGGGGACATGGATGAGCTGTAATGGGAAGGAGGGAAAGAAAAGATACAATAATTGCCCCAAAAGAAAAACTATTGTCAAAGTTGGCTCCTCTGACAGCAGCATTTGTTTTAAGTTCCTCAAGGGACAGGGTCATTATATTTGTATCATACTTCACTCCCCAATTCATCCTTGCTGGAGTGAGCAGCCAGGATGGAACCTGCATTAGCTGAGTCTTGTCAAAACACAGAAATCCAGTGTGCCTTGCAGGAAAGGGGTAAACCTTGCTTTTTTCCAGCCAGGAGATTTAGATAGTGTATTTTTAAACATGAAACTCTATCCCTTCTTCATCCCATCCCTCATTCCACCCTCAGTGAGGAAGGGGGAAGTAGGTAAAGTGTCTGATGCAATTTTATCATTTTGATTTTTTATGCACAGAAAGTCACTGATATATCTTGGGTTTATTTTGTCTCAGGGAGCTTCATTTAGCTCAGGGTTACCTATTGCAGCAAACAAAAATAAGTGGTGCAAAATCACCACATTATGGTACAATTAATTAGGAAAAGAACCCTGAAAAAGTAGAGGAAAAAAAAAGTAAAGCTAAAGAATTCAGCACAACTGTCTGAAGCTGGACATTCTCCTTCTAGCACATTTCTAAGATATATTTTATATCACTTCTAGTTTTTGTAATACATTTTAGTAACAAAGCAACTGCTGTAATGATTTGTAATTGATACAAAATACAATTATTTGCACTAAGGTTTGTTCAGGTGTCACTGTTTATGAAAGGATTCTTGATTTAACGTGATGAGGGTTAGAATAAATGGATATTGCACAGCTTATTAAAAGCTTAAATAGTTTTATTAAACATAGCAACACAAAATCAAAGTATTTCAGTTTTCAATTTGCTAAAACTCAGAATCAGGTAAGAAACGGCGAAAATTCTGTCAGAACTTTGAATGGTAAATCATCTCCATTCCATGATTTCCTTTGGAATTCCTCCCTGGCTCTGGGAAAGGGGAACCTGGGTGAGTTTTTGCCTTGGCACTGCTCTCTTGCTGTCACCGAGCGCAGCCATCTGGTGCTGTCTCTTCAAGGCTGGGTTGTCCTGTAATTTGTGGATTCTCTCTCGCTCTCAATTAGCATTCTATCCATATTATGTGAAGGAAATAGTGGAAAACAATTGCTTATGTAAATATCATAGGGAAGAAATGTTTGTCTTTAAAGAAATCAGGTTTTTTGAACAGAAAGGAGGTACTAAGTTAGTTTTCTCACACGTATTTTAATAAGACTCTGGTGTAGTCTTTGGAAGTGTAATTACATTTTCTTCGTGATACAAAATTTTCTGTCCATTTCCATCCATTTTCTATCCAAAACCAACTGAACAAAACCTTCAGTTGAAACCCACCTGGGCCAATTTGTAATTAAAATAAAGAGAATTTGTTAATTTGCAAGTACAATCAGGTCAATATAGCAGTTGTGGAAGAAGAAAAAAACGGTGTTATCTTCTGAGATGTTTAATGGGCTCAGCTAAGTGTTATTTGCCTGAGGTTTGAAGACAGAGCAACTGAGGCAGAGAAGAAGAAGAAGAAATAATGTCCAAAACATCCATGATCATCATTGAGAAATTGAATTCTAAGCTCCCAGGCAGATCCGACCACTCTCCAATGACTCTTCAAATTTACACTCGATACATTCTAGGTTTTAAATTATGTTGGCTTTGGGTTGTGCAGGAGATTTAGCTTTCAATTAAATATTTAAGCAGTGCAATAGTGCTGGACTCGTCTTCTAGACTGGCCTTTGACTCGGGGGCTGGATGTGCTGATTTTATAGATCATTCAGTTCAGACAATTTAATTGGGTTTTACCACTGTTCAAAGATGATATATTAGGTCTAGAAGGGTGGTTGGTTCTGCCAAATGAGCTCTGTCCCCAGAAATGTTAACCAGTTTATTAAACACAAAAAGTTAAAGGCCAGTCCCTTATATGGAGCTCAAAATTTGTTTTTTGGCCTGTAGTACTAATTAAAAATAGGGTTTTTTTCTGTAATATTCTATTCTTTATTGGATTTTTGCATCTTTGCATGTTGAAGAATATATGTCTCTAGGTTTGTACCTTCACCTGAATATTTTTTGAGAGGATCCCTTCATTCATTGATGTTGTGCTCATGTCAGATTTAGTTCACTAAATTCTTTTTTATCAGGCTGGTACCCTTTTAATTGTGTTGGTCTATGGCTGAGTGCTTTATACATCCTTAGTGCTGGACCTTTTCTGGTAATTCATTGTCTGAAAATATTTCACCTGTTCCAACTACCCAGAATTTATCGCTGAGTCAGAGTATGAAAAGAAAACAGAGCCATTGGCATTTACAAAATCAATTATTTAGAGGTTTTGTGGATGATGTTACATCCCAAATGAGACTCAAAAGAAGCCTTGAGCATGTGAGTAGCTCTAAATTTGCCTCCTTTTGCTCCTTTTCAGATTTATTCAAATGTCACTATGGCTATGGCTTTTTAGAGGGAGATATCCATTGAAAATTCCCTCAGATTAATATTGGGTTAAAAACTCTCCACTGTGCAAAATACTTGAACAAAACATGAAATCAAATCGTGCTGTAAATTGTTGGGTGGCCAAAAGCACTCAGCTCTAGATCTGGTGATTTGAACATCAAATACATTTGAAGTAAGTTAGGCCTCTCTTTCCTGCATCTGTGCAAGCTTTTAAGGCGAGGAAGATTATTTCTGGGTCAGCCAGTTGAATGTCATGGGGTGCTTCTGTCCTGGCAAAAGTCTGAGTAATTGTCCCTAAAAGGTTCTGATTGCACCTGTTGGTTTTATTTGACCTCCTCTCAGTAACTTTAAAAGTGCCCCACTGGATCCCTCAGTGTTCCATGGAAAACCCCCACCTCAGACTGATTTGGATGCTAATTCCCTTTTCCTGTCAGTTCTGAGTTCAATACCTGCTGGAGCCCAGCTCTGGCAGCAGACTGGAGGGGGTCCCTGAGCTGTGCCTAACCCCAGCTCTAACTCTGAGCCCAGCTTGCACCGATGTCCCCGCGTGTCCCAGCATGCGGAGCCCTCCCGGCAGCTCCCACCTCTGGGACTGTGCCCAGGGCACTGCTGCTCCCCTGGCAGCTCCTGCAGGGCATCAGCAAGGGCTCTAACAACGATTCTCTTCACTTTCTGCATAAATCTTAATGGCATGATATACACTGTACTTGTTGGGAATTGAGTTCTCATCTAATTTCTGTGCATTTTTCCCCTTTCCGTGAAGACCTTACCTGTTTGGAGCAGGATGTTTTTCCATAAAAGCTCCTTGGTGAGTTCCCAGTTCAAACCCAGCATGCCCATACTCCATTTGCTGTCCTTGCTGAAAATAATAACTCTGTGCTTAGACTGTTTAATTTTGGATTAATTTTTTGTTTTCATTTGTTTACCTGCATGGCTGATCCATAGGTTTCCACCCACATAATTTCACTTTTAAACTATGGGTGCGTGTTCACCATCAAGCGTTGCAAGGAATTGAATTCACTTTTTTTTTTTCCTTTTTTTTACCTTTGAGAGTGCATTTAATTTTTAAGTAGCAGGGAAGTTGAAAAAATAAATTATTTCTAAGTGGGCAGAAATGATTGCAATGTCTTTCCAAACAAGCCTCTCTCTTTTTTTTCTATATTGCTTCCTTTATTATTGTAGCACTAAGTTGCTTACAGACAGAAAACATCGATGATGACCTCTGAAAAATAAGCCAGATTAGCAGTGAGTAGGCAGTAAAGTACTGCAGTGAGAGGTGAAGCAGTAAAATGGGTACTGAAAAAAAAAAAAAAGAAAAGCTGATTACTGTGGAGAAAAAAAAATTACAGAATGGTCTGGGGTGAAAGAGACCTTCAAGATCATCTTGTTCCAACATGGGAAACAGTTTGGTTAAAGTTGAGATATTTGAAATAAAAGGGGATTTTATTTTAATGTGAAAAAATGCAGCATATTATAAGAATACAGACAAGAGAAAAAGCAAGTTTTAACAAGTTTTTTGATGTTGAAGTTTGGTTCAATGTTTGAGCAGTGCTGCATCACCTCAGTCACCACTTTATAGTGGGATTGGGCTTAGATGCTGGAAGTTTTGGATAATAAGCTTGGAAGAAGTAGGAACACCTTAGAAAATTTTAAAACTTCCAGCAAGGATTTTTCTGGGGCTTGGGTTTTTGGGGTTTTTCTGTGGGTTTGGGATTTTCTCTTTGTTTTTAATCTAGCTAAGGAGATCTATTAACTATGCCTAGAAGAACTATAACTAGGAGAAGCAAAGGGAGGGGAGGGAGAGAGAGAGAGGGGAGGAAGAGAAGGAAGGGAAGGGAAAGAAAGGAAAGGAAAGGAGAAAAGAAAGGAAAGGGGAAAGGAAAGGAAAGGAGAAAGGAAAGGAAAGGGGAAAGGAAGGGAAAGGAGGAAACTTTGCCTTACTCATGGAGAATTTCTAATTCCTGAAGTACCTCCCTAAGAACCATTTCTAAATGCAGTTTATGGTGCACCAAAGAGTTTTGCCTGGTGGTGATCTAAGAAGTGCAGAGGCTCTGGAAGAAGAGTCTTGGCAGTGGATTTCTGAGCAAAGGCTGTGTGGGTCACCCCTGCACGAAGCAGGAGACATCGTCAACCAGAAATGGTTTCAGATTGAAGTAAGATTAAAAGGCTGAGATTAAAGAGGGGAATATATGAAATAGGCTCCAAAATTGTTGCCTGTCTTTCACAAGACTCTTTTTGTGGTTTGTTTAATGCCAGTGCTAGCTCAAAAATATGGTCCTTACTCATCTACAGAGAAATTAGGATAAAAAACACACTTTGGGTGGGGGAAGAAATCATGTTGTTTCCATTAAGGTCTTAATGAGACCTAAAATTCTGTAAACAAAATGGATGTTGATTTGACAGCTAAGTGCCTGGTGAATAAAGGACCCTACCATTGCTTTTCGTGCTTTTTCTTGCTTTATTCATGATCTGACAACTGGAAACATCTTTGTTTTCATGTTTTAGGCACAATGATAAATGAATTAAAATTTCTGGACTTTGAGGTTTTTTTTTGTAATTTTATGTGTAATTACAAATTTCATTCAGTATTTTTCTCCTGATACTGTTGTTGCTGCTTATGTAGTCGGATAAAACTTTTTCATTCAGTAGTCAGATGTTTCCATTTCAGTGGGTTTAGTGTGGAATAAGGGCTTTTGTTTTTATGAATCTCATATATTTGGAGCATATTTGTCGGGAATATAAAATCAAAGTGATTTTCAATCTTTTCAGACCGGTACTATTTGACTATAAATATTTGCATATATAAGGCAGCTCCTTCATATCACATATATGCTATTTATTTATTGTTTTAAAGTCATGTCACTTGTTTGACAACGGATTTAAAGATACATTTAAGAGCCAGAAGAATTTTGTGAGACATAAAGCTCCATCATGAACTCTGCAGCCTCTGGTTTTCAAAATATTTTAAAAGTATTAATTCTTACTAGTAAAATAATAATAATTAAAATGTAAACTAATTAAAATATTGTAACTATTTAGTATTTTTACAAAGAGCTACCACAATGCATTTCCAGAGATTATGGCAGAGTTTGATGTGTTACAAAGTCGACAAGTGGGAGCTCTGAAAGGTTTCAGTAGGTCTTAATCTGTTCTTACTGTGTTGGCAGCATGAAAGAACTTGCATGCTGAGCTCAGTCTCTTCATTGCTTTTTAAGCTCTGACAAAGTGATGTCTTAATTTTCTTCTTTAGCTTCCTCCCATCTCCTTTTGTGCCATTTCAGTAGAAAATGTCAGTTGGCCATGTCTGTATCTGCATCTCAGTGCTTCTGCATTTCATCCTCCAAAGTTATATTAGAACATTTAATAATAATACAGATTTCCCCAGGTACATTCTACTCCTGATACAGATTTCTGTACAGATCTAATTGGGGTAAAACTACTGCTGTGTCTCATTGAATTCCAGGTGTGGTTGCACAGTGGAGTAGATGCAGAGAGGAGAAAGTAAACTGCCTTTTCATCCTCCTGATGTCTTAAATGCAATGCTGTTGTTCCTAACGTTTAGGAGAAATGAAGAGAGAAATTATCATGGGGAATGTTTTGGTTCCGTGTGCTTCACTGTCTTGGTTTTAGCGTTGACTCCCAAAAATCTGAATTTCTTCCTGCATCCCTTCACAGGAAAACTATGGTACAATCTTTTGGAAGTTACTGTATTATGAAGATTCTTTTAAAGTAACTGTTTTGTAAAAGTGAGGCCAAATGTGCCTAAATTTCAGCTCTTGGAATAATTTATGAAGTGCTGACAAGCCAAGAGCAAGGAAAGAGCAGGAGTTCATAGCAGAAACAAGTCATTCACCACCTACCTTCAACATAATTGTTTTGTTATCATTTATAAAGCTGAGAGGGTGTTTGCATCTGCAGAATAATGAGGATTTATAGTTTCCAAGTTGTTAAAATATCACAATGACATGTAAAGATGTTTTTCTAATGGCATTACTGTTACTGAAAATAACTGGGCTTTGGAGGTTTGCTGGAGGAATGAAATTGGAGTTGGAATGTATCGATGAAAACTCAGGAGTCGAGTAAAATGATGCTCAAATGAAAGATTCCTCAGCTACAAGAGGCTTCAGAATAGACTTGTTGACATCTCAGCAGTATTTTCAGAAATCTGTCCAAACCAATAAGATGCACAAATCTTTTTTGTTTGTTTGCTTGTCTTTGTTTGCTAGCAGGGCTGAGTTTAACCACATGAGTAATCGTGTTTTACAAGGTCTGCTCTTTCTGTCTACAAAGCATCATCCTCGAAGGGAAAAGCTTCTGGCACTGAAACCAACACTTAAGTGCTTGCCTTGAAAGATGCACATCCTAAAGACAAGATGTGAATAGAACTGAGCTCAGGCCATTTCCTCTAAGGCTGCTTATAATTGCATTTGGTTGAACACAGGTCTGGGGACTCAGAGTGTGGAGAGCTCTGGAAAAATGTGTTGAGTCCCAGGTTCACTTCTGCTTCAAGGCTTGAAGGCAATTCTGTCTTTGTAGAACTTTACTCCAGTTTGTAGCTGAGAATAGCATTTGCTTCCAATTTTTTTTTCCATTTTAAATTACTTCATTAGGTTTGAAAAATCATTTTAATAACCTCAGATTGTGTTCAGTAAAAATTGAGAATATTAAGAATATTATGACAGTATAGAAAGATCCTTTTGTCAAGAGGAAGTGAATATGGCAGAGTCATACCTGTGCTCCTGGTTTGCTTTGTAGTGATTGATGGGTGACACTGTCCTGAACAACATTCATTATTAAACCAAATCATTTATTAATTGAAGTAAGCAACAAGACTTTAATTCACTGGTAGATTTATATTTTCATTTCGGAAGGAATATGAATATGTGAATACTTGAAAAGTGAGAGCTAAAATAATTCTCAATATACAATTTGGTTAAAAATACTCTTTCTGTGACAGATGATGATTTCAAAGTGAAAGAAATCTATTCCAATTTTTTTCTGAGTACCTAATAAAAACTTATTAGTTAACACAATCTCAGTTTAAATATTCTGATATGGAAATATGATGTGCCACTGCAAGCAAGGGAATACATTTATAGTCAGGACCTTTTTGGAGCACAGATTTCTGACCCAGTCATCTGTAGCTGCAGGTTTAACAGTTGGACATTAAGTGCTTTGTGGTGGTTCAATACCAGAGTTACTGACTATAAATTCCAACTGCTCTTTTGGGACATTCCAGCTTCTCCCACATGTACAAGAGCTTCAGCTCTGATCCAAGTCCATGGAAGTTTGTCTGAATCTTTCCGTGGGCTCTGGTCAGTGTGATGGAATTCCTTTGGAAAGAGCTTTTTTGTTTTAATTTCTAGCTGATACATGTGACCATAGGCTTGCCATGTGTATGATCTCTTAGTATAAATTAAATATCATTATAACTACACAGTGTTTTAATTTATTTCTGCTGTTTAAAAATATTCTTCTAGTGCTGAATTTCACACACCTATGCACACACACTTCTCAGAATTGGAGATTGTTATGTAAAAACCAGGTTGATGGGATGGTCTGATCACAGGCTGAAATTGTGTGGAAAAAAGAAATTAATAGAAGAGAAATGGAAAGAAGAGGTGGGGAGGAAGTGAAGGGAGCAGTGAAATAGAGTAGAGTGAAAAATATAAAATAATTAAATTGAAAGGACTAAAAACAAGGGGAACATGAAGAAAAAACAATCCTTTGTGGTTTTGTCAAACAGCTTTTCTCTTAAGGAAACAGTGAAATCCTGATTTAATAAATTGAGGCATGGACAATGCTCTGCCCATAGTTTTGGGTTTCTGCAGAGCAGGAACCTGCAGGTCCCTGTGAGGAGAAACACCTCGGGATGTCTCAATAAACGTCCTGGCCCCCTGGATCTGCTCCATGCACCTCAGGGGTCAGGGCACAGTGTCCCGTCTGCTTTTCCATGGTAGAATTCCTGATGTGTTCTAACAGTGGCTCATGAGTCTGTGCATCGTTTCCCTCTCCTGTACCCTCTGCATGTCCTTCCCTCCCACCCTTTGTCACTCATGTCCCCTGGGTGTTCCTGACTTCCTTGGAAAAGACAAGGAAATATCGACCACCTGGAATGGCTGACCCAGAATCTGTATTTTCATTCCCAAAGGATTTAGGATTTCTTTGTATTTACTTCACAAGTTGTTTCTATTTAATGCAAACGTTCAGTATTGGGTCTTTTAAACAATTCAGTTCTCCATTATGAGCCAGTGCTGTTCTCCAAGTGAATGAATTCAATATTCCAGGAGAGTTTGGGACCTGTTATTGGGAAACACTGAGCATCTGTAAATCCTGCTCAGCCTTATGGGAACTGCAGATATTCCCCATTTCTGAAGTAATATCTTAAAGTTGTTGTTAAGCAAGGGACATCTTAATTTTTTGAGAATTAACTTACGTAATTTTATTTTGTTCTTTCTTTAAAGCAAATCCAAACCAGCTCCACAGATTTCACCCAGTAAGTCTGTGGGAGGGGAGTTTTGTGTTGCTGCAGTCTTTGGAGCTTCAAGGTCATGGTTTGCAAACAATTCCGGTCTCAAACGAGAAAAAGGTTGGTACCTCACAGAATTAGGACTTGCATTTAAACTTAAATTCTTATTTTTTGACAGGTTCTAAGCAATTTGTGGATTTTGTTCCTTAAACTCAGGGGCAATCGAGAATTTTAGGAATGTGCTTGGGGTGCTTTTGGTAAAATGTACAAGAAATTTTAATTAGTGAAATGAATAATTGATATTTTATTGTAATACAATGACAGAAACCCAACTTTGATAGGTCAGTCCAAAGGTACTGTGTGAAGTGGCAGTGAAAAAATTGTGAGATACAAATGAAACACCTTTCCTAAAGCAAATGTACAAGGTATGTTTGGAAATGTGTAATCACCTGAACATACCTTCGTGAGAAACTTCTCTTGTATGAGATATTAATACAATTGTGTGAAAATTGTGTGCTTTGTACAATTTTCTCTTTGTCTCTCCAGCCCTTTTGCTACTTTTAATTCACACTTTTTGCTGCAAGCAAGAGACTTAACACAGAGTCCGCTCTTTTTGCAAAAGCTCCTTCTGTTCCTGCTGTGCTGTTGCAGTAAGATTTTCTGTCTTTCTGCCCCCAGATCAGTCCAAGCAGTTTGTGGTGGAGTCCCTGTACATCATCAGCTGCTACGGGAGCCTGGTGGAGCACGTCCTGGAGCCGCGGCCGCTCAGCACCGCGCCCAAGATCAGCGACGACACCCCCCTGGAGATGGTCACCTGCCCCAGGGCCAGCTGGACTTTGGTTAGGTACCTCAGTCCTGTGACTTTCCCTTCCTTTCAGCCACAAAACACTTGTGATCTTTCTTTTTGAGTGAGCTGCGTGGTGATTGTTGCTCATGTAAAGGCTCCTAAAGTTTTCTGTTGAAGGAGAGAAATTCAAGCTTTGCTTTCCATGCAGTTCTGTCATGTGCCTCAATGGGAGCTAAGCTTCTAAATCCTTCTCTACACATGGAGCTAGACATGAACATGTCTGTGAATCAGTAGAGATCCTTATTAGCTGGTGATTTTAAATGATCAGGTTGTAATTTTCTTTTTATATAAGGACTAGAAACTATTACTTTGGTAGTGTTGAACTACAGAATTCTGCTGTGAGACATGAACAAGGTTCTCACGATGAAGCATTGTGAGTTCTCCTGTGAGCAGCTGAAGGTACCATTTCTAAAGACAGTAGAAGAAATTATTCCTGACATGTGGAAGAAAGTAAAGAAAAATTGATGAGAAAGTGTTGTCAGTGCTTTTGACGTTTTAAAATATTTTTCTATTGATTTTTCTTGGCTCCTACATTCCTTAGTGCTGCTTATGGCTGGACTGGAGTGATCAATACTTGATTTACCAAGCTATTTAGGAATGGCCCACCCTAATTAAAATTACAACACAGACTTCGGGACCATTATTGTTGAAATGAGTAGGTTGTAATGGAATTGAAAATTCTAATTGGATCAATAATCCATAACTTTACACAGCTTTATTCTCACAGTAAGTGCTCAATGACTTCACAGGGTGGAAGCAGTGGTAGTTAACAGAACAAAAAAGTTCCCCAGTTTCTCTTGTGTGTTTATATAACGTCAGCATGACATACAATGTTCTAAACATATTTACCAGCTTAATCTAAACCTCCTTCCTGGGTTTTTTTTAATGCAATCCCTGCTGCAGTCAACAACCAAGTATTGTCTTTGCCTCACAATCTGCACGATTTGGCCCTGCTGCTCCATTGCCTGTGGTGGATTGCAGTGTTTGAACAAGCTAATTTAAATAATTACAAACATTTTGTGAGCTTGTATAGATAATTGCATGTGATGACAGAAACACTGATTTACATTCTCTGTATTAGCTTAAATATTAATAGTCTTGTGTTTTACCTCAGAACTCCTCAGTGGAATGAACTCCAACCACCATTTAATGCAAACCATCCACTGCTCCTGGCTGCAGATGCTGTGCAGTACTACCAGTATCTTCTGGCTGGCTGTGAGTAGCTGACAACTTCTTGTCTTGTCTCATGTGCACGTTTTAAGCAGAGGGTGATTTTCCAAGTTGATTTTTCAGCCAATTTCAGTGGATGTTCAACTCCACAGTAGGGTTGTGTGTAACTGTGTTAGTAAGGATGGAGCAGTGAAAGCTGTGGGAGTGCTTGGCTGGCCCTGAGAGCCACCCACCAGATCCCGTGAAATCTTCAGGGTTTCCTCACCTCATTCCTTCTCATGCTTTTAGCCATTTCCTCCTGTGAATTCTACACTCACTGACAAGAGAGTGCATCTGCATTTCCCTCTGCCTGGGAACTCCTGGTTGCTGGGCTCCTTCCAGCCAGTCTCAGACAGCTGCTTCCCTCAGGAGCCTTGGCACTGCTGCCAGGGATGCTTGCCCACCTGCCTTGGCCTGTGCCTTCCCAGCCACATCATTCCCAGAGAGCCAATATTTCATGGCATGGCATATTCAGAAACATTCATACACCTATAGCTCTATATATATGGTGCATCTATATGATATAAATACACAAGCCCACACATATTTATAATGGTTGTGTAGAAAAATAAGTATTTCTCATTTATTTGACAATTTCAAAGAGAGAAGAGTAGTAAGAGTGAGGAGCAAGTCTCTGTTCTGTCTAGGATCAAAGTGATTTAGCAGTTGAAGTCTCACACAGGAGCAGCTCCTGGCATCTGTTGAGGTTCTCCTGGGGAAACCAGAGCTGTGCACAGTTGTCAGTGCAGGCAGCTTCATGTGACAGGGGCATTCCAGATGCACCAAGTGGCCATGTGGGCGAGGAGGCACTTTGGATGGGACTGGTGAAAGGGACACTGGTGCCAGATTGGATTTGCTGCTTCTACCTGTCCATCTGCTGCATCTGAGTGTTATGGAAACGTGAAAAGTTTGAGTCTTCCTTCTTCTGTGCTGCACAGAAAATTGGGATAAGACTCAAAAGATACAAAAAAATATGAAAAAGTAATTAGTAGTGCACAGCGCCATTAGATTTGCATTTTGGCTGGATTTTTTTTGCTAGATTCCTGCCTTGTTTCACTTGTATCCCACAGAGTGAAACCAGGGATGGATGGGGCTCATTTTGTGTATTTTATTAATGTTTTATTAACAGCTCAAATACTCTTACACACTACAGTATACATATGTGTACAAATACACATTTCAAATGGTTTAGTACTGAAAACTTTTTAAAGAAATAAGAATGAGTAGTAGCTAAATTCCAGTGAATTAGTGAACTTAAAGGGGTTTTGCATATTTGACTGACTTATCCCTTGTTTCCTTTCTGTGATTTCTGTACCTTTCACATATTTTTTGCATGTTCGAATTCACACAGTCACGTTCATGGCACATAATGGAATTGCCATAGAAAAAGGTAACTTTGAAAGTCTGACATCAACATTTCTTGTTTATTTCCTTTCTTCCTTATCTCTCCACTTCGAATTAATTTTTCCATTGCACAGTAGATGCAATATCTGAAACGTGGCCAATTAAAGACCTTGTGTTATTTGAATTATAAGACTTTGAACTCAGGTTTTAATTCTCATAACAGGAATTCTTTAAGCTGGATGTGAAATGGAAAGAATAATAGAATAATAACCACTAAAGACAGCAGAGTATCTAGAGGACATAATGCAAATGGCAATAACACAGATATTTGTGTCTGATTGTCTTTGAACTTTTGTCTTCTGGATTTATTCAGGCTGAAGCTCCTCAGTGAAGTTCCTGACAATGGAGTCCAAGCAGCTTTCCCACAAAAGCCACCTGTTAAAGAGCTGCTAAGCCCAGCTCCGTGGCTCTGCTTACCTGCAGCTCTGCCCTGGGCTGGCTTCAGCTGCAGCCCGGCTTTGCTGGGCTTTAATTGCCAGCAAATGGCTCAGCCGGGGCCGAGCGGGGCTGGTCCATCTGTCTGCCACGTCAGTGCCGAGAGGAGCCGTGGCGCCGTTTCAGGGTCACTATTTGTAGCTGTCTCTCGGAGGTAGAATGCAGCAGTTTCTCTCCGTTTCTGTATAGCATTTCTGCCAATTGTTTGGCTCCATTAAGTGTGCAGGGGAAATAAAAGCCTGAATGACCAAGTCACAAGGGGGTATGGATAGACCCTTTCTTTGTCCACACTCAGAACATTGCATTAGGTCTCATTATCCATTTATAATAAGTGACCTTTGCCCCCTGGGTCATTGAAAAACCCTCAGTGTGCTTTTTAGCACAGAGTACCTCTGTCAGCAGCCGGGCAGAACAATGAGACGTCTGGCAGGCTGCTTGGAGGGCTGCACGGCCAGGTTTTCATAAATAAGAGGTTTGATGCCAAAACACAGGGCCAAAATCTTCCTTAGTCTTTGAAAAATATAAACCAGGCTGGTGACTTCTTGTGCTAAACAGAGAATATTCAAAAAATCCTGCATTAGGTTATCAACACATGGTTCAGCTTTTAATGTTTTTGAAGAATCTGAAAGTTTTATTTGCAGCTAGAAAGGAAGGAACAAGGAACCATTGTTTGAAGAAATGTTTTGTACAACAAGTGTCCAAGACCTTTATCCCAAGGGTATTTGTAAGTGGATCAGCACAGCTGTTTCCTTGCTTTGAGGTCATCTGTGACATCTGCTGCAGAAACCTGCATCAGTGTGTGCAGCTCGTGTCTACCTGAGCACGTTACCACAGCTCAGGCTGCTGCACAGGTATGAAAGTGGGAAGTGAGGGATTTACAGCTTTCTGTAAGTTCATGGCTTGAAAGTGAACTTGCATGTCAAATTCGACAGCCTGCTGGCCTGCAGGAAGTGTCAGGATCCTGCTCCAAACTCTGCAGCAGGTCAGAGAGACTATCACCAGACCTGAGAGCTCCTTCTGACAGAGCAGATTCCAGGCTCACTTGTTCCCATGAGTCCATCCCACAAACCCCTGGATAAATTACAGTCCTCAGGTTTTCAGTGCTGGGTTTTAGGTGTCAGGTATTTCTCTACGCTCCTCACATTTAATACATAATATTCTGCCTTATTTGTGTCTCTAATATTCCCTCTTTATTCACCTGTATCCTGAGCAACTTCCAAATCTAACCACAACATAAGGAAATCTAAGTCACATTTTATTCTTCCTAGATACTTTTCCTATAACATAAATAGCATTATGTGGTGTAGTTAAACTGTCCCAGCAGGCCTGGCAGGGAGGAGAGTTGTGCCAGGCACTGCAGGTGTGCACAGGAATTTGCAATGTTAAAGCTTTCTCCACAGAATTGCCAAGTTTTGTCATTAATTACTCTTTAAATCCTGCCTTCTTCCTCCTGTCTGGTACTTAGGAATTAAGGTGCTTTGGGTTGTATAAACTCTTGAGGATGCTGTTGAGATGTGCTTTCCATGTCCATGACAATCCCCTGGTTGTATTCAGGTTTCTGTCAAATTAATTCTTTCTTCTCTTTTACCAGGCCCTAAAGTTTTGCATATTTGACTGACTTATCCCTTGTTTCCTTTGTATAACTCCTGGACCTTTCACGTGTCTTTTGCATGTTTGAATTCACAGAGTCAGTGTTCATGGTACATAATGGAATGGCCATGGAAATAGGTAACTTTGCATCACCAGAAAGTCTGACATCCTCATTTCTTGTTTATTTCCTTTCTTCCTTATCTCTCCAGTCTGAATTCACTTTTCCATTGCACAGTAGATGCAATATCTGAAACGTGGCCAATTAACACATTAATCAATAAACCCCCTAAAATTGACCAAAAACTGCCCCAAAAAGGTATTG
Source organism: Leptocoma aspasia (assembly GCA_013399835.1). Lineage (NCBI taxonomy): Eukaryota > Metazoa > Chordata > Aves > Passeriformes > Nectariniidae > Leptocoma > Leptocoma aspasia. The sequence goes on from VXAX01007347.1 coordinate 422,036, forward strand.
AATAGATTGAGATCTGATTTCTCTCCTCTGGCTCTGCAAAGGGCACCTTCACATTCCAGGCAAGAGTTTTGGCTCATCAGGACCAATTTCATGGACACGGCCTACAGTTGTCAGAAGTGGGCCAGTGACAAGAATTAATATATTAACTGGTGTGCAGTACTCTGACAAATTGCTTACTAAATACATCAAAATTGATTGGGCATTCTGTGTTTAAATTGACAAATGACTGCATTAGGGGAAGGAGGGAAATCCATTAATTACAGCTGCCCTCAACCATAGGAAATGTAATCGTATAAATATAGATTTTGTTAAAACAAAAGTCTGTACTTTACTCCCGTGTTGCTGGTAAGTGTACTTGCACCTCTTTGCTATTAAACCTGCAATAGGAGGTTTTGAAGACAGATCTTTGCAATTGGCTTTTAAATAATCAAAGAGCATTTCTGTTGTGTTAAAAGAAAAGATGCAGATGTTTCTGCATCCCGCTCTGACCACTTCTGGAAATTGTTTCTCTCTCAGAAAAATGGACCTGTAGCTGAGGCTTCTGCTGTCTCATTAATTGTTTATTCTAAATGCAATGTAATTTGTATTCCAAGATGTGAGCATTCAAACCAGCACTCCGTATTCTCCTTCCCTGTCCCTCTACTGCTCTCTCTTCCCTGTCCCTCTCTGCAAGTCATACTTGCAGGTCTGTTACATTTTTCTGAGTAAGAATTTGCACTTGAGTTAGGCCTGAAGATAGAATCAGTTTTATAGGCTTCGTTAAGGGATTCTTGAAAAGATTAAGGCCTGTATTTATAGCTGCCTTTGACTTTTGGCTGTTACAACAGATTTTAATTTCTGGACCAACTGTTGCACATATCTTGTGTTTCACTGAAAATGCCTTTCATTACAAGTCCAGTTCAGTAACTGTCCATTGTCTTCAAAGGAAGGGGGGGAGCCTTTCCCTGCTGTTTGTTTGGGTTAAATGATAACACCATTTATACAGATAATCTCTGTAGCTCTGACATCATGTTTGCACTTCCTGCTCCCTCTAATGAAATCTGTGCACCCTGGGCAAGACTTCTGTCTCCAAGCAGCATCGTGGTTCTTTATGGCCCCTTTTATATTCCTTTCATACATTCCATTGACAGAAATAAAAATTACATCCACGGAGCTAGTGAGTATGTGGAGAGTCTGAGGGTAAGATGGCGAGTGTATTAAATAACTGTGAATATGTGCTGTGAACACAGACACTGTGAAAACCAAGCTGTGATGCCTGGAATGACAGCCAAGGATTGCCACAGGACCACATTGTGGTCCTCCAGCCCTCCTCAGTGCACAGCAGAGCATGGTGCTGCTCTGGTCATAGCTGGAAGAGCTGGGACTGATAATCCCATTCAGTGTTGTACCTCTTCCTTTCTCCTTGCATTCTTTTGAGGGCACATCTTTAACAATGGATTTGGGATGGAGGAATGCAGGTGCTGGTACATCCCTTCTATATATGCAACTATAGGGTGTTGTGTAGCATTTCTGGGGAGGCCAGAGCTGCTTTGCTCTGGGTGTGTTCAATGTCTGTCACAACCAGCTGGGTTTCAGACAGTAAAACTGATCAAAAGCAGAGCCTGTGCAGTAACAACAGTTACTGTGCTGTGTGGTTATGAGGTGTTCAAAGCCTTTCTGCTCTGCCTCTGTGGCAGGGCCATGCTCAAGCAGGAGCTTGGGGCAGTTTCAGCTGCTCCACTCCAGCATCTCTGCTGGGCTTTACTGGTTCTGCCCTTGGCCAGTTGAACACAGCCCATTTCTGGAGTCCGTGCCTATCCAAACCCAGCTCTGACCTTGCCCTGAAGCGGGGGAGTTTCACCTGAGTTCACCTGAGCTGCCATGGAGAGGAGCTGGAACAAACCATGGGATATGGGTGAACATTTCCACCTGCCCCACTTTGCTGTGCTGCTCATGTGCATGGTGCCCAAATCCTGCCCTTCAGCTGTACCCAGTGCCACAGGTGAGGGCCTTGCCACAAAGTCATGTCAGCTGAGTGCTCCAGGCTTAAAACTGCAACACCAGAGGGCCAGAGAATCCATTTTCTAGATTCCCACTTTGCCATTTTATTCTTTCTACCCAATGTTGCCTCAAGTCAGCGAATCATTTTCATGAAATTCTACTTTCTTATAGTCATATAATAAAAAAGGCAAAATACTTCTTAAAAGAACTTGCTGGGACTCTCATCAGTGGTCTCGAAGGAGTTGTGCAGATGTCCTGTAAAAACCCTTATCCTTGGGGAAAAAATTATAATTCCTTGAAATTTTGAAGAGGGAAATGAGTTTTAGATTTTCCTGTGCAGGAAAATGAGTTTTAGAGTTTCAGAAAATTAATTCTCAAGTGTTTATTTTAACTCTGGTGTTCTCTCTATATATTACATGGAAATCTGGGTATCTGTATGAGCATACAAGTGATAATGTAAGTGATACTGGTAAAATACAGTCTAGAAGAATTTTGGTGATGTAAAAATTGGAAGTTTTTGCTGCATTTAAAACTGTTGCAGATCTGAAATACATACGTTACAAGTGTGTATATGTATATTTATATATATTTTTCAGACTAGAAGTTAGAATATTCCTGAGAAAACTGATTCCAAGCAGGTATTTCTCATACAGAATGTGTTTGGGTTTTCCTGGAAAGAGTCACAAATGGTGAAAATGGAATTTTCAAGTTTGCTTCTTAGACTTGGAGGCATGACAGATTGCAGGTTAATCTGCCTCCGTTTTCCCTTCCAGAAAAGGTGTTTCTAATGAAATTGAGTTCATGGTATTTTTTTTTAGGGAAAACTAAATTTCCCTAAAACTGTAGCCTGCACCTTCTGCTCCCTGCAGCAACCAGGACTGAGTTTGAAAGGAAGGAAATTTAATTTCTGGCTGAGCACTGAGTGATTGGGGTAAATAGGAGCGGGGTAGATGCATCGTTGAGTGAGCAGAGGAGTAACTCACGATACATTCTTGTGAAATATTTGTGAAATAATACAGATGGCAGTGAACTCTGTAAGGTGCATTGGCTGCTGGGAATGTGCCTGTTGAGGTTCTTTTGCAGGGACACACCTGGGCCTGTGCGTGGCTTCATCAGCTCAGCCCCAGCTCGCCCGCCCCAACACGCGCGTTACAGACCGAGCGCTGCAAACAGCGCTGCCACAGCAGCTCAAACACTTTCAGATGTGTACAAACAACAGCAATGAACAAGGGCACATGCTGAAATGGTTCTTTCCTCCTCTTGCATGGTCATCTGGAAGTCCTTAGAGCAGGGTCCGTGAGCACGCAGGGGTCAGTTTTCAAAGCAGCGCGCGGGGATTTCGCCGCGCGCCTCCCGTTGCCGCTAATGGGAGTCAAACGGGTAAATCCCCACGCACCGCTTTGAAAATTTACTACTAAGCCTCCTGACTTCTCACTACATACTTTGATTGTAACAGTAATCCATGGTTAACATAATTTTCCCGACAATAATGTCAAACATACTTTTGAAGTCGGTGAATTATAGAAATAGTTACCTCTTCCATAATTCTTTAAAGATGGCCATCAGATGGATTTCACCGTGGGTTCGTGCAGTTGAAATTATTCTTTAACTCGGAAAAGAATATATTTGTTCTGTTGTGGTGCCGAACTGATTGTCTGCTCAAAGTCTGGGTGTTGAGCAGCTTTAAGGTGCTCCATCCTGTGAATAATATCAGGTTCTAGCTCTGCACAGATTTAAAAGAGCATTGTGCTTGATTGTCCTCCTAAGGGAACTTTGGAGATGGAAGCTGAAATTAAGCACAGGGAATGTATACCAGTCTTTCTTGGGGAAAAAAGTCCGGGCTGTTGACTATCAGACCAGTGTGAGTAAGGAGCAAGCAAACCAGTCATCCAAAAAAAAAAAATCTAAGAAGAATTAATCTCCTAATTACATACCTGCCTGTGTCTTTATTAAAGTGCTGATACAGAGAGTGGATGGTTCATAAAGCACCAAATAAACTCTGAACAGTACACAAATAATGAATTTATCCAGCTCTAATCAGCTGGTGGTGTGAAATAACTCAGTCTGGCTAAACTCCTGCTTTATAGCCCTTTTAAAGCTTAATTTTATTATATTTATGCATATGAGAATCTCAGAAAGTCCTAACAGGAAAAAAAAAATGAGCAGGGAGTAGTTTTGGGTAAAAGAGGATATTTTAATTTGCATGCCATGCTCCTGTAAGGAGTTTACAAGCTGAAAACTGCATTAAAACCAGAACTTTGTTCAGTAACGTGCAGCCACAAGAAAAATTACATTGAGCATATCTCCAGCCTACAAACAGTTTATTGTTAACATGGCTGTGAGTGTTCTGCCCAAAATGAAATCCTGGCCTTTGCTCTTTGTCACACTTGAGCAGAGGTAGAGCCAGAGGCACAGAGCACCAGCTCTGACACAAGCCCACAAAGCATGTGCTGGATGTGAGCTACACAACTGTGGGACTCCAAAAGCAACCCCTGACAGAGCTGAGATCAAATCAGTAACAGGGAAGAAAGGTAAAAGTGATGAATTTGGAGTGGCTCCATGGAGACCTGAACCACAACCATCACATTCTGCTGGTGATGCTGTGGAACAAAGGCATGAAGGAAATAATTCAAATTGTGGAGCTAAATTCCAGCACAAGGACCTCTGAAGTTTGTTGACAATCATGTGATTACCTCAGGTCTCCACACCACCTAGATGTAACTGAGGAACCAGAGAAAAAGCATCAAAATCAAGTATTAGGGTGGGTTTTTTGTGAAAACAAGGGATATGCCTTTTTTATCCTGTGTACCTGTTCAGCATGGACATCACTAGAGACTGGAGGGGTTAGTTAAAGAGTACATTGTCCTGTTCCTATTGCATTTTAGAAACTCATCTGACATTATTAATGTTAATTATATTAAATTATAAATATGGAGATGGAAAAGGCAAGCTCTCTGGGTGTCTGCAGGCATGTGCACGGCAGGCAGCACCAAACAAACAGGCTTTGTTTGCTCTTAATTTGGACAAACATCCAGCCCTTAGAGAAGAGCACATTGGGAATTTCATATATAACTCTCAATTAAATTGAATTGTGCAAAGCTTATTTCTATAAATGAGAAAATTAAAACCTTTTGGTTCAAGAAATACACAAAACTAAGTAAAACTAATGATTTATTGTTCCCAAATTAAAGCCATAAGTGCACACACTACAATTGAACTGTAGTGGTTCTTTGTTCCAACACTTTTATGCTGCTGAAAGATGATAATTTATAATCTTTGAAGGAAGATTTCTCTTAGCTTTAGGTATTTATTGTATAATTAGTCCATCCATGAACAAAACCCACTGTGTGTTAATTCCATTATTCCTCCAGTCTGTATTTATCTAGGTCTTGCTCACGTGGCAGGAATGTCTATGCCAATTATTTGAGATTAATACAAATTGTTTGTTTTCCTTACTTGTCAGTAAATATCATGGAGAAGTTTCTAAACAATCAGGGTTTTTTTTCATACTTATTCATGGAACTGTGTGAATCAGGTCCTGGAATTCCAGAGAAATAGCAGCTCTGCTGTGTTTCAGCCTTTGCTTTGGCTTGTGTTGACACTTGTGTCTCCACAGTCCCTTCTGTGCAGTTTTCCTAACAATTATCACACAAATAACTTCATTTGCAATGTGGTTTTTTTCCAGATACAATCTTCCTTCAATGCAATGGTAACATCACTCCTGTCAGTGCAGAGAAGGGAGCCTGTCAGCTTTTCCCTTGAAGGAGGACAGAGAGTAAAGGTGCCATTATTACTTCTGAGCAGCTCAAAGATCCTTTTTGCCCCTTGCCAAATATTGATGGTAAAACTCTGATTTTTGCTATAGGTACCAGTGCAGTTTTTCAGAAGTGTCCTTGAATGCTCATTTTGGATTGATTTAATAAGCAGACTGTAGAAACTCATGTCCTGTCATATTGCACAGACAGAAGTTGTATGTTTGAATTCTCACCTTAGATTTTTTAATAAACACTTGGTACTTTTTCACTTTGTGTATTTCTAGGTTAAACAAACTCAGTTGCAGTCTGATATTTGATGTGTTTGTTCCAGATGTTGGTGTGAGAACAGAAAAAGTTAAAAGTTAGCATAGCTCAGACACAGGGCATTGGATTGATTATTTTTGGAAGGTACAAACCACCTGCAATTGCAGGAAAATATCTCTCTGCAGCCAAGGCTTTCTTGCTCCTGCTCTGTGTCTGCTCCGTTTGTGACTTCTCCCAATGAAAGAGAAGTTACAGGACAAACAGTAAAAAAAACTTGCTACAAAGCTTTGCAAGAATTGGAATTTTATTATTTGTTATCCTGCATGGTTGGGAAATTCTTCAGAAATTTAAAATACTCTGTATTGCAGCATCAGAATGACCTCACTGACGGGTGAGAGTCTGTTGTAATTTCCAGTGTGAATTCAGATTTTCAAATAATTAAACTGGAAGATAAAAGATTACTCTTGAGCTAAAATTCCTGGAAATGTCCTTCCAGGGTTAAATTAATCTCATCTTGGAACTTGATATCGATGTGAGAGGTGTGTGACCCAGAAATAGAGGGAAAAGAGGAAAAGGGGGCTTTGCATTTTTACACTGTGTTTGTTCCTACAGCTTCAAGGGCATTTTTAACTTGGAAAAATGTGCCCATATGTACATGTGTAACAAGCAGCTCAGTGATGGCAGATCTCCAAGGATCACTTGTCTGATAAGGTCACTTCTCCCAGCACACTGCAAATTCCCACTGGGAATGGTGGGAGTAGGGCCAGTGGTGAGCTGGGATCCGCCATCCCAACCAGCCCCTCTAAACTGGTTTTGTGATAGGTGTGGCACAGAAATGCTGCTTTATTAAACAGCCAAGTAAATGGCTGAGGGCTGACCTCAGCTGAGGCTTTATCACTGCTGCCCTGCTGGTGAACTCTCAGGCAGAGCTTTTCCATGGAATTCAGCATTTCATCACTCCTGGGTGGAAAGAGTTAATGCTGCGCTCGGAAGCTGCGTGGAAACACAAGACCTGTGGCTCCTCAGGGAAAGGCTTCCAGTGCAGCACCAAAATGAATCATTTGTTCAGCTTTTTAGTTGTTTTTTCAAATTTCTTTCTCGCTGTAAAGCCATCTTGGATCTCCAGTAAAATGTTAAAAGTATTTCCCAAGGGAGAAATACAGCGACCAAGCAGGGGGGATGCTGCTCCCTGGGCTGTGTTTTTGCAGCTTCCCTGGTCTTGACAGCTCTGGTAGTTGCCCCTGGGATAGAAAGAATAAAAAAAATATCAGATCAGTCCATAAAGTTCCCGTTGGTTTGAAAGCAAAACCATCTGCTGGAGCCATGAAGTTTGTTAGGGAGTTCAGTAACAGGAAAGCCTGCAGTTGATCAGCTGTGCTCTCTGAAACAGGCAGGAGGATTCAGAGTAAGGAGCCAGGGGAGCATGAGGGCAACAGCAAAATGGGTCAAAATAATGGGTTTGTTTCTTTGGTTTCAAGTACAAACTTGGAGGAAGAGAAGCGGGTGCTGTGATTTCATATTCAGATTGTACTGTGAATCCTCAGGAAGGTGTGTGTGCTCTCTGACAGGAGTTTGGACTAGACAGACACGTCCCTCAGTTGTGGAATTAAGTCTGTCATGGATGTAAGGAAGCAGATGGAGGTGGTTTCTGTGTGATCTGAAAACTGGTGAAGACAAAGCTGAAATAAAGCCTGGGGCTGTTGAGGCGTGAGTGTGCACAGGCACAGACTGGGATTGCAGTGAAAATGGCACATTACAGCTCCACAGGATGGTTTGGGTTGGAAGAGACCTTAAAGATCTTTTATTCCACCTCTGCCATGGGCAGGGACACCTCCCACTGTCCCAGGGTGCTCCAAGCCCTGTCCAGCCTGGCCTTGGACACTTCCACGGATCCAGGGGCAGCCACAGCTGCTCTGGGCGCCCTGTGCCAGGGCCCTGCCACCCTCACAGGGAGGAATTTCTTCTTAATGTATCTCATGGGGAAAACTTGGTGCTTCTTTATCACAGAAGCACAGAATCATTAAGGTTGGAAAGGACTTCCAAAACTATCAAGTCCAATCCATGCTCACTAAACCATACCATGAAGTGCCATCTCTGCTCTTTGTTTGAACCCTTCCAGGGATGGTGACTCCACCATTTCCCTGGGCAGCCTCTTCCATTGCTTGACCACTCTTTTCCAATGAAGAAATTTTTCCTAATATCCAACCTGAGGTTCCTTTGTAAGAATATGTCCTAATTTTTCTGGCACTTGGAATAATTCTGGATTAAGCTGGGCACTGAGCTGAATTTGGGACATTGCAGGTTTGAGAATATGGACACTTTGTGATCCAGAGGTGTGGGAAATGGCTCTGTAGCTTCAGATACTGACACACACAAAACAGGATGGAAATCCCTTTATTCCATGAAGTGTATGCATTTATGCAAAGCTGTTTACATTACAGAGGCGCCATTCTGTATTTATGGCTACCATTGTGTCTACTTTGCCATTAAAACTCCAGTTATTGGGGTTTTACTACATGGCTGTAAAAATTTGTAGTGGTTGGAAGCTTGACACATAAAGGTCAACCCTGCAATAATACAGTTTTTAAAAATTTTAAAAACTTTGATTATAAAATGTGGGAATATAAAAATACTTTGGTATTTTAAGAACTTCAGGTTAAAAGAAGAAGAGTCAATGGGTTATCCTGGTGGTTGTAGGGATACATCCAAGTCAAAGAGCAGGAATATTTTCATCCTTTTAATGTCAAAATTTGAGCTCTTTCTGTGCTTCTAGAAAATTTGTTGTCACAGATTTAGGAAAGCATACATTGCTGTGCCATTAACTTATTTTAAAAGCTATTTTTTTTTTCAATAAAGCATTTAACAGTAAGTCTGATTTTGTGTTTTCTGGGTTTTTTTCAGTGGTGCCACCGGGGAGCCCTGGGCCCATCACCAGGCACGAGTCCTACGACAGCTTGGCCTCCGACCACAGCGGGCAGGAGGATGAGGAGTGGCTGTCCCAGGTATGCTCTGAAGGGCTTCCAGGGCAGCAAAACAGCAGTGGGAGCCACTGGAAATAAAATTCACAACTTTCCTCCAAGTGGGAAGTAAACTTCCAGCAGCCAGGGTATTGCTGTGTGTAAAACTGGCTCCACTCCTGAGTGTGGGTGTGGATCTGGTGGTCCCAAAGCAGATAAAGCCCCAGCATTCCTGGCACAACCACATCCCTGGGAAGCTCAGCATGAAGTGGTTTCAGCTGGCAGCAGCAAGTGACTTGCCTCCCTTTTTCTCCTGGCATGGTCCTTTTTGGACAGGGATGAAGGAAGTTGGCAGAATGATGGTGCCTTTTGGGTGGTGACCTGGGACTCCCTGCATTTGACCATAAAAATGGGCAGTAGCTGCTTTACTTCCTTCCTTCCCTGGTTATCATTTCCTTCTGAGAATTCCTGTGACTTATGGCCAGATATAAATACTGTATTGCTTTCAAACTATCATGCTTGGTGGAGGATTTTTATATGAGGTCAAATCTTTGTCTTGTTATCCAATTTTGCTTTGTCTCAGTCACTGAAGCTTCTCTATAAGAACTCAGTAAATACTTGACCATTTGGCTCGAAACAGAACCTCACTGTAAGAATGTAGGTCATGAATAATGCACTGAGAATTAGTTCCTGTTAGAAATGAAAGGTTAGAGTTAAATAAATAAATAAAATTTACAAATGCTCTGGATTTGCCAAAGCAATTACAAGGTACCTGATCCATGGAATTCACCCTGACAAATTAGGTGGGTTTCCTCTGGTTTAAGAACAATGTTGTTATGGGAGTGATGCATTAAATGTGTTGCTGGGGTGTATGGCATAAATATGAAATATTTATGGATGGGATTTGCTTCTCCTACTGGTGAATAAATCATACACAGCTTTTTCCTGAAATGAGAGGTTAGGTTTCCACATGGACCTGTCCAGGAGGAGCATTCACTGGGGAATCCAGTCATGTGAATTCATTTACCTGTCTGAGGTTTCAGATGTGGCTGCACACTGAGGTGCCTCATTTGTTTGTGCTGTGTCTGATTTCTCTGACCACAAAGATGATTGAACTTCTCAATCAGGGGAGTCAACAGGAATTTTATCTCTGAGCTCATTGGGACCAGATTTCACCCGTAGTTTTCCACCTCTCCAGGACTGTTAGGAGGTATTTGCTTATTTTACTGTTCTGGTGAAACCTCAGGAAAAAAGAGACTATGGTAAACCTCCATTATGGCTGTTTGTTTATTACTAATTCTTGGAAGATATAAGACATCAACAAAACTTAGACTGCTCAAACTTCACCACATCCATCCCTCTAGAAGAGTAAATATATTTATAAAGGGAAAAAAAATCCCAAGTGATGTCACAGAACACGGATAATTCCGAGAATGCTCCTGGAATGTTTAATTCCTGCTGAGAGCAGGAGTGATGAGAGCCCTTGGAGCACAACGACGCTGGCTCTCCCTGAGCAAGCCACTTCAGATTAAGCCTAAAGTGCAAGGATGTTTTTCAAAATTAAAGTGTTGTTATCAACAGTAACAGCAAGCAGTGAAAAAACACCGCCCTTCACTTCAACTTTTCAATTAGAACAGTGGGTAATGTGTGCTGTCAGTGGGAAGTAGATACAATATGTTTGTCCTGCACACAACAGGAGAGTGAATAGGAACATCTGGCCATAGCCTCAGTAAAATTGCAAAGGCATCTGTTTACCTCTCGGCTCTGTGACACTGATGGTTTCAAGCTTAAAATACACAGATTACTTTATCTGTGGCCTAATTTATGCTGCTACATAAAAGCTACTTGCCTCAGAAACTGCTGCAGCCAAGCTGAGTTAGGCTGAGCTAAATGCAAAGATGGAAATAGAGCTGCATAGGCTGTGGCTGTTGTCTGACATTAGAAGAGAACTGACATAATCCAGGGTTTCAAATTGCTCCTTAAAAATGGAGAATCACTACTAGTATACATCTATGTACCTATACAAAAATCTGTTTTCATTAATTCCCTTGCTAACTTGCATTTCTGCTGTGAAGCTGATAGTTGTTTTAGCAGCAACTGATAGGAAGTTCATAGTCTGTTGTAGGCACACAGCTTGTGGTAATTGGGAGTGGGGTTGTGGCTAGTGGGCTACAGCTGTGTCAGACAGGTGATTAGTGTTGAGGGTCATGAGACACACGGTGCTGAGGTGCACTGAGCAATCACAAAAGGGTAGAGAGGACACACAGGTGGAATGCATGTAAGCTCAAGAGTTTAAAAGGTTGTACTGAGGAACAATAAAGAGCAGATGCCTGCAGCCTTCTGAAGTGGTGGTTGTGGCTCCACTGTCCCTCTGCTATAATGGTGAGCCTGATGAGATTCAGCCAGACAACTGCAGACCTAAGAGCAGCAAGATGGTGGAGCAGGCAGACCAAGGACTTAAGAACCTAAAAGTCTGGAATTTGCAATCCAGCTCTCACTGTATCCATGGGAAGCAGTTTAAGCTGTGAACTTCCACAAAGCTCTCCCCCCCAGCCCTGCTCGGGATGGGGGATGTGGGCTCTTGGTTCCTCTCTCTGCTCCATGCAGTTTCAGGTAGAAATGTGTTCTCTGTTGGTCATAGCATTTAAGTTTTGGGGTGTATTTCATCATGGCAAGGGGAGGAAAGAACAGGATTGGGTGGAGTGGTGGCCAGGATGCAGCACTGGTCTTTAGAACAATTTAAGAACTGGAGTTCAGTGTCCTGAGGCTGGTGGTTCATGAGCTTTCAAGTCTCTGCAAGAAGCTCTTGGATGCTAAAGCATCCATTCTCCAGCAAAGACGTCTCCGATTTCCCCTGGTTAAACATTCCTCCAAACACCCTGGCTCAGAACACCCTTTTCACTTGAGAACAGCAGGGATCCAGGAGTCCAGCTACTGAAGGAACCGTTCATTATATGAAGCTGCAGCTCTGTGTTAATCACTGCCCGTATCCCCTTCCCTCAGGTGGAAATTGTGACTCACACTGGGCCTCACCGGCGCCTGTGGATGGGCCCTCAGTTCCAGTTCAAAACCATCCATCCCTCAGGCCAAACCACTGTCATCTCCTCCAGCTCCTCCGTGCTGCAGTCACACGGGCCCAGCGACACCCCCCAGCCTCTCCTGGACTTTGACACAGATGATCTCGATCTCAACAGCCTCAGGTAAAAGTAAAACCAATTTCCCAGCTGCTTCACATTTGTTGTGTGCAAAGCTTGCCTCCTGCCACGTGTGTAGGATGTGTCACAGTTTTTATCAGGCTTGTCCAGAGGAAAGTCTTGGAAGAGCGCACGATGCACCAACGAGAAAAATCTGTCCAGGCCAACCAGCTCAGATTCCTTTTGCTGTCCCTTCTTGGGCACATGACAGGCAAAGACAGCACAAAGCCTGGTGGCCTTGCTCAGTGTCCTCTTGCCTTTCACAGTTTCTGCATTGCTTAATAAATTCATTTTCTCAGATGTGAGTGGGAGCTTTATGCCATGAATTTAGACAGCGATCAGTGTGTTGGAACAGTAAGTGAACTTCTGGAATGTTTTCCTCCTCCCTGTTTTTATTTTTTCCCACTCCTTTTTTTCCTTCCTCGTAATTCTTTTTCATGTATTCAGTTCATCTGGTTTTGGACATTAGCTGATTTTGAACTGGGGGCAGGGGTGAGCTTAGGGAAGGAAGGAGAGTGAAGGTAACTGTGGGTTTACATTTACTGGTGATTTGTAGACGAGATTTATGCTCCAAGTGTTTGTGTCCTGCCCAGTAAGTCTAGATTTAACAAGTTTCCATGCTCCTGACTCTGCATGTGATTTGAAGTCCAAAGTTCTGTGGTAGGGACTTGGATTGTTTGGGACTATGTCTGAAACTCTTAGGAGTAAAGCAAGAGGGGTGGATAATATGACTTATCCCATTAGAAGTGGGCTGATTGTCCTTTGACTGGGTTTGAAATGTGTGATTTCTCCTTGTGTGTAATTACTGCCATGAGTAAGGATATGGCTGTCAAATATTTTGATTTTTTTTTTACGTATATGTATACACATGCAGAAAGAAAGCAGAAATAAAAAGAGATCTATGTTACAAAAGGAATCAACAATTACAAATGGGTCTTTAAAATTCTGCTGTTGAGGAGGGCAATGGAGGCTTTTGAACCAGGTTTGGGTAGGGTGAGCTTTTTCGTTTGAGGCTTCTTGGGAGCTCCCATCTGAGCCATCCTTTGGGAATACCCACTTTGAATCTGTGGGTGGATTATCCCAATCTCAGCTGCACTAAGCAAGGGAAAACAGAAGTTTCCAACAGCTTTTAAGCCATTTCACAATTAAATTGCGGATTCTCATTTGGGTGGGATTGGGCCCTTCTGAGCATGGCCAGGTTGTGACTGAATCCTCTGCCCAGGGAGGAGGTGGAGTCACAACCCCTGGGCGTGTTTAAAAAAGGACTGGACGTGGCACTCAGTGCCATGGCTTGGTTGATGAGGAGCTGTCAGGTCACAGGTTGGACTTGATGATCTCCAAGGTGTTTTCCAGGCAGTTGAGCGTGTGGTTTGTGTGGGTTTTGGCAGGATCCAGCCGGTGCGCTCGGAGCCCGTCAGCATGCCGGGCTCACCGCGGCCCGCGGCCGACCGGCGCGGCGTCTCCACCGTCATCGATGCCACTTCAGGTAGGAACAGCCTCGTGTTGTGTGTCATATCCATCCATCTGCTCTTTTGGTTTGCCTGGTAACTTGTGTACTAATCGTTGCCATCGAGGTTGTCCTGAGTTTCTGCACCACGGGGTAAGTGCTGTCTCGTACAAATACTCAATCCTGCCATGACGATGATTTTGGTTTTTTCTCCCCCTCTTACCACTCAAATGTGAAGTCACAGCATTGTGGTAAGATCTGGACACACTATTTATGTAAAGTTTAACATGAGCTATAGAATGCTAAAAACTGCCTAAACTAAAAAGCAGAACATTTACAAATACTAACATTGAAATGCTTTTATTAATGAATGCCTAAAGCGTAGAATATTACAGTTCCATCTCGTTTATAAAGCAGCTTTCATTGAAATGTAATCATAAATGTAATTGATTTCTGTGAACAGTCAGGACAACAGAAGAGTTTATCTAATGTTTGTGTAATGGGCACATTTTCACTGCTCTGCTCTGAAAAGAGTGTGTAGATTTAATAGTACAGTGGTTGTGTTAATATCAACAGAGTAATAGATGTACTATAAAGTTCTCTTTTCCCCTCAGTGCTGGGGAATAGCCTGTCTAAAGAAACAAGGGCAGCAGCAGAGCTTTATGTTCCAGTGCAGCTGTACAGTGTCTGAGGGTCCACACAGCAGGATTTTGTCAAATAAAATCTCTCACAAGTAGAATTATTAAACACGCAGCATTAGTCAAACAGTCAAGTCGGAGAGGATTTTAATCTTTAGTGATTTGAAAATCCCTGGAGACTCCTGATTGGATTGAGGTTAAACTGTAAAAAGAGACTGTAACACATACAGAAAGGGGTTTCTGAAGGTTGGTTTAAAGAGAGTTAAAATAAAAGCTCCTGTTTCAGACTCTGTTTGCTGTTTGATATAAATGCTGAGTCCAAGATCATTCATTGTTTGCCAAATGAATTTATTTGGGTATTACAGGATATTTCATATATGTGTTTATAACAGAGTTCAATAGTAACCACATTTACTTTGGATATTGAGAATTGTCTTTATAAATTCCATTTTCAAATATTTAAAAGTTGTTAAATTAATTCCTGTTGGGCTTAGACAAACATCTGGTGCTGGTTATTTAAAGGGAATTTTGTTTGTTTTACTACATGGCAAAGTAATTTTGAAAATAATTGTTTGATACAGAAGAAAGTATTAATGCATCAGTTATGATTGTCTGGTGTTTTTTGGTTTTTTTTTTTTTTTTGCCTAGTTCATCTATGCTTATTGCTCCTAAAAGTTTCCAAGTTGGAATGGTAGGAATGCTACAGACTGTGTATGTGACACTTGAGATTCAGAGTGATTAATGACAGAGCTGTGCCTCACTATCAGCTGATACAGAGAGAAATATCAATATTATCAGGGTGGGGATTTTCCCTCCTGTGTAGGAGCAGTGCCTTCACCTGTAACAGATGTGCAATAATTCTGAAATGTGACCATTCTGTAGCTGTAGCACTTCCTAAAGCTGTGTTACTCCACCTACAGCAGGAAAATGGTGTACCTCTTCCTTGCTGAACAACTTTTCCTGAGGTGTGGAGAGGGCTTTCATATGAACTGACTCATGTGAATGTGATGAAGCCTCATTTGTAATGCCTTTAACACGTGTGTCCATATTAAAATTGCCAAAATCCACTGTATACATTGTTAGGATACTGAAAATGTATTTACTGTACAGCAGTGCCTCAGTTTGGTTATAACACTTCATAAGTTTCTTGTAAACAATACTTGGGTTGTGTTAGGGACATGCTGATGGCAGTATTTTATTTACTTCACCCTGACAGGTTGGAATTGATTTTTGATTCAGGGATTTTATGATCTCCTTGCAGGTTTTATATTGCCTGATCCTCCACTCTTTCCCATGCAGAACTTAGGTGTTCAAATTCTAACTTGTGTGATGGTTTAGGGGTGTGAATTGTTGCAGAGTAAAGGGGACACAAGGAAATATGTACACTGTTTTTTGAGATTTCAAACTCTTCTTGTAACAGGGCCCAGCAAAGGAAAGAAGAGTATTTTATGCTTACTCTTTTCCCACCTCTGAGATGTGCAGAAAACTCCATTAATCTCAGCTGTGGATGGGAAGGGCTTGGTTTTAATCCCACTCATGTACAGCATTGGGTTTTTGTGTTCCAATCCACCACTTCAAGTATTCTCATTTCCTGCTCTTCCCACGGCATGCCCTACACGGCTGATGTTCTTTATGGAAAAGACATTTTTAGATTTGAAGGATTTTTAAGTAGGTCATAAATTTTTCCTGCCTGAGCTGAACCAGGAAGTGATTGCTCAGCTCTGCCCCTGCACTGGAGCCTGTTGCACTTGATGAAGATGCTTATCTGGAGGTTTGATTGCCTGTTGCTTGGAGATGCACCCCCTGTGGCGCCTCTGCTTATCTGACTCATCACTTCTCCTTCCTATCAAAAGGCTTCAAGTACATGTTTATCATCTCCCATTATCCTTCTGCCATTCCCAATAGCTTCCTTCCTTCTCCCCCGTTGGTGACAATTCTGTTGGTACATTTATTATGCAGTTTGTGTGGTTTTTTTTAAAGCATGTTTTTTTCCTCATGTGTCCGTAAAACTGTGGTGTGCTAAGGACAATCTCGTGAGATCACTTGCAAAAGTCTTCATTTAAAAAGTGCAAAACTCTAATGCTGTTGTCAATAATGAAAATTTGCAGTGGCATTCTCGAGGTGTTGGCTAAATCTTTAAAAATTTCTTGGATATGTTTTAAAAATGCATTACAATATGGTTCTCTCAACTCAAAATTCTCCTAAGACACTCTTCCCTGGTTTATTTTTTTCAAGAAAAGTTTGCAAAAATTCAGTCATCTAAAGCTACTGGACATTTGTCCCTCAGTGCACATATTTTAGTCGTATGCATCATAGAGAGAATATACCCTCAAGGATTAAATGCACTGTAATTCCAGATGCTGTTCCAGACTGGCAGTTGGAAATGTTAAAGGGGGACAACAGTGAGTTTAAATCTTTGTAAAGCAGGAAGCCTTTGGTGATAATGAGATGATGATAATGCACTGCACAGGTAGGAGCTGCTCCCTGTGTGCAGCAAGCAGAGAGTGTTGGTCCCTCCTCCCCAAAGGTGTGCTCAGGCTGTGGGCTTGGCTTTGACACAGGTGGGTTAAGCCTTAGTAAGTCAGGTTCTATTTATGAGCCCAGAAATGAGAGAGAAACCTTAAGGAGTCCTCCTGTGTGCAGGTGATGCTGCAGCTGAAGGTCACACTCTTTACAGACCCAAACCAACCAGGCACCTCTCTGAATTTTCATTCTGTAATCTGTGGAGGAATGACACACATCAATATGTGTGACATAGCTGAAAAATCAAACCTGGTGGGACTCTCCGAATTTCTTCTGATGCAGAAATTAGGGGTGTAGGCAGGTTAGGATATCTGTACAGTCAACTCTGAGCTTTCAGGGCTCTAGGGGAAGGATTTTGCAGCAGTTGCTGGTCAGTGAGCCTGCCCACAGAGCTGCACTGAGTGTACACACGAGTGTTTCCCTCCAGCAGCACCCCAGGTGTGGGCTCAGGTCCTCAGGTGTGCTCAGTGACTCAGTCCTGCTCATTTAAGAGAAGTGGCTGCATCTGTGTGTCTGTCTATGGAAAGCCTTGTTTATTCCCTCACACAAAGGTTTTGGACACTTATCCATCAGCCAAGTAATGATTTGGTTGCATTGTTAGTGGAGGATGAGAACACTGACAGAGGAATTGTCTAATCTCTTTTTTTGCATCAACCTCTTCCTTTCCTGCTGGGAGAGATCACAGAATAGAATCATAAATCTGTTTCTTTCTTGCCTAGAATAAATGCAGAAATTGAGTGGGAAGGATTTCAGTGAATGGCATTATTTAATGAATAAAATTAATTTGTAGAAGAAAAAGATCCTGAGGATTCTTTTCCTCATTAATTGTGTGTGGGGTGGAGGGAACCTTAATGTTCTCAACTGAAACCTGGTGAGTGCTGTGCTGCAGGGGGATGCACACATCATTTTTTAATGAAGATTGTTTATTACTGTTGTATGAAACTCTGACAATACTAAGCTCTCTTCTGGTTACTTCAATCAATGCCCACTTAAAATCAGCTTGTAATTTAGTACTTCCCTCTCTTTTGTGTGTGACTGGCTGGTCATGGACAGAGAGGGTTTAATGAACAGGAGAATTGACTGGGGCTTTGTGGGGGAGGGACTTGTCCTTTTATTGTTCATCACCACACCTGTGAGGCAGCGACCACGGGACAAATTTTTACTGTCCAGCAATGCTCTCACGTGGAATTTAATAAACACCTCTGCTGTCACACCTTAAACCATCTGAGCTCCTTTCTGTTGTATGCACGATTAAATATTTATTCCCAAACGTTGTAGACCACAAAGTGCTGCCTGGGAGCAGCACAGCTCAGTTATTCAGGTAGTAAAGATGTGTGAATGCAGCTGGCAGATGAAGTCACCAACATTGTGAATTCCCAGGCTGTCCCTGCTGCCACAGGCAATAAATGCCAGGGCTGGGCTCCCATTCCAGGAGCTCCTGTGTCAGGGCTGCCCTGCTTGAGTGGAGCCAGCCGGGGCTGCAGGGAGATGAAATCAATCCGGGCTGCAGTCCTTGACCTGAACCTGTAATTACCTGCATGGGATAAAGGTGGTTTGTTGTGGCAGATAGAGATTGCACTCAGGGCTGCAGAGGATAATGCTGAGCTTTGAAGGCAAGGAAAGGGTTTGGCCCCTGGGCTGTTCTTCACAGCAATTGAGAGGTTTTAATAATGGGCAGAGAACAAGCTGCTCTTAGAGGCCATCACCTGTTCAGTAACACAAAAACACCGATCCAGCACTGCTTGGTTTGTAGTTATTCATCCTGTCAGCCTAAATATACATGAGTTTAAGTTATGCTTCTTTCCTGGAATAACTTCTGTGCTGATCCTGTTAATATATCTATTTTAAATGCTTATTATGTTACCTATTTGCATAACATTTTATGCATTATTCCCTGGCTAGTGACAGCATGTGAGATATCTCAGGTATCTTTGTTTCCTCACATGTGCTCCTGCTCTCTCCATCCAGCTCATCTGCCTTGCTAAGTGTGTGTGTGCATGAGCTGCATAATGCAAAATTCTGGTACTTAGAATGTTTTCAACTTGATTTGTTTCATCTAATTTGAGAAAATGTTATCTGATGATTTTTGAAGAGAGCCTTAAGACAGAACTGACTCCACCAGGCTCCAAGATGCCAATGCAGTGTACATGATTACATCTAGAAACAGCTATGCCCTATAGACTGGGGAGATGTGAGGAGAAATTGAAATGACCTGACACTACTGATGGGGCACTTGCTGCTGGATCATTGCCTGGACTGGGAAAAGACTCAGCTGCAGGAATACATGGAGTAGCATTAATGTCTTGAAACACTGATTTCTGGAGGCAGGAGAAGTACACTGGAGAGGACAGGCGTGGGAGCAGTGAGTGAAAGGCAGCAGAATCATTAAATACTGATTTAATTTTCCACCCTGTGATGATTGTGGGTGGTTTAGTCAGTTTTCTGGAGGTGGCAGCTCACTCCCCACAGCACAACGTGGTGATGTGGGGTTGCTTTACCCTGCAAGGGACAGAGGAGACTCCTCATCCCAGTTTGCCTGTGGTACAGCTGAGCAGTCTAATAGTGATTGAAGTAATTCATCCCTTCTAAGACTGTTGCTTTCAAACCAAGTCTGTATCAGCCTAAAGAAAATCAGTGCTGCGTGCATCTGATCTCCCTGATGCAAGTGAAAATCAAAAAGCAGCAATTTCTAGAGCCTGTTGTGTTGGGTGGAATTTGACTTTAAGCAGTTGAGGTTCCTGGAGGTGCTGCTCTCCTCGTTCACCTCCCCTGTGTGATTTTTGGCCCTGCAGTTCCTCTGTTGATGCCACAGCTCCCTGAGAGCTGAACTGTGACCTCCCCAGCATCGTAACCAAATCCAGGGGAACGGGGTTTTTCTTCACACAGGAAGATAAGTTGCAGTGGGACCCCCAGAGGCCCTGATAATGGTCACTGGCACAGTGCTGCTGCTCCCAGACAGTTGTTCTCGTGTCACACAACCTGCCTGACGCGTGTACAGGGCTCCATTAATGCAGCCTCTGCAGTGTCTCCCTGCTCAAGTGTGAGCTGCTAACTTCCAGTTGGGAAGCCACCTTCAGTTCATATCAGCTGAAAAATTGCAGTGGGCTAGAGCATGGTGTAAGCACAGAAATGCCTTGGGTTTATTTAGGGGGAAAAAAATAATCATATTATCCTAGGTATTTTGTGCTAGTTAGTATAAACTCATTCTTAATATGAGATTCTTATGTGCCCCTTAATTATGTTTCATTAACAGTTGTTAATGCTGTGTGTAGGTAGCTTTAAAGCTCTGAATAAGTGGGAAGTGTTGATTCTAATCATATCTGACACCACAATCTTCTGTGGAACAGCACATGAGCTGAGATTCCCGATGGGCTCCTGTAGGATACAATATTTATTATAGCTGGAGATCTAAGAGCTCCCAGCTACTGTTAAACTTACAAGAGATCCAGAAACCTCAGTGTCTGTACTTGTGTTTTGAGAGATTGCACAGAAATAACACACCACTGGTATTTGCAGGCAGCGTGTGCATTGACATTTCTGCTCTTTTCCTACACTGCTCAAAGGAAGCGTTTTGCAAATCTTTATATTTTTATAAGCTTGTAACATAGTCTAAGCTCATCTATTAATCTAGACTGCTTGAAATGGACTTAAAATGGATGTGCAAGTTAAAAGAAGAGTATTTGAGTTTTGGAGTGAGTATTGTTTCAGGGAAAGCTTTATTTGTAACCAGTTTATAATAGAGACATTTTTATTTAGTGATTTCACTAAATTAAGCTTTATATTTCAAAGTATTTGCTCACCATTTCCCATGTTTGCTTTGAAAACATCTAAATATGCCTCACTATTTCTTGTTGCCACTTTGGCCTGCAGTATAGGCTCTTAGATGTTAGGAGTTTAAGCCATCAGGATTGTGGTTCTGATCTTCTTGAGGTCCTCCAGCTTCTCCTCCTCTCTTTTCAAGAGGTGTTCCAGAACATCAGCCCTTTTCCTCAGGGCTCTGCAGACCCTTCCTTTTGTCTTTCAGCTCCCTCCTGCTGTAAATTTTAACGTAATATCAGCATAAGCACTTATTTTCACCACTGTTAATCCAAAAGTAGCAAGTTTTAGCAATTGTCCATTAGAGTGTGATAAAGATGAGTGAGCAGAATTGTGGATTTGGGGATATGACATGTAAAACTGAGCTATTTGGCATGATAAATTAGCCAGGCATTTCATCTACTCAAAGGTGGAGTTTAATACCTTGAGGGTGTTCCAATCACAGCCTCCTCACCCTGGCTACTCGCTGGAGTAAAGATGTTCTCTGCTGGGAATAAGTATTTATATCTAAGTTGAAATACAGCCTGTTGGTGCTTACTTGTGTATGTATTTTATTGCCTCGGTGACGTAAGGGGTAAGGAAACAGATGGAAAATATTTTGTTTTCCTTAATTATCCACCACTGTGGGATACCCATTGGCTTGGAGCTGTGGCTCCTCCCCTGCCTTGGACACCATCCCTGGCATCACCCCAGCCAGATTTTAATAGTTCTTTATCTGCTGCTTGCAATGCTTTTAACTTTCACTTTTTATTACAACCCAGGCTAAATTGGGTGCTGGTTACTGCTCCAGCTCTGGCTGGAGAGCTCTGAAAGGCCAAAGCTGGTGCCAGCAAGTGGCTGGGAATGGGAGCCTGAGGTGAAAGGAGCCCCTGATTGTCACCATCCTCCTCCTCAGCTGCTCTGGTGTGCAAGCAGAGTCTTGGAGGTCCCAACCTCCAGCTGTGGGGCTTTAATTCCTGCTTGGAACAGCCCACCTGGGTCTCTCCTCCTTCCAAAAGGAACGTGGAGTCTCTGAGGGAGCACGTGAAGCCAAGCACTCCCTGTGCTTAAACCTGGTGCTGCTCCCTTTGTGAAGGTGAAAGGGCACAGTCAGCAAATCCAGAAAATAGGTTTGGGGTTGTTGGCATCATTATCCTGGGATTTGTCCAGGTGAGAGGTGGTCCCTGAGCCCTGGTGCCCCGAGGCTCCGCTCGGTGCAGGCCTGGAAAATGGAGCAAGGGAAAAGCAAAAGGTGCTGATATGAACAACATATGGTTTTTGCTGGAGTTTGGCCACAGATTTAAGGCCTCAGAGTGGATTCCTGGGGCCTTCGTATCCTATCCCAAAACCAACACGAAAGCCTTTCCAAACACATTTTATAAGCTCTGCGATTGTAATAGTCCTATCAAAAATCCCATGTCCCCAGGTCAGGTGGGGTGCAGGCCATCCTCTCCTGAAATCCCAGGCTTGCCAAGCCTTCCTTCCCTGACATTTCCCTCCAGCAACAGCGGGCAACCATTTGTGCCTGGTGTGGAACACCCCGGGGGCCGTGGCACAGCTGCTTTCCCTGGAGCTCACATCTGCTGCAGGAGCAGGGCTGTGTGTCCCAGCTGGCCCTGGCTCCCTGCAACCCACCTGGGCTGCAGGAGAACTGCTGCTGCATTTGTGAGGCTTTGGCACAGCTTGGAGGAGTGGGAGTTTTGGTATCTGACTCTGCCATCCCCTTTTGTGCTGCATTTCCTCGGTGCTGTTGGTGTGAGAAATGACACAATCGTAGCATCTTTCAGTTTTGGGGCACTACAAAGAATCCTGGCTATACCCCTCCAGGAGAGTGCTACCTACCTAATTTTGCCTCGATGCAAAAAAGCAGAGTAAGCCACTGTTGTAGTAAGAATCTTGCTAGCTCCTTGCAATTCCCATTAATTGGGATTTTTGCCTCTATTTTTTACAGCAGGAATGCTGGGTGCTCTACTTTTTGCCCATCACTTAAAATATATTTTAAAAGTAAGGATAATTTTACTTGTAATTGAATGTAAGATGTAGGAAATGGCCGTAGATCATCTGCAAAGGTTTTTTGTTGCTGGTGGATTTTTAACAAGCAGAAAGTTGCCATGAAAGAATTTGGAGAAGCAAAAAGTGCTCTGGTAGTCTTTTGGTTTTGGTGTTTGTGTTAAAGCTCTGAAAAAAAAAAAAAAAAAAAAAACCAAAAAAAAAAGCAAACCAACACCCAGAATACAGTGAAATGCTTAGAGGGAGCTACATTTTAGCACTGAAGTTAGATAAAAAATTCACTGTGTTATAAGTGAACCATTTCCCCCTTGATTTGTGTCCAAAATATGAGGAAAAATCTTGCAGCTGCATTATGCATTTTACAAAAGAACATATGCATGCATTTAAATCATTTACATTTCATCTTTGCTTTCTCTTATTTTTAACCCATATTATGGTGAGTGACAGCATGTTTGGAAAACTGAGGTTGAAAGCAAAGTTTAAACTTTGATGCCCAGTAAGCTGAACTGCCAGCAGTGCCTCACTATTTCATTATTTTATTTCAAAGTTTGGCTCATGCTTTTTTCCTTTCTCTCCAATGAAACATGATTGAAACTTTGTGA
Source organism: Leptocoma aspasia (assembly GCA_013399835.1). Classification (NCBI taxonomy): domain Eukaryota; kingdom Metazoa; phylum Chordata; class Aves; order Passeriformes; family Nectariniidae; genus Leptocoma; species Leptocoma aspasia. Next base: position 445,201 of record VXAX01007347.1, read on the forward strand.
ATCTGGCTGACAAAAAAAAAAATTCAATTATACTGCAGTTGGTTTGTGCTGGTCCTACAGTCCTGCAGAGGAAGATAATCCATCTTTATGGAAGCAGGTTCTGGGAGGATGGAAGATGTTCTGGGTCAGGGCTCAGGGAGATTAATTGGTGATCATTAGGTGGTATCAAATATTCCCCATGCTATAAAATGGTTTTTGATAGGGACTGAGGAGGGGAAGGTGGGGGGAGCCCAGCTCTGTCTGATGCGGCAATTTCTCTGTTAAACTCGTAACTGAGCCACTTCTGCAGCAGGAGCTGACAAAGAGTTTGGTCTGGGGGTGTGATGTTTTGTTTAGTGCCATCAGCAGGCAGCACTCCCCCACTACTGTGCATGAACAAATAAAATCCAGCTTTATTGGCCTAGTTATGGCCTTTTAATAACCCTTCAGTGAGGGATTGTGCAAGGCGTGAAGTGCGAGCGCCCGCTCCGGGTCACGGCACGTGCCGGGGGGACACGGAGCTGCCACGGGGGTGGCAGGTGAGGGCTGTCCCCTTTTCCAGGGGGACACCTGGGCTGTGCAGAGCAGCAGCACCATGCAGAGGTACCAAATGCTGCTGGGGACTGGGCTTTGTCACCTTCCCCTCGTCCCACAGAGCTGCCCCGGTGTGACACTGCCACCAGAGCGGTGACAGGACCCAAAGCTGCCCTGTGAGGAGCCAGCTGCAGCCTGGCTCTGCCACACAGCCAGGCTGGTCCAGAGTACCAGAGCTTGGGTCCATTGCTGCCTCTGAGCCCTGGGGTTGGCAGGGGCAGTTGGACACACACAGAGCCACTGGGTGTGCTTGTAAATGTAGGTTTGAAACTCGGATATTTGCACATATCTCTTGGATTGAGAGCTCAAAATACAGAGGGGCTTTGATCCCTAACAGCTTGCAGAAATTTTTCCTCATTGTCTTCACCTTCCACAAGAGTTAAACTTCTAGTTCTTAATTTATTTTGCTGGTAAAGATTGACTTATAATTGAGGATGTCACGTGGAGGACCTGTAACTTATTTGTATATCCATCCTTGCATGTTTAAAACCAAGTCAAGAAACTAATGAGGTTACAAAAATATTGCTGATCTTGAAGCACATACAGTTGGAGAACATATGCTTTGGTTTTACATTTCTGCCTCTAAAAGGTGACATGTCCCGTGTTTGTCATTTAATTTAACATTCTATATATTTTTAAACGGCTGTATGATTTGAAATCTCCAGATGCCAGGCTTTGTGCTAAATGAGGTTGACAGTTCAGTGATGTGGAAGGCCATTATCTCACCTTTGTGCTTCTAAACTGTAGCCACTTGCCTTTGCCTGCTCATAATGCATTTACTGCCTTACAGCCCAGGAATTTTTAACACCTATTGAAAGCATTAATTAGCTATGCCACACTGATGAGCACTTTAAGTGAAAAGCAAGAATTGATGCTGCTCTTTGAGTTGGTATTTCTCCCATCTCAGAGGATAAGGAGTACCTAGAGAAATGAAACCCCCATATTCCTCAGCACACTCAAGCTGTGAAGCCCTGGCTGTGCCCTGGCCATCACCATAAGTGACAGTGCCACGTCAGAGCTTCTGTCCATGTCCCATCCCTGTCTGTGCCTGGGACAAGAGGCCATGTCCTGATAAACAGCCCTAAATGGCTCCATCCCTGCCAGCTGGTGCTATCTATAAACCAATAAACCAGAATTCAGGCTTTTGCATCCCATTACTGCTGTCCTGAGTCAGCAGCTCTCAGATAGGATCATTTTTCTCTACCCTTGGAAAATGGATAATCATTACTTGGCCTGTTGAAGTTCAGTAATACAAGAATAAATGTGTCAATTGGATCTTAAAAGCTCACCAGCTAGAAACTCTCCCTCTTGTCTGATCAGGCCTCTAGTGCCTTTGATCACCATTTTCTCCTCTTTCTCAGCAAACTTCTTGGTTTTCCCCATTTTCCTGGGCCCTTGTGACAGTGTTCTGCTGCAGATCCCAGCTGTGCTCAGGCACCATAAGGTTTGTATGATTAGTCAGCATTTGGTTTCCATATATAGCAAAACTATGTCTGGAGAAAATATTCTTATGCATATTTCCAGGCAATAGGATCAAAGCCCTCTCTAAGTTCTCAGTTTTAATTTATCTCTTCTTGCTTGCTGTAGAAGGAACATCAAATGGAATCCATGTTTGCAGGAGGGAAGGGAGCCCTTTGCTGGATAGTTTTGGGAGCAGCATTCAGCCCAAAGCTCCAAATCCTGACTTTTCTTCCTCCACAGCATTGCCAAGCTCTGAATTTTGGGGTTTGTGCCTATGTTTCTACCCAGGTGTGCCTTCTTTTTTTGAATTCTGGGACCTCTCCCATTTTTGTTTCATTTTTCCTCAGATTTTCCTCTTGTCTCCAGTCACAGGTGCTGAGCACATCTTCCACCATTGTCACAGTGTTTTCTGTAGTTGTTAATCCCTGTGTTGGCTCCTTTTCTGCTGTAACACATGCACAGCTCACACCCCTGCATCAAAGGAATTCTTGTTCCTGTCTCATCTTTGGAGTTTTTTGGTAAATTCCCCAAATTCCAACCTCTCTTCCTGTTCCTGATATCTGTCAGTATTTGCCTGGAGAAGTGGCTGCCCCATCCCTGGAAGTGTCCAAGGCCCAGGGCTTGGAGCAGTCTGGGATAGTGGAAGATGTTCCTGCCCATGACAGGGGAAGGGAATTGGTGATCTTTAAGGTCCCTTCCCATCCAGACCATCCCATGGCTTGATTTACTCCTCCACAAGAAGCAAAGAGCTGGAAAGTAAAATGTGAACCTTTTCCAGATCTCCACTCATCCTTCAGGTGTCAACTCCCAAAGCTGTGACCCCCAGCAGAAATGTGAGAGCTAACAGCACTTGGAGCTGGGTCTGTGTGAGGAGTTCCCTGGGCAGGTGGATGTTGTGGTATTAGAGGTTGTATTAATGTCAGCTTCATTAGATCCCTTTTTCTGTATCTTTCATTAGATTCTCACAGCAACAATTTGTAAACCTGGATGTTTTTTCAGTGTGGGCACTGCTGGAGACAGCCAGAGGTGACTGTCATTAGTGAGGAAGCAAAACATTTTCATCCAAAGAAGTTTTCTGCATTTTTACTAAGTGAGGTAAACCAAGACATTTGAGACCTTTTTACATCACATTTTCAGAAAGGCCTTTTTTTTTCCTCCTGATAGAAGATCTGCATTAAAAAAACTCCCACATAATTAGTTTGATTTCAGTCATCTACTCAACATTTCTAAGGCACTTGCCAAATGATCCCAGGTGTGGGATTGCAGCAGGTAATTTCCTGAGCTGTATTTGTGCGGATGATTTTCTGTGTTAGAAGATGATATCAGCTCACCTGGCCCCTCAGTGACAGAGAAATCCTTTGTTTATTCATTTAGTAGGCAGATTAACCCTAATGAATCTGGCTTCCTGGAAATAGATACAGGGGACAATAGCAGAGTGAGGAGTGGGGAGAAATGGGGCAAATTCTCTTTTCTTTCTTCACTTGGAAATAATGGTGGCTTTCAGAGCAGGGTGTTTTAAATCTGAAAGGAACGTGAAATATGTCAGCCAGAAATTCTTGATTTTGAACAAAAACTTTTCTTTTGTGCCTCAAAAAGCTAGTGGGGCTTTCTTAGTGTGCCTGCTACAATTCTGCCCTGCTGAACTTGTTGGAATGTTTTGCCCTGTCAAAAATTAGGATAAAGTGAGTATCTGAGATACTTACACTTCATTGTTGGAGGACCTCAGTGTGTGTTCTCTGGAATATGAGGTGTTTGTTAATTATTATTTCTGCGAATTAGAGGTTCATCATACAATCTGTTCAAGTAATTCATACATTATATGAGACAGTCAGAGGAAAGCACTGGAGTCTTGATAGCTGAAATAATTTTATTCTTTCTGGAAATAAAGCTGTGGAATGTGTTTCAAGGTGTGCATCGTGTTTCTGTATACTGGACAGGGGGCAATGCCCATACAGGGTTAGGCTGCACATTTTGCTTCATTTTCAGCTGTTCTCCCCTCTTGAGCTGGCTCAGAAAAACTTCAAGGAGCATTTCAAACAGCTCAATTCCTCCTGTTCCTGCTGTGGGATGCATCCAAGTGTTCTGCATCAGGCATGAAAGGCTGTGCCACATTTATTTAAATAAATGAGCAGTAATTTCTCAGCTGTTGTTGACATCACACTGGACTATTATTCACAGCACAATGTGAGAATTTGCCTGGAAAAGCAGTGAATCCCAAAGCCCTCAGAAAGAGAGGGAAGGATGGTCACTGACTTCAGGGATATAAATCAGGCTCGTGGTGTTACAGGCAGAGTCTCTGCACTATCACTCAGTTTATGTTTGAACAGCATGAATAAATTAACTTATTCCAGCTCAAAGAGGGAATAATGCCATGGTGAATTAAGCTGTGTGTATGTTACTAATTATGTATTTTTTAATGCATACACACGTTAAACAGTCAGGGTTTGAAATCAGGGGGAAACCTTGTAGTTTGCTAGCTCAGATCTCTGCTGGAAGCTACCAGTCAAAGTGTAGACATGAGTACAATGAATGATTTGGCTGCCTTTGAGAGAGGAACAATTTCTTGCATTTTTATGTGACTGGTACTCGAGATGCATTATTCCCAAGACATGGATGTGTAGACACAGATGTGAAAATCTCTTAACTTCCAACCAAACTTTTCCAGATCTTATCACTATAATTTATTCTTTACTCTCTGTAGACTTGAAAAAAATGTCTTCTTTCGCATAACTTTATACATTGGAGGGAAAGGAAAGTTCTGTTCTACCACATGGTAAGTGTTGAAGATGGGATACTGTTGGCTTTAACACGCTGACTTTTGTAGTTGCCTGTAAAAACTCTAGAGTTTCAGAGGGGAAGTGAAAAAACAGAATTTACCTTTCCACAAAGAATAAAAGTTTCCATTGTTCCTCAGTTCCATTGCTGAGAGTACAAGTGGGCAGGAGCAGATAATTTTTTGGATTTAACATCTATACTTGGGTATGTGTATATGTGCATCGGGCAGCAATAAATTACAAATGAATATGTTTGCTTTGTATGGAGATTGTTTTATCCTTCTTAAAGCTACTATTTATATAACCTTTAACCAAACAGAGAGTAGCCAGAGGATTTTTGAGAGTGAAAACTGTTTTTCTGGCTGGGGTGGGGAACAATTTGCCCCCCTCCCCTCGTGCAGCAGGGACTCACCACACTGACGTGCAGACAATTTGCCAGGCATAATTTTTTTTTTTTCCTTCTGCACGTGAAAGCTCAAAATAGATACGTGTCACATTAGGTGTCATTAAAACAGAGCTTGTGATAACTAAATAATAAATTGAGTAGTACCTAATCACTTTCAGAAGATGTTGACACAGTTGCCAGAGATGACTGTCGTGGAGAGCCCTTGGAAGGAGCAGAGACTGTCTGTGTTGGAGGTTTTTTTTTTTTTCCTTTTAGTGGAAACCAAAGGACAACAGTCATTATACGATTCTGTACTTTAAGTATTTTCATAATCCAACATAAATTGGCCCACCCAAGGATTATGTCTGTCTTATAAGGATGTGTTTATATAGTCATTGGGTGAAAGATTGCAGAAGTTGAACCACTAGTTTTGAAAGTTGAGCCAGACCAGGAAAAATCAGGATACAATTTGGCACTTATGGAGACTAAATGATTTCCTTTTTAGCTGCTGATTTCTACTGGGAAATGTATCCTTGGACTGAAAATTGCATCCGGAAAAATGTTTATGTAGTGTTTTTCAAATGACTGATTATTCCTCTAACCTTTAACACGCACTGTGTGTGATTTTCTTCCTTATTAACTCTTTCACAACCAAATGAATTATTTCCTTCGCTGTAAATAAAATTAAGTATATATTTCAATTCCTGCAATATTTTAGGGCTGTAATAATGCAGAAAAAGACAAGCTGGGGATTTTATTGAGTCAGTAACACAGGGAAATCCAGCTCCTCTTGTGTCAGACTCTCCTGGAAGGGGAACATCCTGCTTTGACAGTGAGGCAGGCAGAGCACATGAACTTTTTATCCTGATTACTGCAGAGAAGGAGAACAAATATGTTCCTACCATACCGTCAGATGCAGATTTCTGCCAGCCAGGGGAGATTTCCCCAAGGCTTGTGGCTGAGGTGGAGGGACCGTGCTGCCAACTACTGGCTGTTACTGGCTGCTGAATGCAGTGAATGAATTCATTGTGGGCTTGGGGTTTGTCTGCAGGGGAATTGACCAGTGTATCTAGAACAGAACCAGGAGTTTCAGACAAATCCACAGATGCTCTGTCTGGAGTTAAAATGTTTTCAGGGGTGTTGCTTTCACATAAAGATAAACCATAATTCACTATAGTCACACCATTGGGATCCTCGTGTAGGAAATCCTCACGGGATGCCTTTCCTTGCATGCAGAACCTCATGGGTGCAGGGTGGGAGCTCGCACAGAGGCTGTGCTGCTTGCAGAGCAGCAGCCTGACCTCGCTGAGCTGGTCAGTGCAGGCAACATGCAAACATCACAGGGTGGGACTGAGCCACGTGTCTTTAAAAGGCATCCAAAGTGATCCTGCACACAGTGGATCCCACGCTAACAAATGAGTGGGACTGGAACTGGAGCTTCCACTTTGGCAGAGTTGTCTGTGAATTAGTGTTGGTCTTTTCCTATGTAGAAACGTGGCGAAATTCAAGATTAATTTGTTGAATTCCTGTAAAAAGCATCACCCAGCCCACCACAAGTCATGTACTCCATAAAAATTGCTTGAGTGGAAAAGGGGAGAGAAGACAAGAGCAGCAAGAATCTTATAATCACTGCTCCTGATGTCCTGGCCCTAAAGGCCAGGTTTGTGTCCTGAGAGAGGAAGCAGAGTTGGAAAGAGATGGAATTCCAGCCCTGCCAATGCTGATGGATTGATGCAAAGATGTGCCCTGCTCCCAGCTTGTTCGTGCTGGCCGGGGTGATCTGCCTGTGCCTCTGGCATCAGCTGGGGATGAACTGCTGGAGAACAAAAGCTGCTGTTCCTTGTGGCAATAGTCAGTCATTCTTGGCGTGCTGGGGATGAGGGGAAGTGCCTGGCAGCTGCTCTGTTCTTTCATCTCTTCTTCCAACTCTTTTTGATCGTTTTCTCCTGCAAAGTTTTGGGCTTGTGCAGGGAGATTTGTGTTTATAAGCAAACAGAGGATGCAGCCCTGCTTACCTCAGATAGCTTTTCCCAGGAGCAGTGATTCCCAGGCAGTCTCCTGTATTTGAGGCAATAATGGGTTTAGGAAATTCATAGAATGTTAACAGTCAAATGGCTTTTAACCACCTATCGATGGAGCGAAATTTGGCAGATGACAGAGGAACTTCACGTTTTATTTTTTAAAGCCTAAATAGCTTGTCAGCCGTGCAGAGGGCCTTGAATTTATGAGATCTGAATGTTGGGGTTTGGGGTTTTTTTTTCATGTGGAACCCAGCAGAGTCTCTGACGGAAACTGTTGACCCTTCTTTGTGCTGTTTCTTTACTGTCTCGTCAAACATCTGGAAAACAGCATGTTTGCAGTCATTTCACAACATAATTTTGCATTTACATCATGTGTTATCTGGTAAAAGTTTTCTTGTTTTTTCAAGGAGAGGGGGGGATAAAAGAAAAAAAAATAAAAAAGGAAAAGAAAAATCAGCAAGTCGAAGGCTGCCGTGAGGTCAAGTGGTGCCGGTGGATGCTGCCTGCACTGAACACATGTTCAGCTCCCAAAAGCTGAGGCAGTTCCCAAAAATTTGGTAACCATTAGAGCACTTCCTAAGTCAGTTCCGGATGTCAGGCCCGGGCTGGAGGGGGAAGGGGCGTTCCAGGAGAGGGATTGAGGCTGGCAGCTGATGCAGAGCACGCAAGGCAGAGCGAGACAGGAAAGGGCTGCTCGGGGAGAGGATCAGGAGCTCAGCAGAGGAGCTGTGAACTTGTGCTGCGACCCCGGGCACCTGAGGGCTCGGGGATCAGAAAGGAAATTAAAGGATCTTTTAAGTGGAGTGGGACCAGACAACTGAAAATGACAATTTTTGTCTCTGAGAAAGGAGCGCTGGGGTATATTGAATTCTTTGAAGTAACGGAGCACGGTTGGTGGAGGGGATGTTTTTTGCTGCATTCCACACTCTGGTTTAGCAGCTCCTCTAATAGAACCCGGCCCTAACTTTCCTAAACCACCTATTTATAGTGCTCAAAAGGTTGGACTTTGGGGCACAGTGTGTCCCCTTAGCTGAATACTCTATGCTCCTTTCAATGAGCTGAAAATAGCTACTTAGATAACTCCAAAATTCAAACGAGTATTAATTAATAAGCATAATTAGATTATTTACTTGTATTTTAATTAACACAGTAAATATTTTGTCTTGCTCATGGTAATAAACCTGAGTGTGAGCCTGCAACCCTGCAGAAGTTCATGATGAGTTCACAGCAAAGGTTGTCTCTCTTTCCTTCTCTTTTTGGTGTTCAGGGTTAAACCTTCAGTCAGGAGCTGCTCTGTCCCAGTGGTGCTTTCTGTGCCTTTGGGAATATTTTGGCAGAGGTCAGGCCCAAGGTGCTGCCACTCTGAGTCATGAGGAGGCTTTTTAATACCCTCACAGAGACCCTCTTCACCTCCCAGCTCAAAGGGCATCCATTGTACAGTTTATATAGCCCAAAAAGAAAATAAAGTAGACAACAGTAAATAATTCTGATTTGTTGGTTTAGGACTGTAGATTTTCCTACATTAACCTGAATTTCAGTGCTGGAGTCAGCTCGCTGGAGGGGTGTGATTCCTGGACCCTACTGGGCTTTGGAAGTAGGAACAGTGGAAGATTTTTTTTTTTCTGTGATCTTCCCATAATCACTTTATCTCCATGGGCCAGATTTCCAGGTACCATAGAGATGAGTCTTTACAGGGAAAAAAATCCCAAACCCAGGGATGGCTGCAGTTGTGGTTTTGGAAAAGCTTGCTCTGGGATTTTTGTTCAACAGCCCTTGGACGGGAGGATGCTTAGTTTGCTAATTTGGGTGCCAGTGCTCAGTTTTATGGCTCAGGGTTATTTCTCAGAGGTGCTGGCAGCTGGGGGAGGCACAAGGGCTTGGGTGTGCATTCAGCTTTTTTCTGTGGTGTCTTTGGCAAGCAGTGATGCAGTATTGGGAATTTGGACAATTTAAAGGAATATAAAAAACTATTGAAATACCAATTGTTTCTGCAGCTGGAACATCACACAGTTTTAAAGGGATTGGATGCAGGAGGATGGGTGTGAGCACAGGTAACCTATGCAGATATTTTCTTTTTGAGATGACATCTGTTTAGTTGTGTTTATAAATAACCTTTGAAAACAAGAGAAATGGACAAAATCTTTTCTTCTTCCATTGCAGTAATACATGAGGTGCCTTGGGAATGTGTTATCTTCTATCCATTTCCTTTTCCTCCTCTTTCAGTTCATTGTAAACTGATTTTTTTTTCCTCTAGATATGTTAGGACAGCAGCATGAGGTATCCATTACCAAGTTTGTTTCCCTGAATGCTTTCTAGCAGGAGGCACAAGTGCAATCCACTGAATTAGAGGAACCAAGCTCAAGGGTGAGAGCTTTATCAATAAAGTCCCTTTATCCAGTGAGAACAATTTGTGTGCAGGAGGCTTTTAAATAATATCTCCAAGTGCAAGTCCTGCTAAGCCTAGGAGGTAGGGATGGTTCAGTGGCTGATTATTTTGATGTGGGCCGTTCTTCCTTGAGGCCACTGAGCCTTCAGGTTCCTCCAAGCCTTTAGTGGTCTGTACTTGAGTGTTATTCTTTCCCTGAGAGTGCTGATTAGTGACTTGCGGTATGGATGCTGATTTATCGCAGCCCCGAGTCGCCCCTTGGGGGCTGAGCAGAAACACTCATGAAGGAGCCCTGATTAAAAAGAGTGGTAATGAAGACAAATGTTTCAGAGGGAGTCAAGAGCAAACCAGGCCTTGGCATTCCCACTGCTCCTCTGAGCTTTTTGGAGAGGAGGTAACAGTGGCCAAAGGAAATATTTCCCCCTTGTTGTTTATTTCTCATGGCACTGGAAAAATTTTTCTTTTCCTCCTGGGTGTTCTAACTCTCACTTGTTAACTGCTTTTCATGCAGGGTTGCAATTAACCCTTGGCAGATACTTACCATGTTCCCTTTATATTCACTCTATACATAAAGAAGTTTTTATGTTTTGACCTGTTAACCATTTTAAGATTCTTTAAACTTGACAGTTTCGTCTAATTTCTCACGTCATTAAATCGTACTTTATTTTCCAACAGTCCATTCACAGGAGGTTTGGTGTTTGTTTGATATCTTTAATCATCTTTTTTCCACACTGCCCTTTTTAATAAGGAAAAAGAATGACAAAAAGTAATGCTTACAAACCAGGCTTTAAATCAGAGAGAGGTCAGAAAGTTCCTATCTAGTGTTGGACGTGTAACTGGAGACAAGTCTCAAAAGCACATTGGTAGGTTCTGCATGGTCCGACACTTCTATTAATCAGGAATTCAGAACAAAAATAAATGCAATCATTTCACCCTATTGTAGTTTTTTGGTTTTAATTCTGTGGGTTTTTCCACTTTTAAAGACCAGCCTGGGCTATAATTAGCGTATGAAGTAAAAGCTGAGTAAGTGGAAAAATGTGCCCTGCCTTTATTGGTCTTTGCATTAGATAGGTCTGTTAAAATCCATCCTGATCTCTGCAGTCACTTTCTTGTCAGATTTGTGTGAGGATGCTGTTGATGCAGGGAGGAGCTGTGTCTGTTGCAGGAGTGTTCATCAGAGCAGCAGTGACTCCGTGGCTCCTGAACAGGAGCTTTGGAAGGGGCAGCACTTTGCACTTGGCCTTGTGGAGTTTCACCAGGTTCCTCTGAGTCCCCCTGCGGGGCTGCCCTGCCCTGGAGCACTTCCAGACCCCCTCCCAGTTTGGGGTTGTCTGGAAGGGTGAGCAGAGTGTCCTCCCTCTCTTCTTCCAAGGCTTCCAAGAGGACAATTCCCAGCACAGCCCCTGGCATGCTCCATTTGTACCAGGCACAGCGTGGCCTATCCATCCCTCCTCTCTGAGCTTGGTTGTCCAAAACAACAAGCAAACAAAAACCAAAATGCAGCTGGGAAAATGCAAACTGTGATCCTGCATCTCAGCTAAGCTTGCTGCACCCCCCCGAGCTGGGAGCTCTGGTGAGCATGGCACTGTCCCTGTGCCATCCCTCCAGCCGTGCCAGCAGTCCTTGTTCCCTTCTTTGGGAATCACACGCAGAGCTGGACACTTCCTGACCAGTCACAGTATGTGGATGGCCCTTTGCATTCAGTGAGAATTTCAGGGTATTTTCCAAATGGTAATTAACTTTCTCATGAAATTTTAGCTCATGCTTTGCTTTAGAACAGCATTCTGACCTATCATGCCAAAAGTTTTTTTTCTTCCTAAAATAGTGTGATAAAGGAACAGTTCATCCAAGAAAAAAACATGGAGAAGGGTTTTCTCTGATTGACTGGCCTCGTTCATGATGCACCCAAAAGGTCAAAGACTGTTTTGAGAAAGTATTTTAAAGGATGGGTCTGTGTTTTCTCTCTGTCTGAGAAGCTACTTACAGCTTCCATGGTAGTTCTTGCAGTGTTAAATAAACTCACTGTGCATCTAAGGCTGCTCTTTAATCTTACACTGATTCTAATTCTGATACTTCCAAAGTATTAAAATGTAAACGTTGTCCAGCATTAGGGGTTGGAAAAAGAAAACTAAAATTAAGGTCCCTTAATATATTTTTTGTCCAACTGAATTATTTTTTAGGGTAGAGACAAAGAGTGAAGCAGCATTGCAGAGCATGCACTTCATGATGAGTGAAAGGTTGTCTGTGATTTCATGCCAGGTTTCTTAACTTTTATTTTTAAACCTTTTTTAATTGCTCACCTACTTTGAAAATCCAGCTTGACATCAGAAGCTTTCAAACCTGGCTGTGAAGAAGTGGCTTTTGAAAGTTATTTTTGAAAGCATCGTTTTGTACCCCTCCAAATTCCATTGTTTTAGCTCCAGGTGAACTAATCTACATTTGCTCCACAGTCATACAGAATTCAGGAAATGCTGATTACGTGTGGCTTAGTGAAAAGTCATGTGAGCTGTTTGATGTGAGAAACTCGAGTGTTCGGGGGAGCTCCATCTCGTTAGTAGCAGTGTCTGAACCATGAAGAGATCACAGCAACTGGTGGAAGCTCAGTGGCACCAGCCTTTGTCCCTGAGCCATTGCACTAGTCAGAATTTTGGAAATTTTTGGGTTTAAATCTGATTAACTTGTGGGTGTTGGAGAGCTAGTTTGAGACTGGCATTGCTGCACTAGTCAGTTTGCATCACCATCAGCTGCCCACTAATTATCAGGAAATTTATAGCTGCATTAGGTAAATGTCACTTCACTGCAGTGGCCTGGAATAAGAACGTTTTCTGCTCTGAATTAGCACCATGGGCACGTCTCAGTGAGAGTCTATCCAAGCAAGGAAGGGTTTGATTTATGCACAGGCTTATTAGGGCTTTGAGAAAGGGTAGCTGAAAGATGTTGTATTGCTTTTTTGAACCGTAACATCTCCCCATCGTAAATGTGTGTTTGTTTATTCATTAGGCATAATCACATGTAAAGTGTTTAAAAATAATTTGCTAATTCCAGGATGGAGCTGCGTTCAGCAAAGTGGGATTCTGTGTGTGCTCCATCTGCAGGAGCTCTTCAGAAGGATCATCCAGAACTGGGATGGCTTGGTCTGAGTTCCTTTTGGAGAAATTCAGTGTTAGGGATGTGATACCTCTGCAAATCTCAGCAACTCTTCTCAGCTGTGCCAGAATTAAATCATATCTCCTGGATTCTTATTTCTGAGCTGCTCAGTAGCCTCTTTGACAGAGATTCTGGGTAAATAGTCTGTAAGTATGGACTCAAGGATGTACATTTGTCCATTCTGATGCACAAACCTCTCCTGGAAAAAGCTGAAGGGTCTCACACTCCTAAAAAGTAGAAAAGAAACTTGAATTTTCAAAAAACCCCACATTCATTCTTAATGTACTGGAAATGAAGTTCCCGACTCTTCCCAAAAGATGATTGTGGAATTCATGGTGCTTCAGAACGATGCCAGAGTGTCTGAAGAATTGTCACCATGAATTCTTCATTAATACCAGGGTGAGTGATGGCTGCTCCTCTGTGAATGACGACACCTCAGCAGTTCCAGAAATAAAAGTAACCACTTAGGAAATGCTGGCTAAATTCTAGACAAACTTGTCCTTTATATCTGTTTTAAGGAACTAAGTAGCTTCAGTGGTCCTTTTGCAGCAGCACCCACTGCTGTGACAGGGGAGGTTTGCTGCAGTTAATTAGGCAGTGGAGGGGATTTAAAGAAAGTCGCTGTCCAGTATTAAGCACTTGCCTTCCCTTCTGTTTTCCCTCTTGCTGCTTTTATGGTTCAAAGTGATGCAGATCAGACAAAGCTTTTGCTGCATTCAGCCACTCTTTCTTCTGTGTCAGGAGCACCAGCACTGGCACCCAAACCACCTACTTCAAAAGGGTCTTTGTATTAGATAAGAGCAGACACTTAGAGTCCTTGTCAGAGGAATATCGTTCTTACAAAAAACAAGTCTGCCTGCAGGTCTGCTCAGGGTTGTATTGAAGTTGCTTCCCTTTGTTCTTCCTAAAATACACTTCCCTAAAACCCCCTTCTGCCTGAGCTCCCAATTCCAGCTTGCAAGGGAAGGGTTGAAATTCTGGAAGTAAATTCAGCCCCAAACAGGGTTAATGCCCCTGCAGATGTTAAAACTGTCCTGTGAGGGAAGACTTCATCTCTTTCCCCTGCACAGCTGATGGTCTTGAGTTCTTCCCAGTACACTCAGCAGGCAAACAGTGACTGCTTTGGGGTTTTTATATTGTGTGTCTCAATACTTAATTACTGGGGTGGTTCTCCTTGGGAATTTTGAATTTTTAGAGCAAGATCAAGGCCTGAAAGCAGACATCAGTCCCTGCACCTTGTAAGCAGGTTTGTGTCAGGGTACCAAACATGATTCTGATGCTCCCTGTAAACTGCTGAAAAGTCTGTCTGCTCCAAGAGGCAGCCTGGGGAAGCTCTGTTCTCCCCTGCAAGGCTCTATTTAACTGTGCACCTGAAACCTTCGTTTTCATCATGAAATTTTATTTGATTTACCACAGTGCCAGTCAGATGTTAAGGGTCAGTAAGAACTAAAAACAGTAAGAACTGTTTCTCTGGTCATTAATGGCCAACCTGCCAAAGTTTTACTGAACTGCTATGTGCAAAATAAGTTCCTTTTTCCTGGCTGGAGAAGTGCTCAGTGCTTGGCAAAGCTGAAATTCCACTGATGTAAATGGGTATCTTCAATCATAGCCTAAAATTGGGCATTTTGCTGAAGATACTGTTTCATTATTTGAAGCCAGTATTCAAAAGGGTCTTGAAGCCTTCACAGGAAAAGATGAAAGAGTTAAAATAAATAAAATTAAAGAATATGACAGGGAATCTGCCAGAGTTAAAAAGTATTGTTACCTCATCTATGTGCATACACATTTGCATCTTTCCAGTTTGCTTTGCTTGTCTTGGAAGCCACAAATTACAGAATCCTGCAATGGTTTGGATTGGAAGGGACCTTAAAGCTCATCTAATTCTACTCCTGACACCTTCCACTGGACCAGGTTGCTCCATGTCCTGTCCAGGCTCACCTATGCAGTAAATAAATTATTTATTATTTAGTAGACAAACTGCACCTCCCTGTTTAGTCAACAGGAGCTATGTGGATAATTTGATCTCAACAAAGAGTAAATTACTTCTTTGAATGCTGATGGATCTCCACCACAACTTGGCAGAAGGAATTGTATAAATCCTGGAGCCTTTGCAGGGAGCTGACAAAGCAGGCAGAGGTTTGGAGCAGCTGCTGGCTCAGTTCCTTCAGCATCAGCTGATGTTTTAGGGCCTTTCCTTGGCCATTAGCAGTAGGTTGTGAGAAATAAGTTTTTAATCTCTGTTTCATATTTTCTAGTGATTCACAGTGATATTAAGCTTTTTTCCCAGTGGGAGAACAGGCAGCTAAGTCTGGATTCATTGACAAAATTCTCCATTCCCTGGCAGCAGTGATGACCTGCCCAGGGATGACTTTCCCCTCACAGTTCTCCCTCACTGTAGCTCTGAGCCCATCTGAGGGCTGCATTCATATCCTTTTTCAACCAAGATCATCCTCTATTCCAGAAGTTAAAACATTCCTGAGATGGCAAATGGCTTGGAAGGTTTGCTTCAAAAGATGCCTAATTACTGAGTGTATTTACAGCCCTCATTGTAAATGCAGGTCTCCAGGGAAACAGGTGAGCACAGGGAGAGGGAGAGGAGGCTCCTGCACAGCCATGGGAAGGGGCAGAGCCTTGGGGTGCCCCCAGCCTGGCATTCTGGAGCCTGGTTAATGTTTTGTAAGCTGGGCAGGTTGCTTTGCTGGAATGCAGGAGTGCGTTGCATCCGTCTCTGTAACAGTCAGAGGAAGATTTCTCATCTGCAATAGTAAATTAATAAACAGCCAGACTGTTCTGGCATCAAACTTTTATACTTGTGCTTTTCTATAAGAAATGCACCTTATATAATTAGGTACATTACAGTGACATGAATTTATAATATATATATATATATATACACATATATATAGGAGCATTGGACATTGTAAAATCTTATATTCTAACTTGGAAGTGTTCTGACAAACACTGTCTGGGTAAAAAACACATTTTCCTCTAAACTTAACCTGATGGATCATTTTGCAAATGCGTTATTACTTTGATGCAAACAGAATTCCAGAATGGCTAAACTGACTCCTCATGCACCACAAAGGCAGTTTTGATGCTGATGATTTGTTGCTGCCTTTTACCACATTTCATCTAGAGCTGCTCAGAATTAAACATGTTGCTTTAAAAATACTTTGTGCAGCACTCCCAGAACATACATAATTTTGAGCAACTTTACTGACAATTGCTGTTTTATGGGCCTTGATGGAAGCAAAGGACAATCTTCCCATTCCCTGGAGGAGCATCTCTCTTTGCAGACAGAGACACTGCTGTGATTTGATGCAGGCTCTGAGTACAGCCTCCCAATTTGGGACCAGTTGGGGAGGCTGAGGTGGGGTGCAGGGATGTGGCAGCTGTCCCCTAGGAGGGCTGGTGACACTGGAGTGCGTCTGTGCCATTTGTGTAGGATGTGGCAGCCTGGCTGGGATGGGATCCCTGGGATGGCTGTTCCCAGCCCGGCATCCTCCTTCCCAGGACGCTGCTGAGTGGAGCCGCAGTGTGATGTTTACCCACCCAGCTCTTAAATCCTTGTTAACCAGCTTGACAACATGAAAGCAGGACACGGGGGGGCTTTTATCTGGTCAAAGTTTTGGGCACCGTGGGGCGGGTCAGAAAGGAGAGAGCCAATGACTCCACAAGTGTCCCAGCCTCTCCTGTTTCTCAGGCTGGTGCTGGAGCAGTTGCTGCTCCCCAGGACAGCTCTGTTGAATGCAAATAATGATGTTAATCCAGCCTCATTGTTCCGGGGTCAAACACCAAAAAAAAAGGAATCAGTCAGGGTGCCAGCGTGGTAAATCTTGTTTGTTTGCTTTGTGCATTAGGTTGGGTTCTGCCTCTTTTTTTTTTTTTT
>VXAX01007347.1:461867-530632 GCA_013399835.1 Leptocoma aspasia
TCAGCGTGTGCTGTTCACTCCCCGTGTGAGAGAGAGAGAGCAGGACTCCAGCTGGGCTCACTCCTCCTCCCGAGGTGAGGACTTTTGTCCTCTGTTTGTTGTTATGCAACATTGTGCTGCTTTCGGTGATGAAGGGGGGAGGAAAAAATGGGCTGCCAATATGACTGGGATATTTGGATGATTTATCTCGTTCCTCTTCTGAGTAACCTAACTTTGACATTATCCGTGAACTCCGAGCCATGCTAGCGTTGTTCTTGCTGGTAGAAAACACAGCAAGGATGTAGTGGGTAATTGAACCCAGATGCACCGAGGGCTGCTCAGCCAGACTGTTATTTTAGCCTACACTAGTAGGTTTTTAATACGAGTTTGACCTTACTTTGAAACATTCTCAAAATACCATACTTTAATATCAATTTATACACTCTTGCTTTAAGAGTAGGGCAGAGTCACTGGAAAAAGTAATGAAACACTTTCTACCTGTTAATGCAGGAGATACAGAAAGAGTTTTGGAGTTAATTTATGTGTCTGAGGGACGAGCTTCACATGCTGCCTGTCTAATTGGGGTTTTATCCTGTGCCTGGGGTTGGGATTGGGATCATGACCATCAGGGAAAACCTATCTGTCAGCTTTCCCTGGGCCTGCCCCTGCAGAAGGAGGCACATTGGGCAGGGAGGCTTTAGGTGCTCAGGGATAGGAAGATTTACCCCTAGTCCATATCAATAAGTTATTAAACAGAGTTTAATAGCCATGGTAAATATTCATCTTAATTATTTTTAATGGGAGGTGAATGCTTTGTTTACGTGTTCTGTGAGGTTAAGCTGTGTTAAACAGCTTAGAAATGCATTCCTGATTTAAAAAAAAAAAAACCAAACCCAACCAGTCCATGCTTATCTGGCAGGATGGTAGTTTGATTTTGACATACGTGTAATGTACTTTCCATACCCACGCTGTATTTTCCTAAAGGAGGAGCTGCTAATGGCAGGACAGAACAGAGCCCAGTCTCCCTCCTCAATACATGCTTTGTCAGTAAAACTGAGCACAAAAAAAAAAAAAAAATCTGATGTATAATTAAATTTCCTGTGAAGATAGCATACCTATTTCTGCTTAAACAGAACTGGTTTTCATTTGTTATTGCTCCAGTCAGGTGGAACCAAGCTTGCTGCCTTTCTAATGTGTCTGAAAAAGTATTCTTTAGTAAAGAATAATAAAGGAATAAAGTTTTGTGGTTGTACATCAACAGCTTGGAGTAAAGTAATAGCGAAACAAGATTTTGTGGTAGATCTTGAAGTTAAATACTTAAACTAATTAATTTTTTCAATTTCACTCTAATTTAGGGTTAATTCTTGTAATTGCTTGTGGTGGAGCAGAGGAGGGATATTTAAGGGCTATTGAGAGGGAGTGGGTTGAAGTTATTTGAAATTATTCCTAAAGTATTGCTGTACCCAGTGATGTCATTCCCTCCCAAGCCTGGTCCAGAGCTCGGTGTAAAAACCGAAGCTTTAATCGGAGTGATGGTGGCAAACGGCTTCAAACCTGTTTGGCTTTGGGCACTGCAGCTTCAAATACAGAGAGCAAGAAATTAAAAATGGGTTAGTGTTTTTCTTTCTGCTCTCTTATCAGAAATGTTCACTCAGACTATAACAACTGTTAGAACAAGATAACAACTTCAGGCCAGCTGTCAAATGTTTACCATTATCAAACCTCTCCCTAGGGTAAGATGCGACTTTGGCTCGCCTCACCGGCAGTAATTTAATTTTTCCTTCGTTCTGACTCGGAAATGGCAGCATTTTTCAAAGCTTCCTCCCACTGATGGCTGAAATTTTCCTTGTGAAATGATTTCCACCAGTCTTGAATCTTTCTTGCTTCTGCCGTCTTCACCTTTACTGATGGTTCTGCAACTCATCACCAGCTATGCGAACTGACAGTTCACATCCTGGGGCAGCAGCCGGGGCTGGCCTGCAGAAAGGAGCAGCCTGACCAAATTTACGCTCACAAGATCTCTTAATTCACAAAAGCATTTGCTCCAGTTCCTGCTCTCTGCTGCAGGGGCTTTGGGGGGGTGAGCAGGAGCGGTCGGAGGGGAGAGAGGCTCTCTTCACACTCTGCTGAGTACACAGCCTTCCGAGATGAAAAACAGACGGAAAGAGACATTTCCAGCCATCTTGCTGATCTGTGCAGGGGTTCACTGAACTGTGCAGCATAGCACCAGACCCATGTATCATTTAATGTGCTAATTTCTCCTTTGTTTTTTTTTTTTTTCCTCCCTGAGTGAAGGACTTTCTCATTTTGTTGACAAGCACATTAAAATTAAAAGTGGGAACAGTTAAAAGAGGACCTAAAAATGTAAACTCGATACCCACCCGTTCCTCCTTTGACATCAGAGCCATGGAGGGATCTGCTTAGTTTTGAAAAGCCTCTGACAAATGAGAATAGTCAGAATAAGTTTTCTATTTGGTCTGAACTGCACGGAACATCGTGATTATTTTTTTTCCTGCCTCCCTCACAACCTGAAACACATGCCATATGCTTGCCCAAATGCTTCCCCTTCTTGCGCTGCGAGTCGGATCCGAAACTTTTGTTCCATTCTTTTCCTGGAGAGGGATTTTGTTCCCTCTCCCACCCAAGGCAGTTTGCAGCCAGAGAAAAGTGATGCTTCCCCTGGCCACCGGCACGGCCGGCTGTGCTCGCTCCCTACCAAAAGGTCACTCAGACACTTTTTTTGGGATTCTTTGGCTCTCTCTTGAAAGCTTCTCCTAAGAATAAAGCATTTTACATTTTTGTGATTACTTTGGAGGAAAAAATGTGCTATAATACCAGAATGTAAATGCAGGGGGAAACAACATTCCAAGTAACCTGATCACACTCCTGTAGTATTTGCTTTGGTACTTCCCTGTCATTTGCTATCCAGTTGCTTAAGGAGCAGCTGCACGGTCTGGGAAATTAATATATGTTGTAGGCAGAAGTTTAGACAGAAGAAAAAGTGTGGTTTGTACTAACACAGATCCTGATCCTGTTAACTGGCATTCTAATTGAGGGGGGAGGAATCTCTTTACCCTTTTTCATGTGCAAAGTAGTTCTGTCTCTTGGTAATGGTGGGGTTTTACAAAATAAATAGGTAGAATATATATATTTGTAATGGGATCACATGTCCTCAGCATTAACTCTACTTGTATGTTCTGTTTTTGGAGCTTTTAGGCATTGTGAGAAATATATGAGAGATTTGCAAACAGGGGCAAGGAAGGGTCAGATGTATCAAATCCATGGATTTAAGCAAGCAGAGACCTTGCCTTAGAAATGTGAATTAATAGGAGAGCTTCCTTCTGCACAGACTTGGAGGAGCACAAACTAGTGGTGACTGGTCGAGGTATTTGTCATCCTAATAAACTGACAAAATGGAAAAATAAACACCAATCTTATCAGTCTGCATTTTTTGTTGGGGATGAAAGTGTTTGAAGAAAAATCATAAAGGAATCCATGGTAGCTCAAGGAGGTTAAACTCAACAGTTGTTCCCTTTGAAGTGTATGACCACGAGGTTAATTGCCAAAACTGCTCGTGGAAAAGGTGGTAGCAATTTAACAAGACTGTACAACTGCAGGACTCAGATGAATATCAGGTGTTTGCAGATGGGGTTGTTTGGGGCGGGTGGGGATTTTTTGGGTTGTTTTTTAGGGTTTTTTTTTCCACCTAACAGGAAAAGGGGAGAAAAAACCAGAATGAGAAGCAGGGGCCGGGGCGGGAGAAGAAAAGCCCGACTAAAGAGCCAATAATTCCTTGTTTGCTTTGCCAATGAGGCTGTAATTGGGCGGGAGGTCAGCGGCAGCCCCGGCACTGCTCAGCCCTTGGAGCTCTCCCGGCTCCTGATTTATTCATCCCAGCAAGGCTGCGAGGACTTCACAGTTCAGGGCACGGGGTTTGTGGTTTTGCTGCTCACAACCCGGTTTATTCCAGGATTTATTCCTCTGTAGGTTCGTTTGTCCCTTTCTGAAAGCGCCACACTTCCACATCATTCTTAATTTAGTGGGAAAAAAGTCTTTAAGGCTGGAATTCCCTGAAGCCCTCCAGAAACCCAATTAGGTCAATGCAATATCATAATTGGGAAGCTGAAATCCCTTACCATTAGTTACACTGGGTAAACAGAGATGCAGAAGTGTGATATGAACAGAAGGAGAAGAAATTCTTTTAATGTTGCTTTGCACTTCCAACCTTTATAATTTTAACAATATCGTCAGGGTATTTTAATTTTGACATCCTTCTCGGAATTCATCAGTGGGGTTTTTTTTCCATGGTTACATTTTATATCTATAGCAATTTGTGGAACTTGGAAAAATGTGTACAAAGAGCAGCTTTTTCAAGCTATTTTCTTGTAGACAAAGAGTTGGCAATGCCTGAAAACAAAGAGAAAAAAAAAACCCTTTAAATCGTTAACTAAACTCTTTGAACCTCAAAGAAAGTTTGTTTATGATGGAAAGCTTGCTCACCAGTCACAAATCCCTTTTTACATTGGTTTTTCTCTGTCAGATACCCTTAATGAACTGCCAGTTTTATTAACAGCAACTCAGATAATACTTTGATGGCTCAGTGTTCAACTGAGCCACTGGCAAAACTTTGAAACCTTTGTAGTACAACACCATTTACGTGCTCAAAGTAGCCAAAGCAGCAGCCCGGATCCTAAATTTAATGCAAACTGTAATTTCTCCTGTGTTGTTTTGCTGTTTACATATTGGGCATTAAAAGCAGAACCTCTTGTGGGGAGAATCCTCCCTCTGCAGCAAATGGAGCTCTGTGCTGCAGCTGGAGCATCCCGGGATGCTGCTGTCCCCTCCCAGCAGCCAGGAAACGATGGTTGGGATGGAACTCAGGAGATCACATCTCCCTGCTCTGGTGAGGAATTGGGAATTTGGGTCGGGGGGGAGTCACCCAAACGGTGACACTCTCAGGTACAGCTTTTAACCTGTTGCTTATTTTTATAAACAGAATTAAGTCCCAAGTCGGGCATCTGTGAGAAGTGATTGCAACTGAAGGGTGAGGGTTTAGAAACCTCCAGTTTCATCCTTTCCTGTGAGATCTGAGAGCTCAACTGGCTGCCAAACACCTTTAAATCTGCTGTGGCATCTCGTCTGCCATGAGCCATTGACGTTTTTACAATTCAATTATAGCTCTTACACTGTTCCTGTGCCAGGGATGTTTTACAGGTGGCAGGAACCTCAATTCCAGCCCTCCAAAATGTACCTGCCAGTCCTGGTTTTTATTAAACATACAATTTATAGCAATGGTGTTATATAAATGTAATTCATACCTCTGAGGGGCAGAAGAGCTGAGTTTACCAGGTTGATACCTCTGCAGCATTGATTGAGACTCTGCCCATGAAGACAATGGCATGATGAAACCAAATATTGCTAAATACAGACCTTATTTTTGTTATATTTCAAACTAAGGTGGTCTCTGATGGGATGCAGCAGGTCAGTGTGACTCAGCAGACAGAAAGCCTTTGCTTTTTTGGGCTGCCAAGCAAGTCCCAGCCAGAGCAGAGAGGAGCCAACCCTCATTCAGTTTTAAACTTTATTAATATTTCCTCTTCATTATAAAAACACAAACTCACTGCAACACAAGAGGGGAAGATATTCCTCAATATAATTTTTATTTGTTTAAAAAGGGGCTGGGGGGGAAGAGAGAAAACCAGGCTTTGCAATCTGCATATGCAAATCCTGCTGTGATTCTCCTAGACAGGAGGAAACCCTAACTCTCAATAGATATTTATTTTCTAAATTGGCGACAGACATGCAAGCGAGAACGTTCAAATGACTTCAGCTCTCTTTCTGCCTTCATTATGTCAGGCTTGCAGATCACATATGGCATTATGGAAATCACTAAATGAAAACCATATTGATCAGCATTGAGAACAAATGTAAAAAAGCTGGGCTGAAGGAGGAGAGGTGGAGAACTCTGCTCTTCTCTTCAACCAGATAGGCCCTCGTTAAGGCCTTTAATCATTTATTAATGTAAACTCCCTCCTTCCCTTTCCACTCAAATTACCTCAGCCATAGAGCATCCTGCTCCATTTATCTTTTAATGTTTCCTTTATTTAATTTATTTTTAAGCTATACATTATACTTTTATTACAAAATCAAGGTTTGTTGGGTTTTTTTTCCTTTTCTAAAGGACAGTATTGAGCAACCAGATTTGATAAAAATGCTCCTGCCTGAGCAGTGAGGGGAAGGAGCAGGAGCAGGTTTTTCTGTGGATGGCAGCCTTGGTGTGCCAGAGGACTGGCAGTGAAAAGGAGTGTGTGTTACAGAGCCTCCCCCCACTTCACGCTGTTTGTAATTAAGGTTGTGTCAGCATTTCCATCATAAACCCTTGTTTACAGGGTTTATAATTCAGCTGTGAAAATTTGCTCCAGGCCAGATTTGACATACAAGGGCTCAACCTCACAGTAAAGGAGGTTTCTGCCTTCCCTCCCTCCCTTCCTCAAACCTAAAGCTACTCAGCTACTACCTAAAACCTTTCTTCAAAAGAAGAGAAAGGTGTAGTGGTGGGGTTTGGAGGAAAATTGAAAATTATTACTAACCAAAAAAAGCCTTGGGCCAATGTCCTACGTAATTTCTAAAAACCATGTGGAGACCTTTACATGACTGTGCCGTGCCAATTTTAGGAGATGCAGGGTTTTTGGTCAGGCAGGGGATCACTGACTTGTAGTCATTCATCAAAATCTTGAGTGATGGACATCTCAATCCTGGTGTCCATTTTCTTGAACACTCTGTCATTCCCTCACAGTTTAGTTTGCAATTTCCATGACAATAATGAAGGGGTTCTGCTCTGAAATTCGTGCTGGTTTGTGCTCCTGATGAAGCTCTTGCTGGCCTGTGGGGTATTTCCCAGTACCCTCTCAGCTGGGTAATGTAGGCTGTTCTTAGGGATAATAATATACTTTTTACTTGGAGTCTTCATCTTTCCCACAGCAGAAATAGTTTCACTGGCATTTTTTAATCCATTTGGTTAAAAAAAAGAGAAGAAGTTGGATTTGTGCGTGCGTTCGGAGCAGTTGGGTGCCTGTTGCACGTTCATTTAAAAATAATTCATAACAATCATGAAGAAGAGCCAGAATGATCTCCCTGTGCCCAACACAGATGAGGAAGGTGGGAATGAGCAGGAAGCTGTCCTGGGTTGGGAGCTTGCTCCAGGTCTGGCTCCATGTGCCTCGTGGGCTCCCGGGCACGCTGCTCCGGGAAAAGCTCATCAGCCCGGGCTGGGAATTTCTGGGCTGCTGTCAGTTTTAGTTAAATCCTTATCATTTTAATGTTTTCATATTCTCTGTGATAACAGACTTCAAGTCTCAGCCCTGGAGATGGCTCCTGATTGATATGGAATGATCCTGGCGTCACACGCTGCGGCGCGGACGTCTCATTTATTTTAAGTGCTATTCCAGTTTTTTTTTTTTTTGGAGAGGACAATTCCTACGGGGCAGCAAAGATATGTGCAGTGATGTTTCTCTAAAATATGTGTGTAAAATGTATTCTGCCCTTCCTCTTTCCTGCACACTCACCCACTTCCAATTTCTTTTCCTCTTTGACTCGCATTACAATCCTACTTTCCTTCCCCTGCTCTCAACATCAAACAGTCCATAAATTACAGCAAGAGTGCTGTCTGTGGCAGACATACAGTCCTTGTTTGTGGCAGAAGAGCAGAGCATTAAACAGTGAGTGGACTATGCAGAGAGCTCTCTCTCTCTCCCCGTTCCCAGTGGGAGTGTTGTTTATAGAGCATTATAATTTATAACTGAAGAGAGTGGATTTAATTTCAGCGGAGGGGGCTCGCCAGCGGGGCGCCAGCCTGCAATCATATGAATCAGCAAGCTGCAAACTCTATTGAATGGAAAGTATTATCGCTGGCCACAAACGGACACTGTTTCTCCTTAAACAACTCCCTCGGTGCAGGAAGACGTTGTCTTCATTCATCTATTTTACATATCTACTCCTGGTTTAATTTTGCTGTTTCCTAAAAGTCTTTTTTCTTTTTCGGGCGCATCTTTTCTTTTTTGCTGCCTGACTTCCTGGTCTGACATTGGAAACTGATTATTGTCTGGATGTTGCTGATTTTGTAGCTCTTAAAATTGCCTTTGCTTCTTAGCGTGTGTGTTTTGTTTTTAGTTTCTGAAATGCCATTTCCCTCTGATCCTGTGTACAAGCAACTTTTATGGGAACCGAAGTTAAACATGCAAACAAGAGGATGATAATCCATTAGCATTAATATTGTAAAATGGTAGTCAGATTCAATCACAGGAAGTTTTATTTAATCATGGATGTTTTGTGCATTTCTCTTGCACAAATGGAAACTCTTCCCCCCCCCAGTCTTGGAGAAGTTTAGCATTCTGTCCTTTGAAATAAGACCATCAAATCCATAACAAAGCTGGATGAGTTTCTGACATTCTTTCAAGCTGCCTTTGCTTTGATTATGTTTTGTATCAGTTGTTTTTGTGCTGTTTAGGAGAGGGCTGACTCGTGAGGTGATGTTTCCTATAAGGGCTTTATGCAGCTCTTGTCATTTATTAGACATTTGCAACCAGAGCAGTAACACAATGCATTAACAGCCTATGGCAAATACCAGTTTTACACAAGTTACTATTTTTCTTTAGCTTTCTTTTTATGAAATAATGGCTAAGCTTTACAAAATCCCCAACAGTGGGATACAGGGCAGGTTGGATGGAATTATGGACTTGTGAGCTGGGTTCCTGGCAGGTAATTGAGCAGCAGAATACCTGAGAGCTGCTCCCTATCTCCCATTCAGAGCAAAGTTTCTGTTGAAGTTTCAGCATTTTTATGGAATAGAACCTTTCCTTCTTAATCATAAGCCACAGAAAATGCTGCTGCTGCTGTGCCCCAGGGGGCTGGCCCAAGTGCTGCCCTGCCTGGGGAAGGGGTGCTGGGAGGGCACCCTGCCATGGAAACCCTCCAGAGCTGCTCTCCCACTTCCCAAAGGAGGATTTCCCCTTGTGGGAGGGCACGGGGCATTAGGGGAGGGTGTGTTAATTCTGCAGCTTGTGTCCCACACAGCTGGGCAGGAGGATGGTGCTTCTCCTCCCTGCCCTACATATGGATCTGCAGACCTGACTAAGGAGCTTTGTGTGTCTAGTGCTGATTGAGTGGGGGCTGCTCCTTCTCTTCCACAGCAGAATCTGTGCCATGGCGTTCATTTCTGGGGATTCAGGAGGTAATTGGCCTCATTTTGCACTCCTTGCCCAGGAAAAGCATTGCCTGTGGATGGCAGATCTGCTGCCATGCCCGTGTGAGAGGCAGCTCTGGAGGTGTTTCCTCCATAGAAACACCACTGCTGTGTTCCTGCAGATATCAGCAACGACAAATGGCAGCTCATCTAATGTATTTTAAATAATTGTGGCTTTTTTGGTTCCATATGCTCTGTAATTTTGCCTGACTTAAGACAAAGTTGTGCAGCTCCACAGCCTGATGGATCTGATCGAAGCTGTGCTTTTGTTCAGCAGCTAGAGCAGGGGCATCAGTCTCTCTTTGCTTTGCATTGCATTTATGAGCATAATAAAGTTATTGCCCTCGTTTTCACAGAGAGATTGTCCTGCATTAGCAAAAAAAGCCACATAAATTATTTGCAAATGAGTGGCTTGTTTTTGCCTATTGATTTCCCAGAAGTGGCAAAATGCTTTAGCTTATGTTCACGACTATTTATAAAATGTAAAATGTATTTTTCTCTCTGCCTCTTGGCACAGACAGGGAAGTTTGTTAAAGGACTAAAGGCTACATCCGACTGTTCCTCCCTTCACCATTCCACAGGCTTTTAAACAGTCTCCTTGACTGTATTTTCTATGCTTAACTTCATGCTAAATTCCAAAGGTACATGAAATAATCGTAGCTCTCGAATTCCGTAGTACCACATACAGCCCTTTTGGTCCCCTCGGGGAAAAAATGTTGTAAAATCCAAACCTGTAGGTAGATTGGGAAGATACAGCTCTGTACCTTCCAGTTTCACCTCATTACCTCTTTTGTATGTGTAAGAACTGTTCTGCACTCCAGAATGATCATGTTTTATACTGTTTAAATCTGACTCAGAGCTAGTAAATATTTTGGGCACACAGAGTAAAGTAGTTAGTGTTTAACTTCGGCTTGCAGAAACAAAGATGATTCACAGTGTTAACATTTTAATTTCTTCTTCATTCTGAATGCAATGGGAATGAATTAAATTTGGCATTTTAAATCATTAAGGATTTAAGTTATGTCCCACCTTTTTCTGTATAATTTTCTCAGCACTTTTGAGAACATTTAAAATGCTGTAGTACTGTAAAAATATCTTGCATTTTGGTTGGGAAATAGGATGGTCTGTATCTGGAGCTTTCCTTTTCTCTAAAAGAAAATATCTGCAACAAATGTGAGCAAAAACTGCTCCGTGTTTAAAATGAACAGGAGAAATGTCACCTGAAGTACAGTCAGATGCAATTGTAGCATTTTGAGTGCAGCAGAGCAATCTCTTGAGGAATGCTCAGTTAGGGAGGTCTGGCTGGTTTTATGTAGTTCAAAATTACTTGATCAAAGAATTTCAAGAAATAAAATGCAGAGCTAATCTTTATTGAAAATATACTTTTATTTTACTAGGTGACTTACTACTGTGTAACACCCCTTATTTCAGGTTACATGTGCTCCTGCTGTAGGTCTCACTATAATAAAGACATTTTTGGGTTTGCTTTGATGAAACTTCACAAGAGCCGTCTGTAGGGGAGAAATACAATTTCCCCTCTGCTTTAATTGTGCTCTGCCGTGTGTTTGGCTCAGTTAACCCAATCAAGGGAGCTGCATTCGGGGATCTGAGTGGATCTTATCAGCACTGGACTCTGGCTCCTATTTTTTCCCCGATGCCTGCTGGAGAATTAAAACGTGCTGGGCAGTTTTATTCTCCCTCTCGGCGCACGGAGCGGTCTGGGGGCACGCAGGCACACGGATATCCCCCATTTCTGTGCCTCAGAGAGGGGTCATGTCCTTATCAGTGCTTGTAATTGATAACAACGTGGTGGTTGGAGGCAGCCCGGTGACCTTGGCACCGCTTTCCTCACCCCCTCCTGCTTTGATGTGATGCGGCAGCTGCCGGGGATGCGCAGGTCAGGCAGAGGCAGCTGCCTGGCAGCGCCACCTTAAAACACTTCTGGCCCCCAAAAGTGACCAAAATGCCCCTATTTCTTCATTTAGCATAATTAATACCTTGTATTTCCATTGACTTTGATAAACTGAGTATTCCCTGCCTCCCCCTCCCTTTTTTTTTTTGATTATTTTATTCTCCATAGCTTTCAGTAACGATCGCAGGAGATCTGCAGTTAAAATGTTTTACAGACTCTAAAGAATAACATGTTTGGGAAAAGCTCAGATCAAAAGTCTCAATTAGGTCGCAGCCTGGCAGGAAGCTTATGGCCACATTAAAATGGGAAAGTTATTTCACTTTTAGTATATTTGTGTTTTCAGTAGCCAGCGTAGTAAGCTCAAGGCAAAAAGACACATGTTGGATCTCTCACCAAGGAAATCCTCCTGCTCTTATGAATTTGTAATTAGAGGAGATATGCACAATAACTGCAAGTGCTCAGTGTTTAATGTGGATCCTTCTCGAGGAAAACTTTGTGAAACAGCAGCTGGAGGAGCTGATGAAATACTTTTTTCTTTTTTTTCCTTTTCTGTCATAAACGTTGCCTGTGAATTATTACTGTCACCTTTTAAAACCACTCTATAAAAAAGTAGCTGAGGAGGGAGCGCCTGGGTCTGCGTGGATCCGCTCCAAGCGTCAGCCTGGAAGGTCTCTGACAACAAACCTCAGAGCATCCACTCCAAACCCACCCCTCAGCTGATGGCTTCATTTAAAAAACAACGAGCCAAGGGCAAAGCGAGCCATCTGCAGGGCTGAGGTTTGCTCTGGGCTGGGATTTTTGGAGCTGCTGGTGCTCTTTTTGGGAGCAAGGTGGGGAGGGCAGCGCGGCGCCCGGCTCCGTGTGCCGCCGCACGGCGGCTGCAGGGGCAGACCCTGGGAGAGATGAACAGCTCTGATTTGTTGTGATGAATGGAGCTCAGGGAGCTTGCTCCTGCAAGGCAAGAAATATATTTTATGCCATAACTGAATTTGATTCCTTTTTACCAATAAATTTTTGGATTGCGTTTAACAGGCAGATAAACGCGGAGCTTATTTTATTGCAGTTATGATTCTGGGTATCTGTATTACATGTATTTCTATTGAACTTTGCATTAGGCACAGTAGATCTTCTCTGTCAACAAATAAATTAAACTTGGAGCGAGGAGTGTTTTCTTGTACGTGTCATGGGGCAGTTTTTGCAGCATGTTTTTGTTTTCCTGTGACAGCAGCATCAAAATACAATACCTGTGAGGTTTAAGTATCCTAAAATACTCCTTAAAGGGACATTTCCTGAGCTGTTCCCCATGGCAGAGCCCTTAGTGTAGGGAAATCATCTTTGCTGTAAGTATTGCAAAAAAAAAAATTCAATTTAATGATGCAGGCAGTTTTACTGTGTGCACAGAGAGGGGCAGGAGGATGGGCAAGGGGACAGTATTATCTCATTCAATTCCCAAAGTGTTTGGGTTCAACACTCCCCTTTTTAAATATCAGAAGTATTTTATACATTAAATTCAATCCTATAAATGAAGAATGTGCAGGAAGAAGGAAAATTAAAATAGAAAATCAGTTGTGTTTAAGTACCTTGTTATATTTACTCTGCAAACATCATCTTTTTCAACTAGCTGGTCCTTGCTCAAATCCTGATTGGATTTCCCTCATTTAGGAATTCTCACCCTTTTCCGTACCTCAAATCCCTTTCTTATCCATGTGAGGCAGTAGGGGTGGATTCCAGGTCTGCCTCCTGGAAATTCCCAGCAAATTCCCAGCAGGGACAAGCTGGATTCAGCAGCACCAAAGCTGCCCTCACAGGCTGCACCTGCAGATTTGGCCTCTCCTCCACCTTCATGGAATCTAAAATAATCCAAACTATTCGTGCTGCATAAAATGTGGCTTCGCGTTTCTTTTTTGGCATATTGATGAGTCTGAATTCCCTGTGAAATGTTTGGTAAAGGGAGGGGGATGGATGATTCAAGTCTGGTAGGAACAAGTGGGTGTAAGTTAGGGCTGTGAGGGGAAGCAAGCTGCTTTCCAAAATCAGGGCAAGCCCTGTTGGAATCTAAGTTTTGTCTGAAACTGCTGCTTCTTTAATGCTCTGAACGTCTGTCAGCTGTCTCAGTGACCAGGAATATGATTTGTGTGTGTCTGGGAAGTGTTGGGTGTTTGAGTTTGTCAGTGTCTGTCGTTACCAATTGCTAATTCTGAGAGTGGCAAAAAATAGGGAATTAAAAAAACCCCAAACCAGGAGATTCGCTCTCTTTTAGAGGATTGCTTCTCACCTGTGTTTGCAGCAATGCTGTTAGAAGCAGCAGCAGTGTGGAGGATATTTATTTATCCATCAGCCAGGCTGCTGTGAGGCTCAGCACGACGTGCTCCCCTCCTTCCCCCTCCTGTGTGCCTGGTTTTGCACATGCTGGGCACAGGCATTCCCGACATGTGCATCACATCCAGGGAGCATCAGAGCTACTGTGTGGCTGAGCTACTGCACATCCCAGCCTCTGTCAGCACCCTGCCCTGGCCAGCACAAAGCAACTGTTTGCACAATCTGATTTTTAAACCAAAGCAAGGCTGGCTGAAATCTTGGGGGTCGCTGCTGCCACTGCCCCAGATCCCTTGGGAAGGGAGTTCTGGGCACTCTGCTCTTGGATCCAGCACCCTGAGGGGCTGCATAGAGCCCTTCCTTCAGCTGGACATTCAGCCCCTTCCCTTTTCTACTTCACTGTATGGGGGGAGAAAAAAATGCTGCACTGAAAGAGGAAAAAAAAATGAGGCTCAGATCTTGGGGACATTTTAATAAGCGTCTAACTTAAGTTGCAAGTGGTTTTAAGTCTGTGAAGCTGCTCTTATGCTTAATAATAAACATCTGTGTATTTTTTTCTACCCAATGATTTCAGACAAGCCAATGTCTGAGGAGCTCAGGGCTCAGCATAGATGATTTAAAGCTCAGGTCAGTATTAATGCACAGAACACTTGGGGAAGCAAAAACAGAAAACATCCAAGGAAACAGAATGTTTCAGGGATGGCATTAACAGTTCTGAACAGGATATGTATCTGTGCTTGCATATTCCATTTAAGTGTTTAAAAAAAATCAGTTCAGACATGGCAAATCCAGTATTTAAGTGTATTTTGTGCTAATTCTTTCAAAAGAAGCCTACATTCCAGCATGTCTTCATTCAGTAATTTAATTGGGATGTAGGTCTTTGAGCTAGTGGCTGATTAGAAAACATGACCTGCTTGAGAGATCAAGAAGGTAAATTGATAAATGTTGTAGCAAAGGTTAGTAATGTGTGAGAGAGTAGAAGCTGCTTTGGGCTTTGAATCACTGATCAAGGTCAGCTGCAGTTCATTAAAACCTTTAGAGATTTAGATTTGCTGTAAATATACCCACATACCATAGTTTATCTTGTAAATCCTGCATATTGTTGGTTAGTAAGATTGCACATTATAGCAAAGGTTTTATGGTAGTACATTTACACCGAGGTGCAGAGCCAAAGTTCAAATATTTCAATTAGAAAAGCAGGATGGACACGGGTGATGAGACTTGGACTTCACACCCCCAAACTTTGTATTTGATCTTTTAAGGCACACCTGGGTTTGTGCCCATGCTGTCCTTTAGGTTAAACAGTTTTTCCCTCCCTGGAGTGTCTGGAGCAGGGCTGTGTGCTCGTCCTGGCTCCCAGCTGCAATGGGAAGGAGCCCTGCTGCTCCCATCCTTATCAGAGCCAGGCTCTCTGTTCCCCACATCAGGCTGCTCTGGATCTCTTTCAAGTTTCCAGCTGGAACAAGAGTTTTGGTACATGTGTTTGAGGTGACATCTCACTGCTGAGCTCAGCAGGACAATATTCCTGTTTTCTGCTGTGCAGGAGCACAGCCATGCCAGCCACTGTCCCACTGCTGTCCTCAGGCTCCACTCCAGTCCCTGCAGCCCTGCAGTCCTGCAGTCCTGACCTCCCACTCTCTGCTAATTCATCTTTTAATCATTACAGTCCTCAGGAACTTCATTCTCTTCTGGATGGTCCATCCTCATTATTGTTGTCCAGGTTCTTCCTCTCTTTCCAGAAGCATGACATTTGAAGGTCATGTAAAGACCTTTTTCATTGACCTGTTTGGCCAGCGTGGCCTGTTGGTCTCTTCCAGTTTATCCTGACTTTGCTAGTGCTGGTTTGGATGCTGTCACCTGCTTGGTGTCACCCCCCTGCTCTCTGCCTCCATCACCCTGATTTCATTCCAGCCACTCAGTTCTCTTTTGAAGAACACTTGTGCTGCTCCCATATTTCTGGTACTCGGCTCTTGTCCCTCACAGTTTTGGTTCTGTGTTGGTCTGGTGACCTTCCAGCACTGCGTGGTTCCAGAGGATCCAGACACACCTCAGCTGCTCCTCCAGTCCCACTGGACAGGAGCACTGGAAGCAGTCCTGGGGCAGAACCCACGTGCTGGTTCCAGCAGCACCAGGGTATTTCACTGCCCATTCCCCAGCCCACAGTTATTTCTCAGTCCAAGTGACACAGCTGTGTCACTGGGCTCTCAGGGCCACTGTGTCCCTCATGTCCCATGCCACCCAAACACCAGTTTTCCACTCATCCCACAACCTGATTTCTTGAAGCAAATGTCACGTGGTTTTATGTGCACTTCACATGGTTGTATTGCTGGGCAGGTGCATTTGCAGGTATCTTGGGAAGAGCAGAGAAATGTTCTTTAAGACTTGACCAAATACCTCTCCATGAGCTTATTCCTGGCTCAAATCCGTTGCCACGAGGTTAAAGTGATGTTAAATCTACTAAAAAAAGTGCCTAACAGAATACTTTGAAAGTAGTTTTCTTGAAGCATAACTGTGAATCACTTTGAGCTTAATGGTTTTTAAAAAAATCTAGAACAAAAGAGTTTTTTCCCTACAACAGCTGTGCACTTTTATTAAAAATTTAAAGAAATCTTATGTGTCTAATCCTTTGAGCGGATGTGTAATTACTTGGCTTGGGCTCTTACACATGGATAACCTAGCTGTACTGTGAGACAAGATTCTTATGTTTAATTTAAAGAATCATGGGTGTGCTTTGGAGATTATCAACACCAAGCCTCATAAAGGAACACAAACCCAGAACAACTATTCTACATTATCATTTGTTATACAGATGTTCCAAACCATCTGACGGGCAGATAGTGCAGTTTGCAATAGATTAGCAAATGATAGCAGGGTGTGGAGAATAAAAAATGGGGGGAAATGGCTTTTTGGGGATGTTTTCACTTGTACAACGTTTAGGTTTTCTCCCTGTGGTTGGGTATTTGGATTTAATATGTGCTTGCTTTAGGTAAACCTGTTGCTTTTATAATCAGCTATTCAAGGTGAGTTATCACCTCCTTTGAGTGGTTATTTGATAAAAAGCCCCATCAGCCCCATTCAATCCTGGGGTTTGAATAAGCTGGGTCTGACCTGGGTGTAAATGCAGCTGCATTAAAATGAGCTTTATATCTGTCCCATGTATCTGCCACAAGTTAGATGCTTTAAAAATTCATGTATTTTAAAGGTCCAAGGAAACGATCATCCATAAGCAGTTAAAGCCCAGCTCACTTTGCTTTAGGTTGTTTTGTCAGGATATCTACGTTAGGTATTTCTATCAGAATATGATTCATTATTTAAAATGGTGGAGAATTAACCCACATCTGAAATGAATTATAAAATCTCTTTCAATCAAGTTTGAGGTATCAGTCAAAATCACCCCTAATGTGAGCAGGTACAACTCCATTGAAGTCAAGTCTGCTTACAATCAAGGTGATTTTAGCCAAGGGACATTTTTTCCTTATTTTCTTTCTTTTTCTTCCATTTCCCCCTCCCAGCCTTAGTAATCTTCTTCATATTAGTTGCATTTTTTTCTATTACATTTGGTTGTAGTCACTTGGGGAGGACAAACACATATCACACAATTTTCTTCCTTGGAAATCATGTGTGTACATTATTTTCAAAATCTGTATTACAAAGTCTTTTATCCTTTTATTAGTTTAGTACTTAAGCCCTAGACATAAGAAAGAAGCCTATCAGTGAAAATCAATTGAAATGCAGTTAGATACAGATCTGATGTACTGGGCAAGGAGGCTTAGACACGGCACAATAAAATCAATTAAAGCCTTTCTAGCCCCACAGAGCTTTACCCATCCAATCACTTTTCACACATTCCCTCCATTAGTTTTGCAAGAGGTTTGTTTTTTTTTTTTTTTCTTTTTTAATATGAATTATGATGAATGAGACCCTTGTTATGAATATATAGATGGGTCATTACCCTACGAAACCCAGACTGTGCTGGTGCTTAGTGATTAAGGCTTTCTGCTGCTACTGTCAATAAGTTCAAATCCCTCTGCCTCAATCTATGATAGGGAAGCTGCAGCCATTGTTGTCTAATTCACTTAACAATGTTTTAATTGTGATTTGGGTTTGTTTGGCACAATAATTTACATAAACCCTTTTGTATTTGTGAATAATTTGGATTAGTCATCAAGCTTAAGGAATGTAACAGATCAAATAAACAAAAGGGAAATAATAATACATATTTAAAAAAAAAAAGTGGCACCAGGCCTACCCAGACAGATGTGAAGAGCAGATTAAGAACTAGTTGTGTACGATGCCAAAAAATGAAATATTTTGAATTGAGAAGTTAAATATGTACAAAGTGCAGGTTGGATCCCAGAGGTGGAGCACCTTACTCCAGGGCTCTTTTCCCCCTCTGAGAGTAGATGGCTTGGCCAGATTTGAATTTAAACCTTAAATATCAGCCAAGCCAGTGACAAGTGGCCAGACTGCTCTGGTATATGAATGTTTATGCAAATGAAGATGCAATAAAACAAGGCTCCTTCAAAAATCTGCCCCAGTAAATTAGCGGAAAATGCACCGCCATAAACAGCTGTTGCATTTTAATCAAGCATCTGTAGAGTATATTTTGCTTTGTGTTACAAACAAAACAAAACAAAAAACACCCAGATTGCAGCAACCTCATTTTATATTCAGAAATTAACCCGTTCTGCACTGCTCCAAATGAGGAATTCCCAGGTCACAGCTTTGAAGCACCAAGGGGGCAGAAGGATGTTGAGCTCACTGACTTTTAGGCTACCTGGTTTAATTTAAAAAGTACCATTTCTGACTGGAAGAATAATTATAAATTTCCCTTGTCTGTAATTTTTGGGAGGTTTTTGTCATGTGATCTCCTAGTTTGAAGCACAATTTATTCTGAAACTGCTCCAAATGAATTTTAAGTGTGTCTCTTCTGCACTCCTGGCTCCGCACAAATTAGAATTAATCTTGCAAAACGTTTCAGCTGTCAGGGCTGGTTAGAAAACATCCTTTTTATGAAGGTGATAGGAAATGGTGCATCTTGGTTTCCAAAGAGTTAATAAACACCCCGAGCCGTGCTGATCTTGTAGCTTTAGCGAGCCTTAATCTGTAAGCTTGATTACCTCCTAACCCTGAGTCGCCTGCCTCCCTCCTAACACAGCGGGAGTTTTACGGCAGCATTAGTGGCATTTTGCCCAGCTTTGGCTTTAGGGAAATCATTCAGTGAGAAAGAAAAGCAGAAGGACTGGATCTGTCTACTGCTGCGAGGTCATTAACACACGGCCTGGCCAGGCTGGCAGTGCCACTGCCACCCAACGGGTGCCACCACTGTCCCCGTGGCTGTGGGCATCCCACAGATCCCACCCCAAAACCGGCATCCAGGAGAGTTTGTTCTCCTGAAATCATCTCCATGGCCATCGCTCTGTGTGTGTGTCTTGGTCCTTCTAAGAGCAATATTCCTCCAGATTTATGTGCTCTGGGCTTTTTGTGCACACCAAGGCAGACAGGAATATTTAGTGGGGTTTGCTCTCACTCCAGGAAAAGCTCACAAATGGGAATAACTCTTCCCCGTGGCACAGGCTGGATGTCCCTTATTTATAATGCTGGCCAACATGCTGCTCTACTCCCGAAGAGTTCTCCCTCCACAGAGTGGAGTTGTGACTTTTTGGTTTCAGCACTGCTGTTTGGTGACAGAAATGTCTGGTCTCTGGTGTTAGATGCAAATGGGAGCTTTCCAGAAGTGACTCAGATTCTACCTGGTCACCAAAACGTGAGATCTAAAACCTGTCAGGGGTTCTGTATTTCCAGCAAGTGATTTTGTCACCATCCTAATTAAAACTTGTTGCATCACTTTTAACCTGGGTGTTTGTTAAAGGGACAAATGTGTGAGACTGATCTGAAATTAAACCCACAAAGACCCCAACTCTTGTCTGGGATCTGTTTTGGGGAGATCCCTCCTGTGTCTCTGACTCCTTGAGGGCACCAGTGGCCACCTTGGCAGTGAGAGAAGGCACATTTAGAGCCCCTCACTCATCTGCAATTTGTCTCTGTCCTTGGTGCAAATGTGTCCCCCCATGCTTTGTTGTTCTCAGTGGAAATTCAGACTTAAACCCCTCAGGTGCTCCCTGACAGATTCAGGAGGAACTTCCCAAGTAGTTGGTCAAGGACACACCTCATCATCCTCACCTCCCTGGTGACAGAGCATCTTGCCTGTGGGCTTTAGCTGGCTTGTTTGCCGTGTTTATTTAATGAAAGTTCAGCCTTTGCAGCTGGTTTGAAACAGTAGGCATGTGTTTATCCTCATTTCAGCATGCTGTCAGCAAGTATTTCCTTAAAAATATCCTTATTTGACTATTCCCTCCTCCACCATAGTCTGCAGACATCTCCTGTTGTGCAGTGAGGTTGAGAGCAGTGGCCAAAAGGTGCTGAGGGAACAATCCTGAAAATATATTAATATCTATTTCTCCTTGAAATGTTGTCTTTGTCTAATAATACTTCACAGAAAGTGTTGATGCTCCCCACCATGGAACCCACCCCTGTATTGTGCTGCTCCTCAGCAAACCTGCTGTATTTTCCTTGAACTCGAAGGAATTTTTCTCCTCTCACCCCGTGGTGCAGGAGCAGCAAAGTGTCCATGTCTGGGGAGAGGATGAGGATGGAGAACTTCTCTACTTCATGTGGAAATAAATGCTCTCATTAAGTTCACAGCTGGGGTGGCAGCATTTCCTTTACGTTCTTAGAAAATAGTTGTGTGTGTTTAAATTAAGCTTTGAAACTGTTGCTTTTTGTTCCACTTTTAACCTCTTTGACAGATTAAAATTTATCCCAGTGTTCCAGGGTACTCCAGGTCAGTGTAGAGAATCACATCAAATGAAAGGGTGATACCACTGCTGATGGCAGAAATTGTGTTCCAGGTGACTCTGGATATCCCCAGTGCCCTGTCCCTGCTTCACACCTGTAAATAAATTTTGGTAGCTGGGCTCAGTGTTTCTGTACATATTTCCTTTAACAACTCACAGAAGTGATCCATTTAGTCTCCTGGGTGTAGCAATTCCCAGCAATAGAATATAAATCCTCTGGGAAATAGAGAAATTATATTTTCCTTAATGTCCTTCCAAGGACCAGACACACAATGCACTGAGCTGGGTTGGTTTAAAAGGGTTTTTTTAAGGGATTTCTTGTTTTTTAAAGAGGGATTGCTTTAAAGTTTTGACTTCCAGCTACTGATAGCTAAGAATAAATACAGACTGTTTGCATATAAATTGCATTTGAGTTTAAAATCTTTTGATATCAGCCTGCAGTTTTGCACTGTTGTACAATGCTTGCCAGCATTTAATATCCTCTGTCTTTTCGGTGACCAAGCCGTGACCTTTCAAAATAAAAGTTGCAGATCGGAAGTAACTGGCTGAGAATTAGTGCTTGGTATATTCCAGTTTACATAGAAATGTCCTCAGCTAAAATATGGTTCATTCGTCGGTCAAACTGTCCTTACTTCCTTTAATTGAATTAAGATGGGCAAATGAGAGATGTGTGCAAGGCAGAAAGAATTCTTTTGCAAAATCACTGTTATCCTTTCCATAGTGTAAAACGAATCAATTAGAAACGTGGCAAAGCATCCTTTGCACAGGCACAACTTGGGAGCAAGGGAATATTTCCTAAAAGTAGAAATTTAAATGGAAAATAGGGGAATGTAAATTGGATTTTGCAATTACACGTAATCTGATTTTTCTTTTTGGAGAAAGACAGATGACTGTTATTTGACCATATTTTATAGGTTGTTACATCTACTAGAAGCACTTTTATAACTTGTTCCTTTAGGAACACATTCATGGAGCTTTTGCCTCATCAAATTGTAGCAGCAACAATAAGAAAAAGAAAGATTTTAACTGTTCACCATTAAATGCAAGGTTTTGCATGTTAGTTGACAGGACTTTGAGAAAGTCTTACATTTTGCTGTTGTATTTTCCTGATCAGCTGGTTCTCAGGAATCCCCAGTTTTCCAGTGTGTGTGTATTTTGTGCTCTCAGTGGCCTTTGCAGGATTTCACAGTCCCTTGCCAAATTGGTGGAGATGATCAGAAGATTTCCAACTCAGAAATGTTAAAATCTGTCTGATATTTTTTGATTGGTGGTTCTCCTTTGTTTTCCCTCTGTGTTTCCATCTGAGCCATTGCCAGAGTGAGGGGTGGGGTTGGGGACTCCAAAAA
This sequence comes from Leptocoma aspasia, assembly GCA_013399835.1. Taxonomy (NCBI): domain Eukaryota; kingdom Metazoa; phylum Chordata; class Aves; order Passeriformes; family Nectariniidae; genus Leptocoma; species Leptocoma aspasia. Next base: position 483,519 of record VXAX01007347.1, read on the forward strand.
GGAGCCCTTGTACCCTACATGGTTTGTAATTTGAAATAATGCACATAAATTAAGAAAGTCTGTATTTGCCATTGCAGTATCTTCAGTAAAAGAGGCAGATTTCAATCACAGGAACTCATGTTCTGGTGCAGAATGTGGCTGTATATATTGTAAATTTTAACTGTAGCTCTGTAATTCTAATCTGGATTGAAATTTAGTTTGCAGAAAACTTAGAAAAAATTATTTAATTAAAAAAAAAACTTTTAAGAGTTGGGTGCAATTTTAGAGTCTGTCCTTTGGCTTATTTTTATACAAAGAATTCCAATAGGTTTTGCCTTTTTTAAAAATTTGTTTTGATTAACTTGTGGACAGCATAGAGAACAAGCGTTTTCATAGTGCCCCACAGCCAGGGATTTTCAAAAACCTTTATTTTCATCACGAGCCACATGGTTTTTCACTTGGAAGCTTTTAGAAAACAGGCTGTTCTGCTTGATCTATGGTGCAGGAGATTTTTGTGGGTTTTTTCATATTTGAAGGAGTACCTTGGAAGGTAGAAAATCCAGCTGTTGTCTGATGCTAATGGCAAACCTTATCCTTAATTTGGGTCTGTTTCCTTATTGGAAACTTTTTGCTTGTCCCACAAAAACTGAGAAAAAAGGAAGAAAACCGGCACAAATGACACGAGCACTGCAAGAAGCTCTGAGCACATTAACACCAGATTTGGAGTTATTTATTGATGGGTTTGCCCACTGGCGGTGTAAAATGTGTGTCAGTTGTCATCACCAGTAACAATTTCAGCACATTGTGTTCCTTTTTTATTTACACCAGTGGCAACACGCTTATAAACACCGTCACCAGGGGTGGGTCAGGAGGTCAGAGCTCAGGGTTAAGAATGGAAAGGGTCATCAGCTATTAACCTAAGTTTAGCAGCAAATAGTGCAGCCCTGGACGTGCAGGGGCCTCAGCACCTTCCAGACTTTGGAAAACTTCTGTATCTCAAAGAATTTGGCTGTAAAAGAGTTTTTTAGGCTTTGAATTTTAGGGGTTTTTGGGAGGGTAAAGTCTCGTGCATTTTGTAGCTACCCCTGTATGGTTTTATGGGCTTCCTGATCTTTAAAAAAAACAGGAGAATTACTCATTTAGGGCTTAATTCTGTTTGGAGGAAGGGGGAGTGCTCCATTGGCTTCGGCAGGACAGAGTCGGGCTAATCCAACACGTCACAGAATAAAAATGATCATCAGCAGCAGTGATTGAAACCTGAACTCGTAACTGATGAGGTGGAGGCTTGTTATAAAACAAAAAAGGTGAAGTTTTCCACTATTGCCAGTTTTTTAAGGAATGTGCACGCCCAGAAGAGCCTGAAATGGGGCTTTGCAGCGGTGGTGAGTAGTTTGGGGTGAGCAGCCCAGCACGTTGAAGGGACCTGCCTTTGAGAAAGTGCAGCCCTCCAAAAACACTTCCCCTGAAGGTGTTTCCAAAGAGCTCTGAGAGGGAAAACACGGGAGTGCTGCCCAAAATATCCCGGGGATGGCTGTTACTCCCTTGTTTATTCTGAGCTCACCCGCTGCAAGCGCAGGGGAGCGCAGAATTCCCCCAGGATCTCTCACCTCCTTGGCTTTTATAGATGCTGCTGCTTTTCATGCTCCAAAGGCCAAGTAATTTTTTTATTGTATGCTTTGTATACTGTGTTTTCTGGAAGCGTTAAGGAGCTTAAAAATTCCTGCCAAGGAGTGCAAGGCTCGCCCTCTTTTCACACACAGCGATGAAATCCATCAGCGCCGGTAAAAGAGACAAAGCTGTTCCCATTAATGTTCCCTGTATTTACAAGTTACACTGTGTTTGGAGTCGTGTACAGCCCTCAACATCCCTTCAGCAGGGCAAGCTCTGAGAGTGGATGTACCTGCTTGAAATTCCCTCTGTTCCCATCTTTTCCCTGCCTTTGACACAGCGGGGTTTTCCCGGGAGCTCTGCTGCTCCTCCTCTGCCAAGCAGCCTCTGCTGCAGCACAAAAAACCAGTTTAGAAACCTTTAAAGAAAGCTGAAAATTCACAGATAAACATGAGCTCAGTGTTTCCAAAGGTACCTCGTGGGTTAGAATACACAGATCTAATGAATTTTAATGGGAATAAGCTTTGAATTATGTAAAATATAGTGAGATGTTCCGCTTGAACCAAACAAAAATAATCTTTTAAAGTAACATTTTAATACACAATTTATCTAACATGGATAATTTATACAAGTTTCTTCCAACCCCGAGTCTGTTCCAGGAGGCAGATCTTCTGCCAAAAAGCTTTTCTTTTCCATACAGAATAGGGGTTTTTCTGGATTGTGCAGAAAAAGTTGCCCAAAGCTGCCTTTACATTCTCCCAGCCCTGTTGTTTGGATGTTCAGAATTTGGTTTGTAAATAAAACTTGCAGCTTGCCTCTAACAGAGCCTTTGCTCATCCATGAAAATGGGAGGAGTGTGATAGTCCTAAAAGGAGGATTTAATTCCTCGGCCGATACGTGCGAGGTAGCACTTATTGAGAGCAGGGGGCTGCATTATTTATAGACATTATATTTGCATAATACATGAAAGTAAAAAAAAATATTTTTTTTCCCTTTTTTGTTCTGTGGGTAGGGCTCAAAGTCCAGCTTTTCCCCATGGAATGAGCGAGTTCCCTGCCCTGGTGAAGCAGAGCAGTACAGCCCCGGGCTCGGTGTTTGGTGGAATTTCTCCCTCGTTACTCACAGGATTTTATGGAAATCTTTTCAGTGTTCTCAGTGTGTGTAACCTATGGGGGAGTTACAAAAGGCTGTGTTGTGTAACAGGCCTACGTGTCTGGATTGCTGCAATCTGTGCACACCAATGGTGTTACTATTAATTTTCTGAATCAAATCCTGTGCGAGGGGCCAGATGGCTTGGGAGCATCTTGTCATCCCGACTGCTGCAAACACATCCAGCCAGGAAAAAAAGAAGATTGAACTGTGATTTCACAGATTTTGCATTAGTTAATCTGGGATAGAGAGGCTTCAAAGATCCCATCAGTTAATTCTCTCAGCACTTGTGGAAATTTCTGGCACATTGTGCTAAAGCTGGTTTGAAATCCAAGCGGAGAATCAGCGCCTTAAAGAAGCTGATCTCCTGCGTGTGTCCAAATTAAAAAAAAAAAGATAAAATAACCCCTCCCTTGTGTGGATTTGGGCTGAAGCTGATGTTTGAGAAAACACTTTGAATACTTCCAATATTATCCAAAATAGTTGCTCAAACTGTCAGGATTGTAATCGGTTTCATTCCAAATGCTTCCATAAAGTGTTTGCTAAATTCAAATTTTTCCAATTCTACAAATTCTAAAGGATTTTTTTTTCCCTTTTGGCTGGCTGTAATGCCACTTTCAGCTTTTCAAACAGACCTGCTAAATAATAATCACATGCAATCTGTGAATTTCCCTCCCCTTATCAATTATTAAGTATCATAAACCTTCTGTTTGGATAATCTTGGCACCACTTTAAGCGTTAACAGTAAATTTATTTTTAATTAAATCTGTGCATTGAGAATAAAATGAGGCTCTTCTGCATACTAAACAGAACACATATGCCACCTCTACTTATTATCAAAAAATCTGATAATGCTTATGAAAGTTGTAAGGGCTGGCTGGAGTTCATTCTCTGTGTCCCATTTAACTTCAGCAGTACAGGTTGGGGAGGTGCCAGCCAAGGTGAGTGGCTGCTGTTGCTTCAGAAGGGTTTGTTGAGAGAATTCCTTTCTTACAGAGTATTTCTTTAATGGCATTCAAAACTTCTGTTTCAGCATAGCTACAGGTGATGGGGAAACACAGATGCGCTCAGGGCAGTGCTTTGGGACAGGGAGAAGGTAGTTTCCCTTCTCAGATGCATTTGAGCTGAAAGTTTAAAATTATACTTGTAATTTATTATTATTATTATTCTTTAGCTGCAGTTTCTCAAGAACTGAAGTTCTTGAGATCTGAGAAGTTCTGAGAACTTCTGATCTTGAAGAACCATCAGCTCGCAGTTCTGCATGAGAAAAACCAAGTCTAGGAAAACCAGTCCAGGATGTTTTGACAGCTCAGCTCAGGAAACTTTCTGCTACCAAACAAGAGGTGGCCGAGTGAAAATGCCTTCCCACGTGTGTTTCCATTAACCTTTTTGCTAGCAGGAGCTGCATCTGAGATGAAAATGCCTCCCCACGTGTGTTTTTGTTGAACTTCTGAGCGTCTGAAACCGCCGAGCGCTTCTGCCGGGGACAGGAAGGCTCGGGCCAGCGCTGTGAATCTCATCATTTATTTTTCCTGAGTGTTACTCCCAGCTCAGGGCTGGAGGGGGGGATTTTAGCCCAGAGGGAAACACCGGGGCAGCACTGGGCACCCATTGTGCTGCAGCTCGGGGCCGGGGTGCGTGGAGCTGTTTGCATAACGCGCTGCCTCCGCCAGGGTCAGCCCCAGTCTGCGGCCGCCAGAAATGAAAAACATGCCCCAACCGGGCCCAGAGCGGGGTCAACAGCTGGCAAAGGATATGGCAATCATTTATATAAATATGCTTTCTCAAGCCCGCAAAAACAAAAAACCCAAAGCCAACAGCTGGGAAGGGTTGGAAGTAGCCCCAAGGCTGGTTAGTTCCCTTCCAGATGGGGAGGTTAGACCGGGGGTAGCCAGGCTGCTCCACATAGACTTCCGATTCGCATTAGGAATAAAAGGAGTGGAGGGGAGGAAAAAGGAAGAAAAGCTACAAGCATGACTGCTCTGTTTTTCACCTAACTTAATCAAATAAGTGAAGAGTTTCCGAGACGGAAGGCTTGCATTTATTGGTATTCACGCTGGGTTTTGTGTGTTTATCACGGTGTCTGATACACTCCTTAACTCTTCCAAAGGGGAGCAGATATATTCCAGGGAATAGTTTATATGTAATGTCATGGTCATTTGTAGACAGATTGAAGAATCATGTGAAGATTTATGCTCTGTTCATGTTTTCTGAGTGTTCATGTCATCAGATTCAACAGAAGGAGAGACAAAGAAGTTGCTGGTCGTGGCTTTGAGTTCTAAATCACAGATACAATTTGTTCTTCCTACAATTTGCTTTTACCTGTGCCTGTCCTCTTAATATGTTTTGATCTGCCCAGTCAAAGCCTTTATCTGTCCAGAAACTTGGGCATTAAATGTTCTTTCCTTCAGCATCGTTGCCATCCACGTGGTGATGTCAGGGAAGGCCTTCCACAGTTGCTGCTGGTGTGTTTTGTGCTCATTAATTTTGCATTCTGACTTTCGTTTCCTGCCATCCTGACCTGTGGTGCTGGTTCTTTGATGGTCATGATGTCATTACACGAGCATCCAAGCTGCAAACTGGGATTTCACTACTCCTTCATTCCTGGGGAGAGGATTTCTCTGCTGTCTGCTGCACGTGCAGATGCAAAAAATCCCTCATGTGAGGCTAAAGCTCAGTTTCCATCTGCAGCTGTCCCCAAGCCTGTCAGGGTTTGGAAACCAACTTGGGGTCACACAAATTCATCTTTTGGTTCTGTGAACAGTTATTTGCAGAAGGGTTAAGAAAGCTCTCAATATCTGGGCAGCCCTGAGCCCTTCTAACTGTGAAATCACCGTTGCAGGAGAGAGAAGAATTTCCAACCTCTGAGCATTGAGACTATTTACAGTGGGAAATAAGAAGTAAAGCTTGTGTTGGCTGTGTGTATATATTCATGTGGGCGATATGAATCTTCTGAATTTGATCTTATCTCTTTTCCTCTTGGAAAAGAGCAGTAAACCAAGGTAATTTAAAACTACCTGAACACATCCTTCCACCTTACTGCTTGGCCCTGAAGTCATAACCTCCTGACCCCGGGGGTTACAGGTCTAGTGCTCTTTATCCACCCTGATTTCCCAGTATCTGCCCACTTCCTCCTGACATTGGAGCCTTGTTATATAAGGAAATTGGAAACACCGACCAGCCTGTCCAGCAATCTCCTCTGGAGATAAGGGCACTGGTGCAAGAGGGCTGGTTTTAAATAGAAACGAGCACCCAGGGTAAGGGGGAAGCTGAATTGACTTTGCAGTGCTAGTTAGGAATGCATTCACTCAAGAAATTACTATATATTTTTACACAGATACAGTCGCTTGACTTTTTAAAGTGAAAAACATACATTGAGATTTCTACAGCTTGAAAGAATGCACGTAAAAATCAGAATATAAAAATCAGTGTAGTTTGGAGAGGTTCTAATTCCAGAAAGTATTGGCAGGAAGATTAATAGAAGTATTAATAAGCTGCTTGATTTCTTTTTGGTTGATTTTCTCTATTTTTTCTCTTAACTCTTGCCTTTCTGAAGTGGGGTTTGGAGAAGGAGGTGTCAGAGGTGATGTCCCAGGTGGATGCTTGAGCTGAGCTCAGGTACAAGGCCATGAGTTCCATGGAAAGATTCAGCCTTGGAGGGGAAAAGAGAGCAGGGTTCCATCAAAGCCAAGCAGTGTTGTTTCTTTTTAAGATTTTTGCTAGACTTCTGTCTTGACAGAGTTAATTTTCTCAAGAGCCAACTTGTTTAGTTTTGTGAAACAGAGCTCAGTAGTTGGAGTGTGGAGTCTGAATGGGACAAGAAGTTTAAAGCAGTAGATGGTGATGGTGTATCAAATTAAAAACAGAGGCATGTGTTGTGTTGAAACCCAGAATTGCTCATTAAGACATCTGCATTGAAGGCTCTCTGTTTACAAAATAATAATTTAGATGGACAACAAAAGTTAAAGTATATAAAGCTGAATAAGTGTAAGAGTTGCACTGTTTGAAGGTGGAAGCCCTCACAAATAATAATGGTTGGGCCAACTATGAGAAAGCTGTTGTAAATATGTTGCTTTGCTCCGTTTCATAGAAGCAGAAAGCAAAGTGAGAGCAAATTTAAAGTATTTCAAGTATATTCCATGAAGTGACTGGTAGGAAGTGGCCAGGACTGGTGGCATCCATGGGGTGTGCTTGAATAATTTCAATTCCAGAATCCAGGTCAAATCAACTTGTCTTCCAGGGCACACAATCCACCTTAGAAAAACCTGAGCAAGTCTGATTGTTTCTCCCTGTAACAAATGTGGTGCTTGGAGCAGGGAGAGCAGGGAAATGTTCCTTGAGGCTGAGCCAAGGGAAATGCAGAGCTGGGCTGAGAACGAGGCTTCCACGGCAATAATCTGCAGCTTCTCCACAAGGAACAGCCAGCACCTGGAACAACAGGGCTCCATGGGAATGGCTGAGCCCCACCAGTTCCTTTTGAAGAGTGTTTCGGGACAGTTTTAGCCTCGTTGGTAATAAATAAACAAATTCCAGTTCCTGGGAGATGGGCTGGGATAGTCCCGAAATGTCCTGAAGGCAGGAGAGGCACAAGGATATCCCAAAGGAAAATCCAAGATTATCCCAAATGCAGGAGTGGAAGGAAGGGTTGTGTGCTAAACAAAATTATATCAGGCAGCAAGAGCTTTTCTTAGACATTGTAGCCCTTAAATAGTGCATTTATTGTCTGTTAATTAATATCTCTGGTTCTTGGAGCACAATTCTGAAGCACATAAGATGGATTAAGGGAGGTAAAATTTAACTTATGTACTGGCAGTTTAAAACATATTGTTGATTTAATCTCATTGAACTGCTCAACTGATCCATAGTACTGACCAAAACCTGACCAGGAAGGACCAAAGAAGAAGAAAAGAATGAAAAATAAACTACACAGTAGCAGACATGCCCAAAGCTTCGTGGAATGAGTAAATAAGAAGATTTCATAAAATGAAGCAGTAATTCCTTTCCAGAAGATTAACCAAATGGAAATGTTCAACATACAGGACTGGTTAATTAATAGTCAGATCCATCAGTTCCCTGTAGGATTTTCCATTTAAGAAAGTCTCTCTTCTTAAAACAGAGCAGGTGAAATGACTGAAGTTGCACTGCTGTGCCTTAATTATTTTAAGTCACTCTCAGGTTTATGTAGTCCTAACCTAACCTCTGGTGTCAGTGTTCTCTTTTCCTTGCCTTTAGGATAAATTTCCTCTTCCTAATGTGGCATTGATTGTAGAGTTTGTGTTAAGTATGATCATATTCATATAGAAACTCCTGTTTCTCTGAATGTAGTGTCAGAAGAATTAGTGCTTTGCCATGTGCATATATATAATGTTGGCCTCAGGTTTTTATTATTTGGTGTTAACTTGATCCTTACAAGTCTCCTATAAATGTAATTTCACTCCTTAATTAGTCTTTAGCACTTCCCTGGATGAAATTTACCCTGTGAATATTTTTCCTTAGTAGTCATCTTTGGGTTTGAAGCAGCAAAACCAGTGAAAATAGTAACTTGAGTGTAGCTTAAAGTAATTTCCTTCCTTTTCCTTGACACTTCAAATGCACACCTGCACTGGAGCCCCCTGGCAGAGGGGGGCTTTCTGTGGTGGCCCAGTGGACCTTGGTGGTGGCCCACTGGTGGCTGCAGGACTAGAAGTGCCTTTAAGGGCAGTGTGGGTTTTATTGGCAAAGTTTAAGTCTTCAGCTGTTTACCAACCCCCAAAAACACAAAAAAAATTTCTTAAGGGTTTGGTTTGGTTGGGTTGGTGATAAGGAAAACCCTTTTAACCACACTGTGTTTGTCCAAAAGATGAAGAATTTGGATTCAGGAGTCATTTTAACTGAAACTTTTATTTTATAAAAAAAGTAGCAGAGTGAAACTGAAAGAAGGGATTCATAGTACAAAGCAGAAAGTGTAAAAGAAAAAAGTACCCCCCTCAAATGGAATATTTCTTTATTCCTTCTTTTTCCTCCAGTAGGAAGCAGGAAAATATGTAACTTTGTTATTAAACTTCACTGGCTTCATGGAGCAGTTCCTACCTACAGTTTAACAGGCACTGAGCAAATTATTTCTTATTTAATCTCTCCCCTACCAACTGTGCTCATTCCAACTGCAGTGTCCCTTTTCTGCCACCTAAAGGAAGGAGTAGTGCCCCATGGGCTCTTCTCAAAAAGCAAAATCTATTTTCATCACTGTAGACCAACTTTTTTCCCCTAATCCTTGACAGTGTGGCCTCATAACGTGGTGAAGAGAGGAACAGGACACTGACAAAATTCATCATAAACTGTCATTTAAACCCCAGCATTTTAACACAGGTGTCACATACAAGAAATTTGGAAGGAATTTTTTTTTTTTTTTAATCATGGTGTTCAGCATGTAGGCCCCAGTCCAGCAGAGCACTTAGGTCCATGCTTAACTTCAAACATGAGAGAGCTGAAGTCAAGTATGTGCTCAAGTGTTTCCTTTGCATTTGCTGCCAGCACCAGGACGGGGGTTTGGGTCCTACGGTAGCAGGTGAGTCATTCCATAAATCTCTCCATATTATGAAGTGATTGCACGACAACTTTGCAACTCCAAATAACCATTCCTGGCTTTTTTGGCAGCAGATGAATTCAACTCTCGCTGTTCGTATGCGGGTTTGTAGTGTCTGTGTTTAAAAATGTGTAATTTCACCTTCTGGCTGTGCCAGTTCTCAGATTTTTTGGGGTTTCAGTGTGGGAATTTAGAGCAAGAACTCAAAGCTCCATCCCTGAGATAAAAGGTCAGGCAGCATCAATTTGCAGAGAATTTCTTGATGATTTCACAGCTCACGCTCTGTTTGGTGAAACAGAACCAGGTGTTGAAATGATCCAGTTGGTGAGTGTGTTATCCTGGCAGAGCTCCTCAGTTCAAGGAGCAGTTCCCTGCTTTCCAGGAGTTTGATTTGATTTTTAGATGAAGTTTGGGATGTGAAGAATCCTAAAGGAGCGAGGAGCCGTCCCCGCCCTTTCCCAGCTGGGGTTTTGGCAAAGTGTCATTCCCGCTGTTAAACACGGTGACCTTGCTGCCTATGATTTACTAACTGTTTTACAAACATTTCCTCACTCTGTGAGGTTTGATATGTTCTCCATCCTCAACAGCTCAACAGAGCCACTCAGCCACCCAGCCAAACCTGCCTTTGTTTACAGCTTTTCCGGAAATTTTCGCAGAGAAAAAAACTTTCTCCTTTTCCAGTGTTTTATTTTTAAGTCAACACTTTCTGTGGTTTATTTGTGCAAAGCAACATTCGGGTACAAGGTATTGCACCGTGTCCAAGTGGGAATTGCTGCCTTTCTAAAAATAAATTGGGGGTCATGTGAACCAGTGCACAAAAATCTGAAGATACCAAATATTACAGGACCTTTACATTTGGTGGTTCTTTTTTCCATAATATTCTAGGCCTGGATTTTTCTGAACCTTTTTTTCCCACATTAGTTTCTATAATAGAGCATAACGTAAAATGATGAAACACAGGAAGGAATCTTCTTTTAAACAAAATTATCAGTGTTAAAAATAACAGTCCTATTTTCCCTTTAGTGTGCATTTTTTTTTCTTATAAAGGCTTTATTTAGTACCCTCGCTATTAGATATACCCAAAGAGTCCAGTAATATTTAAGTGGCATTTTATTTCATTAAAAGCTTAATTTTCCTAAATGCTAATTTGCCTCATGTGCCTTGAAGTCCCACAGATTTAATTTCATGTTTTGGGCAGGGAACTTGAAACTCGGGGTGCTTTGGGGAAGGAAATCAGGCAGCTGTGCCTGGTCTTTGCGTTGAAACTTAGCACAAATTAAAATTAGAATGGGATGGGAATGTTTTTATTAAATGTTTTCACAGTGGAGATATGTTTCATGGAAATGGCCTTGTTTTGATGACAGTTTCTCAGGGTCAGGGTGGAATTTCTAGGGAAAAAAGGAGACAAGAATAACCTGGGCTGCCTGGGGAAGGGCATGCGGGGCTCCTCGTGCCCAGGTAGCCAGATGCTCCCAGGAGTGGGAATTTCTCTCTGTTCCTTCTTTTCCTTTTGAAACATACATTTATTTACTATATTGATTTACATTTATTTACCATATTTATAATTTCTGTTGAAAATGCTGCTAGGTTCAGCAGCAGGACAGACATACCAGCCTACAAAAAGTCCCTTTCAGTGTTCTTCATTCTGAAATATCATTTCTTTCTGGTGTTTCAGAGTAAGGAAATAAAAAGAGCTCTTTTATGGAATATTTTTTTGTAAATTGGCAATTGATATGATGTAAAAGATAAAGACATTAAAGGAAGGTCATGTCCTCTATTGGGTGTACAGGTCACTCAGGACTGGGTATTTGATTTAAATCTAGTTCCAAATGAGAACTTAGTTTTCAGTCCTGATCAGTTTGTTCTTTAAGCTGTATCCCACTGAATGTGTATTTTCAGATCTCTCTGAAAAATAAATATTTTCTTTACATTTTACAGATTGGTAAAGTAAAATTTAAATGACCTAGAGAGGTGTTGACACTGAACTCCTGCACAACAGGAATTGTTGAAATACCTCCTTGATCTGGTTCTGTTTCTGTCCCGTGGCTATATTACATATATTGCATTTTTAATCCTGTGAAATACAAGTGAATTAGAATTCTGAATCTTCCTTTTAAATGCATTAGATTATTAATGCTGTTAAAGGAAATACCCACAAATGGAATTATTTCTGGAGGGTTTGTTTGCTTGTTTTAATCACTCAGAATCACTCAGGCATTCGAAGGGAATTTTCTGTGCCAGGCTACCAAGTCAAAATGAGAGAAAGAACCTTCACCAAAGGAAAACAAGCTTTAGATACTGATGAAAAATACTTTGAAAACACTTTGTGTCTGGAAATTATAATTATTAATGTATTGTTATGATGAAAGCTAGGAGAAAATGGGTTTGAACACTGAAGTAAATGATTATTTACTTCATGCAAATTAAATAAATTCAAGTAAGTGAGCATTTACTTCAGTTTCCAGCCATATGTGGGATGGAAAAAAAATAAAAGGAGGGAAATAAAAGTCATGTTGAGTGTGTTGCAGCCCCACAGAGGCACAGGCTGCAGCAGTGCCAGTCCCTGGCTGCCAGAGCAGGGCAGTCCTGCATTCCCACTCTGGAAAAACCCATTTCCTGTTCCAGCTTGGTGTGAAAAATGGAGGAATAAGTGAGTGTCAGGCAGCATATATCAGAAAAGTGGTTAAAGGGAGTGAAGTGTGGAGTGCTGAGTGTTGGGTTTGTGTGCCCGAGGATGAGGAAGGGCAGCCCCGTGCTCACCCCATGATCCCAAATGTTACATGTGACTGCAGGGGCATCGTAGGAACAAGGCTTCACTCAAATTCTTGAGGGTGTCTGGTAAACTGCTGCCTTTCCTGCTTTGTGCCTGTCCTCCAGCCAGCAAATATCACTGACTTTTAATCTTGGATTGTCGTTTTCCTTCTTTTTTTTCCCCAGTTGTTGTGGTTAGAACAATGAATATTTACTGATGGATTCACTGATGTAAACCCTCTCAGGATTTGTTGAGTTTTTGTCTCTCTCTGAATATGCTTTTAAAATATTCTTGTGCAGTATATAAAATATACTTGACCTGATACCAGGAGAAGCAGAGTAGACAAACCAGCACCATCCTGCTGGACGTGCCGTATTTGGATTTAAACCCATAATTTGGATTTAGATCCATAGTTTGGATTTAAATCCATAGTTCTGGTCATGTCCATCACCCCAGAAACAAAGAGAACAACCCAAACCATGTGTTTAGCAAAAGAAATTACTGATTAATGACTTCTAATAAAATAGATGTCCACAAATCAAGAAAGCAGGTACAAGTCCTGACCACAGGTGTGTTTCAGAAGGAATTTGGGATGAATCCTGATGGCAGAGAGGTGCAGGAAAGAGAAAAGGAAAATGATGCAGTTGTCCCTTGCTGCTGAGAACGCTGCAGCCAGCTCACCACTGCTCTGCACATGCTTGTGGTTCCAGGGGATGATATAAGTGGTGTGGAGTGGTTTTGTTGCTATGGGAAAAGTGCTAAAAAAGGCTGGATCTCTTGTAGAGCTCCCATCCTTTGGGTATTTAATGTACAATTTCTGCTAAGGACACTCAGAATTATACCTCTGATTCTAAATTGCTTAAATGTTGAAACGTATGGCCTTGTGTGCTGTTCACTAGGAAACAACTGGCTGTTTCCAAGCTGCCAAATTCAAATAAACTCGGGCTGTAGGAAGGGGAATGTGCAGCAGCTCAGAGGATAAAGGAGAGGGTTTTTCCTGGAAAGCCAACCTGATGTATAGAAAAATGCTAATTAAACTTAGTGCCATATATTGGTAACAGATAATTAAATGTTAATAGCTGAGAAGTTTTTCAATTAAAAATGAACTGTTTGTGTCCTCTTGATTTCTTCAGGGGGCCAGGGCCATGTCGCTGTCATTTGTGGCGTTCCCTGCTACAGTAATCATTTTAATAAAATGCAATTATCTGCATAATTAATTTCTTTGACTGCTCTGCTGTGTCCTTCTCTTGCAGAGGCCAGAATGTCAAAGATCAAGTAGACTGGAGAAAATAAAAAATTCACATTGTGAAAGGATATAAAAAATACTTGGAATTGCAATGCATTGGCTTCTATTTATCTCAAATGTCAAGGGCAGTGTAAAATGTATTTTTAAAATGTGTTTTTGTATGGTTTGAGCCCATTCTTGGCGTAGTTGTGAATCTAGAGGGGCCATTGTTCTTTGAGAGAGTTTGAGGGGGTTTCTTTGTACAAAGTGACAAAAAGAAGACTTGGAGTACTGGGCTGCCATTGTTCCTGTGCGGCGCTGTAAAATTTGATTTGAAATTAGGACCTCGGGGCAAGCTCTTCAATAGCCAGTTTTTATTTTCTGCCAGCATTTTAATCACTCTTGGGCTTAAAGTGGATGACCAACATAATGCCTCTATGTTTAATAGAACAGTTCATATCTTGAAGGCCAGTTAACTGAATTCAGGGATCTGTCATCTGCCCAACATTAGTCTTTTCTGTTTCCTGTCTATTTATGAAGATAGCTCTGCACTCTAGCCAGCTCTCAAAGAAGAGCAACTCTTTCTTTCTCTTTCCTTTTTTTTTTTCCCTTTTTTTTTTCCTTCTCTGAATTTCTCCAGAGCTCTGCCATCTCTTTTAGTGATCCCTTAAAGGAGTCAGGCGGGTGCTGCAGCAGTGGTGTCACCAGATGGGGCAGGGAGGAGAGGGACAGATGGAAGAGTCAGATTTCCCAGTGAAACGGGATGATGGGAAGGGAAAAGTGATACCTAAGTCTCGTGCACCTCCTTGGGATTCACATTCAGGGATGTGTGAGGAGGGAAAGCAGGAAAATTGGGGAGGAAATAGAGGTTTTAAAGAGCTGATGTCTGGGTCACGCTGCACTTAGAAGAACAAGAGATTGCAGAAAATTTGGTCAAATTCCAGGGGTGGTTTGGTGTGTTTGGGTTATTTGGACACTCTGGATGGGTTCATCCTGGCAATCCATGCCCATGTTTGCTGGGGAGGTACCTGGCTGGTGGCTGCACATGGAGGAGCTCGGAGTGTTGGGTGTTCCGTGGGGACAGCACTGGGGCAGGGGACCCTGGTGTGCCCACAGGGAGGTCCTCGTGGAAGTGAGGCCTAAACCAGAGGTGTAGTTCAGGTTTAAAGCCATTTAGTAAATGGGAGGGAGCACACAGGAGGTTTTGCTGGTTTAGAAGGAGCTGCTCTGAGTGTTGTCATTTCTCCAGCATTGCTCAGCCTGAGCTCCTTGCACCCAGAAGTGTGCTGCCCCTCCTGCCCTCAGCTGGGCATCACACACGAGCTTGATGGCCTGTCAGGGTGGTTACAAGCCAGGGTGACATTTCAGAAAGCAGCACTACAGTGCTAACTGCGTTTTTCTAACAAAGACGTAAAGATTGGAACAGATTTTCCCTCAAAAATTTGGTTTAGGTTGCTCTGTGAGTGCTAATTGTGACAGGGAGATTGGGGAAAGGACTTCAACCACCAGGCTGCTTCACACTGACCACTAACTGGTCATTAGCTGGTGATGGTTTCTGATTGAGTTAAAACTGGGCAAAGCTGACACCAGTAGCCCAGAGTAGAAAGGAAAATGTTTCATATCCCATTACTAATTATGATCTGTTGCACATTAAGATTAATTCCTAGTAAGCTGAAATTCGGGGTTAGTTTGCCAGAAATTAAACAACTTCAGGCACAGATTAGGATATTTCAGTCATAATCATCTGATGCCTTTGTTGTCTTTATTTGTCTGAAATCAACAGAATCCAGCTTGTTTTCCACGCTGTTCCTTGTGCAGATGCAGGAGCAGAGTGGCTCACCAGGGCTGGGGATCTAGGAGAGGTTAACATATTCAGCAGCATCAAGCAGAGCTTTTCATTCACGTTCAAATGGAGCTGTGTGGGTGGCTCCACAATGTGGGAAACGCTTTTCATTGAAGAATCTGAATATTTTGTAAGGAAGTGAATAGTTGCAAATAATCTTTTCTGTAACACTGAAATAAAGAACAAATGAGCTATTCTCAGAACATACTGAAGCGTTACTGTCTTCAGTGATTTAACAGAGCTGTACAGAAAAAAATATTCCAAACTTGACAGATTCATATCCTAATCTTTTGCTCCTTCATCAGGAGACTGCGTGGTTTGTGTAGCTGATACTGGTTAAAGCAGAAGGAGGTAAAAGGATACGTTTGCTCCAGCACTGCCTTTTGGGAAATACAACTCAATTTCTTAAATTATAAATGGCAGATAGAACTCCAACAATCAACACGGGGCCCTATGGGCTGAGTACATCCCCAAAACACCCAGCAGCTCGTGTGTGCCAGAATTTTGGCTCCTGCCAGGCCACTGAGGAGATTTTGGGGCTTCATATGTCAGAGCACAGCCCAGGGCAGTGGTGGAGTCCCCATCCCAGCAGGGATTTAAGGGATGTGTGGATGTGGCACTTGGGGACGTGGGTTCTTGGTGGCTTTGGCAGTGGAACAGTTGGACTTGATGATCTTAGAGGGCTTTTCCAACCTCAGTGATTCTCTGCTAGAATGTAACAGTGAAATTTGCTCTCATTATTTTACTGAGGTGGAATTTTCCTCTGAGTGCAGGGTTTGAAGGGCAGGGCCAGACTTTGGGAGTCCCCAAATGACAATCCACAGCTTTCCTGCATTCCCACCCGTGATCTCCAGCGGTGATGCTGCAGGGCTGAGGTGGGATTTCCCTGCAGCCTGCACACATAAAAGCACTGCAGGAATTCAGGGCAGCTGCTACAGCCCTGTGTGCTCTGTGTTCCCAAATAATAAAACTTGAGCAAGTCCAGGGGATCTCCAAGGCAAGGCTGAGTAGGTCAGCATCAGCCTTCACTAAACGTGATTAACTTTATCCATCTCCTGGTGCATTTCTTTCCAATCCACTCCAGTGCTTGATTTAATTCTCCTTTTATGTAAACTCCAAGATTTAGCTTCATTATAATGATTGCAGAGATTCCCTGCTTGTGGCTGGCTGCTCCCTGATCCCTCTGGGGGTTTCCTACCAACCCCTCCAATTTGGTGCTGTGGGGGCAAAACTGCAGGGCAGGAAAGAGCTGGTGTGGAAAAGTTGCTCAGAGAGCAAATCTGGTTGGAATCCTGCTTGGGAAAATGAGCAGCAGGTTAGATCTGCTGGGGAGGAGAGGAGCAAGCCCTGGGACTCAGGTCAGGATCTCTGCTGGGATCCAGACTGGGGGAGATTTGTGCCTGTTTTCCTGAGCATCCTGTGGATTTGGTGATCAGTAGATACTCTTCTTTTTTTTTTTTTTTTTTAATAATTAAAGATCAGTTTTGAAATAATTTTTAACAGATTTTGTAAAAACTGCAGTGCCCTTATTCTGAATTACCCATTTTGCCTGTGCCCAGAAATGTATCGTGTGCTACACCAGCTTTTAGTTGTTTTTACCTTTTCTAACAAGTTCAAAACCCAGCCACAATTGTTTTCAAGCTTTAGGAGGTTAATATTGTATAGACCATTTAAAGCACCATTTTAACTTGTTTTATCACCAAAAAAAAAAACTTCTGGCTTTTTCCACAATATTAGATCTATCATATCAGAGTCCTTTATTGAATATTTTATTGACCGTCTGCTTGCCCTATGCTAACCTGCCTGACATCCAAAGTTTCTCCCTCTCTGGAGAGGCCACGTCAGTTCCCATTAAGCAGCTGAGCGTGAATTTTCCCTTCTTATTTCCTGTGGATAAACTCCATCCCAGCAGGAGGAACCTGGGCCCTGGTGATCCCAGGGACAGCCAGAGCCAGCAGCAGCTCGGGGTGGATTTAAGGTGGCCTTGGCAGGGGTGGGCTCCACACACGAGGATCTTCCCTTTGGGGCTTGCATCAGCATTTTGTATAATTCTGCTTTACACAAATGTAAAGGTATTGAAGAGGAAAATTTCTTCCCCTGACAAGTTAATTCCTTGACTTCCCATAGAAGCAAAGCTTGAAGGAAAAGGGAGGAGGAAAATGCATCTTCTGCTCTAAATTAGGCAGCCTGTCCAGGAACAGGGGTATGATGTCCTGAGCTGGTGCAGTTTTAATTGCCTCCGTTAATTTTCCAAATTTTTTTATGTTATTAATATTTTATTTTACTTTCTGCACACCTTCCTTTTTAAATTACATAATGCTTAAATTCTTTGTTATCTCTTTTCCTAGAAAACCAGAAAAAGGCTGTGTCACTGTAGGGTTTTATGGCCATACAAACCCTTTGCTTGCAGAGTGTGCTCTGGTTGGGCATCCTTGAGAGCTCTGTGCTGAGCCTGCTGCCCTCTCAATAACGTGCCCTTGGTTTTTTGCTGTGCTGTGTGACATTTGCTAAATAGTTTTAATATGAAATAGGTATAAATCTTTCATAATTCCTCAGCTGACATGGTTGAAATAATGGACAATGTCATTATGTGCCTTCCTTTGTATCAACGATTGTTTGACAGACATTGTGGCGTCTCTGAGCAAAGCATCCAGAGCAAGGAAAAAGAAAATTTTACTCCAAGCCATAAAATATTTTAGGCCACCTTTCATGGTGTATTATTTAATTTAAAAAAAAAAAAACAGAATCTTAAAATATTTAGAAAATGTTTTCCTTCAAGAAATAAGAATTCACACGAGAACTTACAGCAGGACAACTCTTCCTTAGCTTTACTATTCTTGAAACGCTCTCGGAAAAAAAAAAAAGCAAATTTGGAAAAACAGATTGTTAGATTGTGTTTCTAAGTGTATTTTCACCGTGGTGGAGTTGGAGGGGTAAACAAAGTTGGTTTAAATTACATCTCTTGGACTGCAGTGTGTTGGGAGCAACGTGTGTCTAACTCAAAATGCAATAAGAAATGGAGAAAATTTAATTTTTTTATTGTGATTATGGAGGTCTGTGGAGAGGGGTGCAATTCTTGAGACACTTAAGGCAGCTTTGGGTTTTTAGTGCCTTTCTTTTCCAAACTTGGTGTCAGATGTTGTAACTTAATTTATTTTCCCATTAGCTTTTGCTAATGATACTAAAACTTCCTTTAAAAGCTTTCCTAATTAATGATCTTCTTGCTCCCAAACAAAAACTATATTGTCTTTGAGAAGTGCCTGAGTATTTTAAAAACAACAGGCTGTTGGTAGGTTTTATTGCCTCATGAATTTAGGGTCAACACACCTATTATTTGCCAGAGTTAATTTGTGCTGGGTTATTGACTGTCGGCTTGTTGGGGATATCTGACTCTTGTAAAAGTTACACTCATCTCAAATGGTTGTAATTTTATTCTTCGTGCTCTGGTGCCATAATATTTAGCTAATAAAAGAAGGGGAACAGTTGTACAATGGCAGGTATTTAACTTCAGGCTGGTGAGAGTGAGGGAATGAGGTTGTCACTACTGTTTGTATTCCTTCTCTCTAACACTGAATGGCTTCAATTTTCTTTTAGATAAGGCAAGGGGAAAAGGCAACTTTGTTAAAATCATAAGACATGTAAAAAAGTACAAGATACTTAGTTTTTGGATTTGTAAGTGTTTAATCAGACTTTTCAGGTGCCTCTGTCTGAGCTCAGGGCTTGTCCTGAGAGGACAAACAAGAGGAAGTTTGGCCACTTGCAAAGGGCTCAGTGGCACTAAAATAACCAACTCCCTGCCAAAAAGGTGGGAGAGCTGAGTTTGATGTAACTAGTGTGTCAAAGTGAAAATATCCTCCTTGGACACGCCAAACTGGAAGCACAGCAGATAGTAAAGCTGGCAGTTGGTTTAAAAATCCCCTAAGAAACCATCCCTTTTGTGTTTACCATTCAGAATTAAACTGGGGAATTGTTCCTTCTGGTTTTCCAAGTGTCTGCTTCCATCCCAAATCTGAGCCATATGTCCCTGTGGGGTAAAAACCAGAGTTTTCTATAAACCAGCCTTCAAACACACAGTGCCAAGCCCAAAGTCCCTCGCTGTGCCTTGCTCTCCGAACTCCAGTTGATAAAAAGTTCCTCAGCAGAATCCAAATTAGCACCAGGAAGTCATGACCTGTAATGTGGGAGTTGGAAAATATCCATTTATTCTGCAGGGTGCACTGGGAAATCACATGTTCCTGTGTAGGAAATTCAGGAGAGTGGTGAGCTTGATCCTATTATCCCGGTGTTTTCCCGATCCCTGGGTTTTTTTTTTAATGCCCAAATACGTTATTATTCCTTTGCCTCATTCTGGGCTGACAGAAACAATTGAAAAATATTCCTCAGCATCTCTGCAGATCCAGGGTGCACCTGGCAGGAGTTTGTTCTGAGACCCTTGGCACAGTCACTTCCTATTAAAAAGCGGAGGGTTATTCTGACCCCTAACCAACCCCAGCACTGCTGAGCAGGTGACAGTCTAATTCTGTGCTTGATTTCCAGCAAACTCTGGCTTTTGGCTCTTTGCAGTGGATATTTATTGCATAAAAAGAGGGAAGCATCTGAGACTGGTTTAAGTCAAGTCTAGGAGTTTCCCTGCCTGCCACAGCCACCCTGAGGAAGCACCTAAGGAACTAAAGCATCTCTGCTTATCCTGCATTCACCTGAGGTGCACACAACCTCTGTAATAGTTGCTTTATAAATAACCACCCCAACCCTTCCTGAATTATTTTTGCTAATTTACAGTGTGTGTATAGCTTTTAAAACTAGAAAACCAAAAGCTGGCTCTGTTTGTTTTCTCACAAAGTTGTAGCCAGAGCAGTGAATTCATAGCTAAGCTCTTACTCAGTGGCTACTGTATTATAAATAACTCTTCACCTTGGCCCTGTTTCTCCAGCCATTACTCACTGTGAGTAGCACTTACTCACGAGCACAGAGTAGCAGAGAAGTAGATGATTCTGCTGTCATTACTCACAGTTTTAGCACCCTGGCACACCATGAGGTCTGTTTTCAAACAAGGCATTGCTTTCCTCAAGAAGTGGCAAGTTTTCCCACCCGGTAAGACTACAATTGTAAAAATTACCCCAAGGAATTAGTACTGAAGATAAATCAAGAATTAAAGCAGGGAAAAGTGGGGAGAAACTATAGCCTGGGATATTTGGAAGGGTGTGTGCCTAAAAGTGGTGCTGTGGTTTTTCCTTGGGCACTGTCAGGAGTGTGGAGCTGAGGAGCAGCTCAGGGGCACTGATGGGAGAGGCACCACCTCACCCCTCCTGCTTTCCCCTTGCCATCACTCTGCTTTGCTTCCAAAGTGTAAATTAACTTAAAGGTTCAGAGCTTTTGGGAAAGATTCCAGACCAGAGGTCATCTTCCCTGTGTGGTTTATTGGCTGGCCTGTGTTTGCCCACATCTCTAGTGTTTACCAGCTGAGGGAGTTTATGAAATTTTGATGCAGGAATTAGGTTGTTGCTCATCTTGTACCTTCTTGCTCATATTATTGACAGTACCACTGAACTGCTTGAGGCAGATAGTATCTCAGTGATCACTGTGCTATTTCAGCTCTCCTCTGCTGACAACATCAGAAGTGTTTTAACAGGGTTTTAATGGGCAGCCTCTGCAGCTCCTTGGAGGGTTGCAAATAGCTGCCGTGAAAAACCTTTTCTGCCGCTCTGAGCTGACATGCCCTCCTTTCCTTCCCTTCCTTCCCTTCCCCATGCAGCTGCTGCCTGTCTCTGTGGCTGCAGCACTGGTGACAAGTCCTCCTGACGTGGGCCAGGCACTGTGCAAGTCCCTGCATCTTTCAGGGGAGCTGTGAAGAGGAACAACACGGCTGTGAAACCGCTGGGAAAAGCAGAGAGCCCAAACTGCAGCCACAAATCCCCTCCTCTCCAGCTCCTCCAAACAGCATCACACAAGCTACATCAATGCACAACACGGAGCTTTACCCCCCTTTTGTTGCTCACAACATGTTTTTCATGATACCCCAGAGCGAGACTTAACGACTCTGAAGCGAGCAACCTTTATTTTTCAGCAGAAAGCAGAATAGGATGGAATAAATCCCCCCTTTTCTCAGGACAAAGTGTTGGTTTGATGGCAGCAGTTTCTAGCTGAGTGGTTGCCTTGCTCTGCTTGTTACCAGAAATGAGGCTTGGAGAACAGCTTTCTTTGCACTATGGAAAAGCTTTCTCCTCCCTATTTTGCTTAATATAACTATAATGTGCCCTTTATCACACTTCAACTTGAGTAATCCCAGTTTGGAAATAGTGCAGAAATACCCATGGGAAAAAGCACAAGAAACATACATTATAAAAAACACACAGGCCAAGCTCAAAGGATCCACTGACATGTAAATTTAATTAAAAAATTATAGGTTTTCAATGAGGGCTTGTGTCTTCAATTTACCAGTTTCCATGACTTCTCCAGCAAAAGTGTTTCTTTTTTGCATTCTTGGTGGAAAGCACACTGAGGGCTATTACAGTCTCCAAGAAGAGTCTCTATTCTGTGTCACAGGGAAAAAATAAAATTACCCAAAATATGTACACTTGAAATAAGTAAGAAAAATACCCACTTTCCTGTTTTGTTTTATTTCTATCCTCTAACAAAAGTTAAACTTTCCAGTAACTAGCAGTGCATGAAAAAGCATGTCCTAACTGTGTGAATAAGCTTCCTTTTGATTGCATGTGCAAATTTTAGGGTATTTTCATTCTTTCCATGAAAGATGTGTGAGATTGGATAAAATAGTGGTGAGTGGGTGAGCAGAAGAAGAGCTGATGGCCAAAGGTAGAGGCTCATGGTATAAAATGTCACTATTCAAAGAGGATTCTAGCTTAAAGAAGAGAATCCCAAAGTTTTATTATTGAAAATTATTAATTTCTTCACCAACTGCATGTGCAAGGGAAGAAATCCCAGCAAGGGAACCCCACCTTCCTTGGTGTGATGTCCCAGGACCAAGGGGTGTCCAAAATCCAGAGATTCTCCTCAATGTCCTCAGCCTCAAATCCTGAGGGAAAAGAAATAAAACTTGAATCTCTTAGCTGCTAAAACTTAAAAGGAAAATCCAAAGGTCTTTGGAACTCAGCAGGATTAAATGCTTTTCTTAACTCTATTCTTCCATCCACTCTTCTTTCAGCAAAGCCCTGTGCAGGCTGAACCTTTCAAATATCAGGGTATATAAAAGCTACTTCTGCTTAATACCCATTATTTCAGTTTTTAATGCAGTAAAGGCAGTGGCTTTTGTGGTGCTTTCTTAAGTCCAAAGCAGCTGCTCAAAGGACCAAATCTTTAGGTTAAGAGAGAGGAAAAAACCCCTTGTCTCTGGAATTTCAGGCCCTGAGTAAAGAAGTGAAGGAGATGTTCAGAGCAGAGCTGTGACTTTCACACTTTCTGCCTTCAAGCTTGTGGGTTCTGCTGCAAGTTGCAGCACTGAAAACCAGTGTGGTTTTTGTTTCTCTAACTTAATTAATAAAAACAATTCATCAGTAGCTGATGCCTTTCAGAGTGGTTTTTCCCTGAGTCAGCTTACTGTGGAAGAGATTCATTATAAATTACAATGAGCAAAACAAAAAGAAATAGGCAGAATAAAGCTTCTGATGTGGTGGGCTTCTCTTAGCCGAGTTTATTTGAGGAGACTTGTAGCCAAAATGCTGCATTCTCATTTATATACTTTATTCCATGTCTAAAATGAAAAAAAAAAAAAAAAGTTGAAATGAGCAAGAGCTGAAGGGACTAAGGGAAGGAAAAGGAGCCAGTGCTGCTTTAGACTTATTTTTATGCAGATTGTTTGTCACCTGTGCTGGTTCAGTGGCTGCTTTGAAGTTAGTCTGGCATTAGTGTTGTGCCTTAGGCAAGGTTGTTTGCTGCCTCTCTGTCCGTGTTATTTCACTTGCTTTTATGTTCACCTCTATCTCATAGATTTGCTCTGCCAATTTGGATGTAATCATATGAAACTTGGCTTTTGGTTTTATCCTGTAGCTTTTGCTCACACCATCCATCCCTTACCCTGCAGAAAGACACTTGGTGAATGAAAGGCATTGGATTGGCCTGGTTATTCCTGGATTTCCCATAAACAAAAATGTAATATTTTTCATCTTGTTTCTTAACATGTTCTAAACATTATTAAAATCAATTAGAAGTCAGAGGGTCAGAGACACATTCATTCAGAAGAGGGAATCTGATGTAATTATGGCTCTGATGGTTGGATTCCATGATCCTAGAGGTCTTTTCCAACCTAAATGATCCCGTGGCTCAGCTGGATGCACAGAGTGGTTCCAGCAGATGTGTGAGGATCTGCCTGTCCAGTAGATTCGGACTGTGCAGGATCAGTACAGGGATTTAAGGAATGAATTCATCACTGCAGCTGTTTCTTGAACATCATGGAGCAGAAAGCAGCCTGCAATTGCACAGGTTATGTCACTACTTGAATCCTCCCTAGCTCCTTTCCTTTATTCTCAAATATGTTTTTGTCCCACCTATCTGGGGACAAGCAAGGTGCTGCATAGCCAAAGGGCACCTCCTTACTTCAGGGTTGAAGAGTTCCCTTAAAAATAGACCCTGTGTGTAACTCTGGGTTCAATCACCCAAAATAATGGCTAAAATTTCCTTATGTTGCCTGTCCTTCTTCAGCACGTGGAGCAAATGTAAACTGCAAATTAAAAAAAAAAAAAAAGGAGGGAAAATAAAATGTCTCTTGTGCTTCCCTGAGATTCCCAGGTCCAGGGCACAGCACCCCAGGTGCCCAGGCCAAGACCACAGTGACAGACTGAGACTTTGGGTCTTGCTTTGTAACATCCATTTGTATTTATGGCCTGATTCTGAAGGGTATTAAATGTATAAAATATGTATGTTTAAGTGATCTGTTTGAATCCCCAAGTCACTCCACCGTTAAGTGTTTTCATGATGATGTGCTTAGGTAGGAACAAATGGAGCTTGTAGGGGAGTTTAGGGAAGATAAAATTCAGGATACCTTGAGCTTCTTCAGATGGATTTAGCAGCAGGAGGAGGCAGGACTGGAGTGGGGCTTTCCTTAGCAGTTATTTTCTCTGCAACGTGGGCCAGTCAGGTATACAACAGAGATGTCAGTGAGCAGCTGATCAGTGATGGCTTTGGCAGAGGTGAGGGTGTCCCTGCTTGTGGCTGTGACCATCCCAAACCTCTGCCATGGCTCTGTGCTCTCCAGTGCCAGAGATGAAGCAACTCATCTGCAGATATTTCCAGTCACATGCTGCAGAGCGTTTTTAGGCAAATTTTGTTTAAGCAGCTGTCGGATGAGAACTATCAAAGCTCAGTTTTGTTCCTGGAGCTCTCAGAATATTCCTCATGGGTCCCGGGGCTGAAAGCAGTCATGTGTGGCAAAGCCACACTGCCAGGCTCCTGTGCTCTGGAATTTAGAGGCAAATGAGGATCCTCTCCCTCTCATTTACTTCCATTGCTGCCTCTTCCTTTATTTCCGTGTGCTGAGCTCTCGCAGTCATGGGGCTGGGCAGCTCCTTTCTAAAATGCAATATTTACCCTGTGCCACTCCTGAGCCTGCGTCCTCAGTGACAGAATTGATTCAGTTGGTGCTGCTGCACTTTTAATGTTCCCTTTTATGTTCATGTTTGTTCCAACAGAGTGACCACTAGCACAGACGACTTGAACTTGTATCACCCGCAAACTGACAACGCTGGAGCCACCAGTTTGTCATTATCCCTCCTAGTGTATCTGATTTAATTTTGCAACACTGGATTAATTCTTAAAATTGCAGTGCTTTTTGCTCGTTAATGGTCAGTAAATGATTCGGGGTTGGGGGGGGAGGGCTGGTGGGGGAATGGAATTCATCAGTTTTGCAGTTGTTTTAATTCTTCTTGTTTTAAGTTGTTCTATAAATATGTCTTTATGGATGTAGTTTTACTAGCTTAAAAACATCTAATTGAAAACAGTTGCTTAAATCTCTTTGGATCAAGGAGGCAGTAATAAGCAAAGAGAGTATCTTATCCCTGCAATCCAGAAACGCTTAGTGACTGGTATACTCAGTGCATGTGTAATCAGCTTCTTGTTTCATCTAAAAACCTTAGCTCTTTTGGTGTGATTTAGTACTTCCCCAGCAGCATGGTTTCCCTTGTCTGTAAGATTATCGGCAAGTGAAACAAAATATATAAACCAAAAATGGCCTAAGAGGCAGAAGTGTTTTGAGATCTCTTTGGTTCACCCGTGCCCTCTCGTCATGGGGCTGGTGCGTTGCAGCGCATCCCGGCCTTGATTTGAGTCTTGTCAATTAACATTTTTGTACATTATGTAATGTTATTCTTGTGACTTAACGTTTGCATCAGGCAGGACTGATCTCTGCTATTTTGTAATGCCCCCCAGCAGATGAAGCCTCTCTTAGAGGAGATCAGCCTGGGCATTTACCTACTGACGCTGCTTGGGAGTCCCAAACCACTGAGCTCCCAGGGATGAGAGCTCGGATATACCTCTGCTTCCTGAATTCCGTGGGACTGGCTTTGGCAAAGGGGGTTATTGCTGTCGTTTGGGTTTGGGACCTTGTGTACTGTTTGTTTAATGTCAGAAATGTGGATCCTTTCTGGCTGATGAGATGTAATGAGTGCAGATCCCCATGCACAGAGCGGGGATACTTGGATGATGTGAACGCTCTGAATTATGTTGTTAATGCATTTAAACAAAAATTACTGATGACCACTCTGGCTGCTGGCCTGTTTTTTCAAGGCTCCTACCTGTGTCCCTCTGGTTTGAAATGTGGTCCCATTTTCCAAAGGGATCCTCAGAAAGTGCCCCAGCAAACCTCGGAAGTCTGTAAATGATCCGTGGCTCGTTTCCAAGCGGGGAAGCCAGGGAAAGAAAGCCAGTCTGTGCTGGGGTAGAGGGAAGGAGAAACCACAAGTTTTTCTTCATGCAAGTGGGAAGTAAAACATGTTAAATTACGTGAGATTTAGTGATCTTTCTTTTTTTAAACATCTGTGTTATTCATCTGACTTGGACTGTCCACGTGGTCGATTGTAATGTCTCATGAGGAGTTGTAATTAATGGAAGTGGTAATTTCATAAATTGCAAGCCCACATTTAATAAGATTTTGTGTATCTTATTCTTTAAACAGGCAAACTGTGCCATGGACTTTACTCAGAAAGTTGTGTCATTTTCCTTTTTTATTTATTTTCTTTTGAAAATAATTTCACACAAATGTATCAATCTGAAGGATTCAAGATCAGCAGTGTGGCAGCACCACAGGACTAAGGAGCACACAGCTCCTTAGTGCAGCATCTGATTCTTTGTCCAGGGTTAAAACTCGGAGTTCAACCCCTGAAAATTCTTTTTCCAAGTCTTTGTGATAAGCAAGCAGCACTTCACACAAGGCCTTTGTTGGAGATCACCCGTGGTTTGGGGCTTTAAGAAGTGCCTAAGTGTGTTCTGCCCATCTAAAAGCCCTCCATTACAAAAAATAATCAGACTTCTTTTTTTTTTTCCTTGTACATTTGTGTCATTCTGCGAATCAGAAGCATTTTGTGTGCTAAGGGCAATGTGCTTTGCTTTTGGAATTCCTGAGTTTCACTAAAACCCTGGGGCATAGTTTGTTCAGGAGACCTGAGGTGACCTGTAAATGGGAGCTGCTGTGTCCCTTTGCTGCTTAGCAAGATCATTTTAAAGAGAAAATGAAATGCAGTGTCCAGATATAATGTGGTAACATCATAATCCAAAGAGAAAAGCAGTATTTTTATATTAGCTGACCCGTTGAAAGCACATTCCTCTAAGATGGACAGTTTCCTCATCTGTAAATGACAAATCTCAGATGGAAAAAAAAAATTGATTACTTTCCTCAGCCCAAAAATCCTTCTGCAAGCAGGACTGGGGCTGAAGAGTTCCTGTGGAGGTTTGGATTCTGTGTTGCTGCTTTGGATGCTGAGCTCTCTGCAGGCAGGGAAAGTGTAGGAGAAAGGAATATCTGATTTGGTTGTAGGATAATGTGCTGTCCTGTTGGGAACCAGCCTTTCCATTCTTGTGGACTTGAAACCTTAGTTTTTCTCAGTGACTAAGTGTCTATAAACACACTGACAGTCTAAAAAATAATGAGAAGGGACCTGCTCATTGTCCTCATTTCCCATGGAAAGCAGGAAATGTGTTTGAACTCCTGAGCTGCCATGCTGCAGTTTAATTCCCCTTAAAATTAATTAAGAATCTTTATTGCCATTGTCTTGGAGTTGGATTAGTTTTTAAACTCTAAATATTTGAGCTTCCCTCAGGGGAAGGGTGGATCTCTGTCTCCCTGTGGATGGAGTGTGGTGAGGACCCTCTCCGTCCCAAAATTCTGTCTGTCCAGGGCAGCACGTCCCATTTTGAGGTGAAGTTCTTGCACCAGTTGGGAATTTGGTGGAATTTGCCTCCATCTGACAGCGTTTCCAGATGGAAAGGAGCAACTGCCTGTTCCTGTACGGGGCCATTTCCACTCCCTTCCACTGGGTTTGGGGCTGGGGAGGGGGATTGGCCACTCTGTTTTCATAGCATGACAGCAGATGTTATTTCACTGCATTATCTGGAAGCTTTTCCTCCTCCCCCGGTTCTGCCATGGGTGCTTGTCTTTTGAACCAAGACGAATTCCACTGCAAGTGTTAGAAAGTTCAGTTCCATTTCCAGGGTTTTTTAATGATTCCTCCCTTTTCTTGCACGGTGGGTTAGGAACGTGTTAAAGCTGGTGGTAAAGTAATTTATGAAGGGCAGCTGGAGTTCAAAAGGTTCAAATATACAAGTTCAGTTCCAGCATCGTTTGGATCTTCACACCTCAGTGTCCCAACAGAGAAACTGGATACTGAGTTTTTACAGGTTTTACTGTAAAAACTGAGCCCTCCAGAACTTTTAGTAACTAATGGATTTTGCAGGAGTGATTTGACTACCCTGGATGTCCATTAGCTGGTTTGCTTTGATGTCTTTGCTGGAAACCTAAATGGCTTTTACTTGCACTTTTCTTTTTTTTACCAGTTCTGTGTTTGCAGGAGATGTCTTTTGTATCACAGTAGCCGGTAGGGAAAAAAGTGATGTACTCAAAGATTGGAGGAGCATTTAATCACAGAATATCCTAACTAGAATTTAAACTGTGTGTTCTCAAGAAGGTTTCCATCTGCAGCTCACCAATCCCGAGCTGACTACATGCCGTTTTAAACTTCTGATTCTTGAATTCATTCTTTTCTGTGTGGCTTTGGTGGTGTTAAAATTTAATCCTCAGGAGCTACATTGTATGGAATCTATATTTCTCTCTTTTCATTGTTTGTCCTACTTTATTACTGGTAATGGGGTTTGAAATATCCTGAAAAATCTGTATTTTTTGATATGGGGATGATTGATAAAATACCTTTATACCTCATGAGTAGTTTAAGAAAAGTTTCCTCTTGTATTTATTGAGCTGCCAGATACTTGGAATCATTAATTTCATGTAACATACTGTTGGTATTAGAGGTGCACACCTTTGATGGGCAACTCTTAAAAATATCTTGTTGATTTAAAAGAATTTTTCATCATTATGCTCTTCGTGTGCCCCTTACACTGAGTTTGTCTATTTTCCATCACCAGTGAGAATTCACTTTGTACACTAAGAGCAAACTTACTCTGTGTTGCAAAATAATACAGAACAAGGAAAAAACCTAGAAAAATGCTGATTTTCAGGGGTATGTGACAATTCTGGACATTTTACACATGGAAAAGCTGGCTGACACAAGAGCAGAGGAATGATCAAAGCACTTCCATTTGGAGGAGGGGGCATGGGATGGGCTGGGGGTGTTCTCCCTGTCAGACAAGTACTCAGGAGGAAGGAGGTGTTGGAGCTGGTGTGGTTCCCCACACAAGGGTTTTATTTTGTGGTGGAAAAATCTAATCTTTCCGAGACCATTTCTCTTGGGTCTAAGTCTGAAGTCTGCTTTATATTGGGAGATTGGCACGAAATCCACAGCACTTTAAGAGGATAAAGGCCTTTGTCTCCAAAATGTACATTTTTTTTGGAACTGTGAAGGCAGTGGAACAAGAAACGGTTTTAAGTATATAATGTTAAGATTCAACTTTGTAATCCTTTCTCAAGCAGAAATATGTTATAGATCAATTTTATCAATTCCTATATTTTTCCATGTGTTTGAGAGCGTTCACTTACCAAAAAAAAAAAAAAAAAAACCTTCCACACTTAACTAAAAATTGAAGAATTAAAAAAGTTAATTACAACCTATAAGGACTTACTGTCACTAACCAGAGTGGCATCTTCTGGTTCCTCTGTAGGCACCATTTGATTTCTGGGAGATGCATGGGAGACTTTAAAAATAAATTCAATAAAATACCATTTCTCTTATTGCTTTTCGTATTTGCATGATCACTTTAAAGGACCCCAAAGCCTGCTTGTACATGAGGACATTGGGCAGCTCCTCAGCTTCAAGGTAAATTAAATCATATTTTGAGAACTGTTGTCCTGTAAAGAACCTGCAGTGTTTGGAGCCTTTCTCTGCTTCCTTGAAGTATTCCAGGAATATAAGAAATACAAGAAATAGTGGGAAGGAAACAGGGCAGGCTGAGGAAGGGAAGAGCTGAGAGTGGAAAAGGTGGGAGGAGATGGCTCTCTATGGATGTGTGTGTTCAGTTTTGAGTCTGGCAAAGGGACAGAAGAGACAAAATCAAGAAAAGGAGTTTGAAAGGAATAAAAGGAGAAGATTTATTCAGTAAGTACATTAGAAATTATCTCAGATAAATAGGTGGAAACAAGAGCAGACCCCTGACTAATGTCAGTTCTTGTGGCATCACTGACTTAAATCAGTTTACACCAGCTCAGGATCAGGGCAGACTGGCTCAGATGAGTTTTTTAATCTGAACTTCCAACTTCTCTGCTTAGTGTATTTAAATTTTATGTTTTCAACTTCATAGATGAATATGCAACAAAAACAGATTTGCCACAGGTGCTGACATGGAGAGAAAAGTGATAAAATAGGTCAGATGTCTGATGAGTTTGCTGTCAAACTGGAAGAGCCTGGGGTTGGGTGGGATATTGGGAAGGAATTCTTGGCCCTGGCCCAGAGAAGCTGTGGCTGCTCTGGGTCCCTGGAAGTGTCCAAGGCCAGGCTGGACAGGGCTTGGAGCAACCTGGGATAGTGGAAGGTGTCCCTGCCATGGCAGTGGTGGCACTGGATGAGCTTTAAGGTCCCTTCCAACCCGAATTATTCTGGGATTCTCTGTTTCTGTTTTTCCAAAAAGCCACGCTTGTGGCTTCCCAAGGAGAACCACAGCCTGTGACATTTTACAAGTGAGTTTTCTCCCCAGAATTCCTCACACACACAAGTATTTCTTCTGTTTGCACTCAGCCCTGGGGAAGGCAGCACCAGCTTTCTGCCTGACCCTTGTGCCTTGTGCAGCTCAGGTCCTTGACCAACAAGTAGAATTAAGAATTTTCTCTTCTTAAATGCCTCATTTTGACAGTTGGTTTGTTGGCCACTGTTTGAGTTCCATTCAGATGTCAAATTTAGAGCAAAGCATGGGCAGTGTGGGATGCATTTTTGGTCAGGGAGCAGCAAAGGCCTTTGGCCATCCCTCCTCCAGCACTTCTGAGGCACCTCCTGGAGTCAGGCTGGAGTGCTTTTAAAGTGAGCCAGCATCACTTGGATGTGGCTGAGGTGCAGCAATTTGGGAATTGCTCCCAGCTGGTGGAGAAATGATTTCCAAGCAAGCTGGGTGGCTCTTTATCCGCTCTTCCCAGTAGAAAGAAGCTAAAATATATAGAAATTGTTGCTTTGACAAATAATGTAACGAGCCACTCAATTTGCTTTATGTATTGAATGTAGTCACTTGACAGTTATTATTATTTTCTAATGATATTAAGTTATAAATTATTAACAAGTGTTTAATTTCAGTCCAAACAGAGCCAACAAAAGGGATTTGTGCAGTTATGAATTGCAGGAAAATACAAAATCGTTGAGCTTTTAGTAAACGCAAACTTGGAGACCCTGGTTATTTCTCCCTCTTTCAACAGCCAGTCATGAAACTTTCTTGCCCTTTTCACCTTTAAACTTCATTTGAACTTGGAAAGAAGACTTGTGAATTGTGGAGGGGGGAGGAAAAAAAAAAAAAAAAGAAAGAAAAGAAAAAGGGTGAGGGCTGGGGGCAGAGAAGCTCTGATTCTGTGTTACCGTAACAGTAATTCTGGCAAAATAATCCTCCTCTTGTGCATGAGTGTCTGCTACTGCTGCAGGGTAATCAGCTCACATGACATGCCTGGAGGCTAATGCTGGCCTTCTTTCTTTCTGGTTTTTTTTTTTTTTTTAAAGTCCATATTTAAACAAAGGCTGATTATCCAAACAAGAATTTGGACTGCATCAGCTGGACCAGTTAAATTATAGTTAGTAAAACTTGGCACCTCCGGAGCTTGGAATGTTACAATTACAGCTGGATCCTCGTTTGGTAGGAGCCGTACAAAGTAATAAAAGTGGAGATTTTTATCTTTATAGGACATAGCTTAACTCTTTGAACACAGAGGACTAAGTGCCAAATATTACAGTTAGTGCTCAGACACAGAATTGCTGGCCAGGAAATGGGATAAACAGTTGTATCCATGCTCGTGTATCCATGCCAGCACTCGGGTGGATGCTGTGGCACTCAGAGTGGATCTTCATTATCCTCCAGGATCCCCCTGAGATAGGGAACAAGAATACCAGCAGCAACTTGTTGAACTCCCTTGTCTTCCTGTTGTCTTTTTGACAGCATTGCTGTGGTTTTATTTGAATTCCTCTTTTTTTTGTGTGTGTTTCCTGTTGCTGTGAAAAAGGTTTGTGTCCTTGAAGGATCTGGGCGATCCCTGGAATTGCTGTGATTTTCATCCCCCTGGAAAACTGTCTTCAGTACTGGCTTGAAATCCTCGTGGAGCTGCTCCAGGGTGGGCAGGAGGCAGGGGGTGAGAGGCAGAAGTTGGGTTTTGTTTTAGCAAACTGCTGTTGACCATTCCAGACTTGTTTTCCCTCCTTTCCTACAGAGAGGGCTTGCCTTTGATTAGTCACTTGCAAATCCGAACTTTGGCTTTCTGGTTGTGTAATAAATAGCTCTGGTTGCCAGTCAGAAAATGAAAGTTCTTCTCCTAAAATTAAACCAAGAGCCCTTATCATTAGCCTAGAACAAATCAATGCCTTTGCATTAATTCCCATGGAGTGGGGCCAGTTGACAGCTTTCCCTGATGGAGCTCTGTGCATCAGTTTATCTCAGCTTCTTTTTTAAGAAAGTGTTTGTTGTTTGCATTTTCTGAAAACCTTAGTGAGGAGTAAGGATTGAAATTCAAGCAGTCAGGACTATGCAGAGTGTTTGCACGAGCCCACCTGCTAGATAATGTTTACCAAGCTGTACCTGGGGTTTTATCTTTGGTCTTCTTCTCACAGAATAAAAGTTCCCATTCATTAAAGCGTGGAGAAATTAATTTCCTTTCTCGTGCCAGTTTACCATGTCCCAGTGTACTTTTGTCAGTGACAAATAATATGGATAACATGTGATTCCTGCAGCCACGATGCTGTGGGAGCTGGGAGGGCAGGGAGCTGGGCTTCTCTGAATGGAAGGACATGGCTTTTCTTGCCTTAAAAACCGAGAAGTTAAAGATTTTTCATCAAGATAAACGTGCAGATCCATAAGGTACAGCTCGGTCTGGGAGGAATGATACCAACTGGAAGTAAGAAAGACCTAAGGAAAAATTGCTGGTTAATATTTACTCTTTAATGACTGTTTTAATGGAGTGACTTTACAACGTGACCTTCCCAGTGGTGGCTGCTTTAGAAGGGGGGATTTGGGCACTGTGAGCTCCTGGGAAGGAGCAGGAGCTGTTGGCTTTGGATCCAACACTCACCATTTTCCATGCTCATGGCTCAAGGGAGAGCTTCTCCCCCTGGAACCAGGACACTGGGCAACTTTGGGCCACTTCCCATAAAACTCCTGACTTTTTGTTGGGGACCGTGGAGCCTGCAGGAGGAGGAACCCAAACCTGCAGTCTGAGGGTGAATATTTGGGCTTTTTTGAGGTTTCTTGCTGTGTGCCTGGGAGGCCATCAAGAACTTCCCCAGTTCTGGGGAGGAATCTGGTTCTTGCTGTGTTCCCCAGTCCTTTGCTCCCTGCTCAGTTCTCAGCCAGCGCTGAGGAGCAGCAGGGATGCCCCCATGAGTCTTTTCCATGACAATATTTCATTTTAAGCACCACCATTTGCTTTCTGGCTAGAAGAAATCCTCAATTTAGTTCATCTGCTCTCCTTGCATTTTGTCTGTGTTGAACAGACTCATCTTAAGCCACAGTGAGATGACTGAAATGGTGCTTTGCTGATTGAAGGGACCCAGGCTTCCAGCCTGGATCCAAGTGCATTCCTGTGTATCCATCAAGGAAATAT
Source organism: Leptocoma aspasia (assembly GCA_013399835.1). Taxonomy (NCBI): domain Eukaryota; kingdom Metazoa; phylum Chordata; class Aves; order Passeriformes; family Nectariniidae; genus Leptocoma; species Leptocoma aspasia. The sequence continues at coordinate 517,031 of VXAX01007347.1, forward strand.
CCTTGGATTTAAACAGGAAAGGAATCCACAGGGCAGATTGGGATTGATCAGAGAGGTGTTGACAGAAGGAATCTCAGATTTTAGACTCTCCTGAGACAGTTGGAATATACTTCCAGCTGCCAAGGAGGAATCAGCAGGAATGATCCATGGATAAATGTGAGCAACGAGCTCTACGTGCAGGACACAGGTTCAGTCCAGCAGCTTTGCTCTTCAAATATTTCCTGTAGTGCTAATTAAGAAACAATCTTGGATTTTAGGTAGCCAATATTGTATTCAGAAATTATTCCTAGTCTTAATTTTTCTCACGTGTGGCCTTAATTCATCTCCTCTTTCTCCCTCCTCCTCCTCTGTTTGGTGGATTTATTTCTGGATCAGTGAGGGAGGCAAGGAGAGGAAGCAGGGCAGGAGCTGGGTGCCATTCCAGAGCTCTCTTGGAATTACAGTTCTCACCCTTTTTATTTCATGGACATACTGTGAATTAATATTCACTTTAACCTTAAACCAGTTCAGATTAAATCACAGAGGAAAAAAGAAGAAAGTTCATGGTGGAGGAGTCAATGTGAGAAGGGTCCTCAGTAAAATCTCACCAGGCAGTCAGAGCTGTACTTGAGAAAGAAAATGTATTTCTCATGAAAAATACTCAAAATGCCCACTGTGTTAGGAAACAGAAGGAAAATATTTTGAACTGTTTTATCACTGAAATTGTTGCTACAGGAGCCACTCTTGATGCTCCAGATGCATTATAACAAGCAAATTAATTTTGAACTTACTTATTTTTAATTAATATTAGATATAAAATATTTTCCATGCAAGTGCAAAAATAGTTCAAAATTTGCATTTTTATCTGTGTTTTGATTTCTCAGGACCGGTGGAACACACAAAAATATTTGTAGCTTTCTCAGGATAGCAGAGATGCAAATGGTTTGGGAGTTGTTTAAATCGGATTTCTCAGTATAGTCGGAGTTTTAGGTGAATTGAACAGCAGCCAAATCTTTTGGTTCTTGTGGGTTGATTGTTTGTTGTTTAAAGCTTAATTAAAGTAACTTTTGCTTAAAAAGGAGGAGGAAAACTCAAATTAAATGTAGATATCTGTGATAACTCTGTAATACAGCTTTTTTCTCACAAATTGTGCTTGGAATGGAGGTTTAGATAGATGGCCATAGCAGAAAATAATAATAAGGAAATTCTATTTATGCCAGAAGTTAAGAATTCCCATCACTGGCAAATCCTAATTTACTACTTCATCTGATTTCTGATGGGAAAAATCTAATTGCTTTTGTACTGGAAATAAAGTTGATTGAACTCTGAGTTTTTCCAGTGCCTCCAAAGGTTATTTCCCAAGCAGTGCTCTTTTACAAACTGCAGTGGTTTTTAATTTATCTGCTTTTTTTCAGCAGATGAACATTCACTCTTATTACATGTAGGGGAAGGGAGACTCTTAATTCTGATCTCTGTTCATGTATTGGTAGGTGAGACATTATTTGACTTCCAGAACTTCACATGAAATCTCCTATAAGAGATGTGATGGCAGAAACTCCCTAGAGATAAAACTCTGTGATATAGGGAGCAGCTAAATATAATTTTTGTGGGTTTCATGGTTTCATATCAAGCTCTGCTATGTCTTTCTAGAGGGAAACACTTGAGGACTCCTGCTGCCTATAGGAACTGTCCAATCAGTATTAACAGGCAACTTGTCAGGAGCACAATCCTTGGAAATACTTACTCTGGAGGTCCCTGGGCTTTAAGTAGCAAGTGTCAGTCATGAAAAACTGAGATTTATTTGTGTTTTTTAATTTTGTAAAAAATTATAGAATCTCTATTTAGTTTAGGAAGCTAAAAATAAACAATATTGGTTTTGCCTTTTGTTTTCACAGAATCAGAAACAATTTACTCACATTTATTCCTTATAGTCATTTCTGTTGTTTAATAATTTCAGTTGACCTGAGTAGTACCTGCTGGTGAGAGGAGAACTGATCACAGGCCAGCAGCTTTATCACTCACCACAGTCTGCCCTGGCAAACTACTGAACACGAGCAGTAAAACCCAGCTTTCCTGTGAGATATCCAACTCTCTCTGGTTTTGGCAAATCCCAAACTATTTGGAGCCTTGTGCTGCTGCAGGAAAGCTTTGCTTTGTAGCAAGCCCAGGGAGAAAGGCTCAGAGCAAGGGTGGTGGTATCCCTCAAACTGGGATCAAACCTTCCAAACCTCAAAGATTTCTACCAAAAGCTGCACTTGAAAGCTTAGGTGGGTTTTCCTTCTCACAGAACTTTGTTTTCCCATCCCTCTGGCAAATTCCATCGAGTCCTTTCACCCAGCAGGAATGGATCTGCCCTTGGAAAGGGTTGCCACGAGGAATGGTGCTGGATTTTGTAGGCATCAGCACTGGGAAGCAGCACTTTGTTGGCCACTGTTTGAGTTCTTTGCTGAAAATGAGTCAAAAAATTGCTGAAAATGAGTCAAAACTACCCAAATGGCTTTGGTTGGGTTTGCTTTACTTGTGGAGGAATTGCTTAATTGGCAGAATTACATAACTGGAGAAACCAGTTGTTTTTGTAATTATGGGGATGTTTGTGTCTGCCAAGAGACTTCCAATGCAGCAGGTTTAAACTGATCCAATTAGTAACAAAATTGGGGTAATTAACCTATCTGTTAATGAAATGTGTGCACGCATGTGCCCTCAGTCCCTGGTTTGGGGTTGGGTTCTTGTCATTACCCTGCTACAGAAAGCAGATTTAGCTCCATATAATCTATATTTAAAGCATTTAGAGGCATAGAATAATTTAAATTGGAAAATACCTCTAAGATCTGGAGTCCAGCTGTTCCCCAGCACTGCCAAGGCCACCACTAACCCATGTCCCCAAGTGCCACATCCACAAGGCATTTAAATCCCTCCAGGGCTGGGGACTCCACCACTGCCACGGGCAGCTGTGCCAAGGCTGGACAGCCCTTAGGGTGAAGGAATTGTCCCAAATATCCAACCTAATCCTCCCCTGGTGCAGCTTGGGGCCATTTCCTCTCATCCCCTTGCTTGTTACCTGGGAGAAGAGATGAACCCCACCTTGCTCCAAACCTTACACTGAGCTGTGGAGTGAGAAGTCCCACCTGAGCCTGCTTTTCTTCAGGCTGAGCCCCTTTCCCAGCTCCCTCAGCCTCTCCTGGTGCTCCAGCCCCTTCCCCAGCTCCCTTCCCCTCTGGGATGAGCCCCTCTCTGCCAGGTGATGGGCTGGAATCTCCTCCTGAGGAGAACTTTGCTGATTCCTGGAGCTTCTCATGGCTCTGCACCCCCTGGCCTGAGGTCATGTGCAGTTGCATTTTTGGAGGGATGATCCTCCAGGGAGGGATGGTTCCCATCACAGAGCCCAAGGATTAACTGGCACATGGAACAAATCAGCTATTTTTGATAACAGGGACTGTGATAAACACTGGACAGGGTTCCCCATAGTGTGACTTGTTCAGTGCTCAGGGAATAATTCAGGAAGAGTCACCCAAGGCTGGTCTCAGTGCAGAGCTCACAGAAGGCTCCTCCAAGACAAGGAGCTCTCTGGATAAACTCCTGTGTGCAGCACTATGGAAAATTTTACTCAGCAGTTGCCTTCCCTTGAAGTTGATTAATACAAGATTTCAGTGTTCCCAGTCCATTAATCTTCACAAGCACATCTGCATACTGAAAAATGTTTTTAAAAACAACATTTAAAAAAAAATTACAGGCGCTGATAATTTTGAAGATAAAAAAGAACTTGAAAGAGCAACAATAAACTGCAGCTCACTTGCATGATGTGAATCCAAATCCAGTGTGAGAGAGGGGCTTTGTCACTTCAAATATTTTAATTGAATAAGAGGAAAACCTTGAAAAGTGGTTGTTATCCAGGCACTGGATGCAGTTCCCACTGCGAAATGTTCTGGCCTGTGTTGCATCAAGTAATAGTATCTTCCAAGTCAAAAAGATATTAGGGAAGTGTTAGAGACATCACAGGAGGAGCTGGAGGTGAAGTTTGGGCTGTCGAGAAAGTTAATTACCCTGAAAAGAAACTAATAGTGGAGGTGTGTAAGAGCCAAATGCCAGGAGAGCAGGATTTGGGATTTAGGAGTGCACAGCTAAAATTGGATAGTTGAGCCGTTTTTTTCCTAGCACATTTGTTGGTACAAACAGGGTAACAGTGATGTCCAGATGCCTGATATTTCCTGAAATGGAGGATTTTAAGGGTTCCCTTCACGTCCTGAAACTGCAGCTTAATGAAGAACAAACCCCATGGTTAGTTTTATGAGCCGGGATTTCTATTCATTTTACGAAGTACTTCTGTAGTAAGGAGATACCTGGAAAGCCTGCCAGGTAACTTTGTGATCCCTTTCCCATTTATCCCAGAAGTACTGAAAGCCCTTATTGTGCAAGGCAGTGTCTGCTTCGAGGGGAGACAGCAAAACAAAACCTCCTGAACTCTGCTCAGCACTTCCAGGGGGGAATTGCTTTGTGAGGAATTTGGGGCTCACAGCTCAGTCAGGATCTTACCATGAACCAGCCTTCATTGGATGGGCTGGGACACTGCCAGGCACCTTCTGCTAGCTCTGGGGACAGCTGTGACATCTCCAGGGCTGAATTCCTGTATCTTCTCCCAAGCCAATCTCTTCCAGCAAGGCACAAGAGCAAACCAAGCATGAGAGAGCTCAAAGTCTGGAAAATTCAGTTTAGCCCTTATTTAGTTCAGATTTTTACTGAAAGTAACTGGATCCTAAGTTCATTTAAAGAACTAATTTTCTAGATCCGAGTGTTTTTATAGCAAGGGGATGTTGTAAAGAAGTTGTTTAAAATGGAGTTTATCTTAGGCATGGAGCTTTTTGCCAGCCTAGTATCAGGAACAGTCTGGAAAAGCCTTCCAGTGGTGGTAGCTTAAGGAAGGGGACCAGGGTGGGGGAGAAAACCTAATAAAAATAGCTGAGATCATTCAACAGTTATCAAGAAACAGATACTGCAATTTTATAACAGAGAGCACTAAAAGTATATGCACTCTTAAAAGGCAATTAAAATGTATACTCCAAAACTATAAAACATTTTCTTTTCATCTGGAACATTGAGGGCAGATTACAACACATTAATAACGTTTTGTTTACAGTTCAGTTTCTGATGGCTTCCAAATGCAGTCTGTGTAGATTAACCAGAAGGAGTCCAGTTCTCTTTTAAGAGAGCTTGTAAAGGAAAGCAATGTGGTAAGATTGTTATGAAAAGCTGGTGTATTTAGGAAATAGCACTTAGCAGGGTCTCTCTGAATGGCTGCCAGGTCAGGAAGCTGAAGTGCAAGGCTTGGCCCTCGTTCAGGCCCCCCAGTCCCGGCTCCTTGACCACACAGTACGTCAGGAGCAGGAGCCCCACCACGCCCCCGCCCTTGGCACCAGCATTTTCACATAACCCAGGGCTCCAGGGGGAGGGAGGCAGCTTATTAAAATAGAAATGGATAAATAAAACAGGCCTGGGAATGGAGCAGGGCCTCGGTCCCGCTGCCGAGGGCCCTCGTCCCGCTGCTCCTCCTCATCCTCATCCTCTGCCCTCCCCGGGCCTGTGCCAGCTGTGCCTCTCCCTGGAGAAGAGCAGGAGCATCAGGACATTGTCCCAAAGTCTGTATTTAATGGGGCAGGCAGTGACAGGACAAGGGGAGTGGCCCTGAGCTGAAGGGGGGTGGATTGAGGTCAGATATATGGAAGGAATTGTTCCCTGTGAGGTTCTGGCACAGGTGCCCAGGGAAGCTCTGGCTGCCCCTGCATCCCTGGAAGTGTCCAAGGCCAGGCTGGAGCCTTGCAGCCACCACTGGAAGCAAGCCCTGCTTTTTACTCTCCCAGCTGCAAGCTGTAAAAAGACATTCAAACTTGGTTGCATGATAATGAACCCACAACTTCACAGGTCTCCGGTGGAGATCCCTCTGTCTGAGTTATCCCTCTGGAGCAACCTGGGATAGTGGCAGGAGAGGCTGGCAGGGCAAGCAGGTGCCTGAGCTCCTCTCCTGCCCTCAGTGTGGTTTATCCACTGCAAGAACTTCTCACATAATCCTACAAATTCTCATCCTCATCCCAAAGTGTTTCCTCCACGCGCTATCTTCCTGATTTTTGTAATCACGGGAATGGGGGAAAACAGCATTGGCCTGGAGTTAGTTTAGTTCATGATATTGTGACTTCTGCCACTCCTGGGGACTTTTTCCTTGCTGTTCTCTATTGGGAAAAGGTCAAAATGGGACACACTGCTGACCTAGCACACCGTGTCCTTCTTCAGGGTCTCTGTTGTCCACATTTCCCCCTTTTCCCCTGGCAGCCAGCTCTGTGTTAAGGAGAAGAAACTTTATTTTTCTGCAATGCTGCAATGGTATATTTTATATTAAATGCAGAGGGAACACAATTGCTCTCCAGTCACTCCTTCATGAGAGTTGTCCTTTGGCTGTGCTTCATTTCCCTGTGTAAGTAAATGCAGATCATTTGTACAGGCTGTTTTCAGGGCTCTCAACCACTCTTCTGCCCTTAGAAATTGATCCCCTGGTTAGAAAAATCTGCTTTTCACAGCCACTAAGTTCACCTCAAAAATATTTTTATAGAGAAATGGGGGGGATAAAGTGTGTGGTTCCATTCAGTGCTTGGGTTCCTAACAACTCCTGCCTTTCCTTGGAAATAGCCCTGGCTATTTGTAAGATGTTGTACATCAGCAACTCATCTGTTAGATGGGAAAATCTAATAAATTGCTGTTACTCAGAACTGAGTAATTATACACAAAATTCAATGTGTGCATGTGGGAGAGGAACTTCAGCTAGTTCTTGGTTTCAGACAGGGTCTCATTAAGCCACCCTAATGCCTCAGATATGCAGCAGAAGACTGGGAACGTTAACACTTCCATTCTCATCATCATAAATGAGGATTTGAACACATAATTCCCTGAGATGAGTCTATACCTCTTGATTTTTATTTCTAAATCTATGCTCGACTGGCAGATGTTGGGGAATAGCTTTTAGCATTTTTTCATTTAGATTCTGATTAAAAGATACGCTTTTTTTTTTTTCCCCCCCTTAAAACCAGCAAAACTAATTATTCATGAGCGCAAAAATCATCATCCCCGGCTAAGACACGTCTCAATTGAGGGTCAGCAGCAGATAACGTGAGGGCTGGAACAACTGTGTCCCAGAATGGTGTTTCTGGATTTCATTATCTGCAGGAATGGAGGGGAGGAGAAAGTTCAGGAGCTGCTCCTGCCTCTGCTCCCACCTGGCCGTGCTCAGCCCCCAAGTGCCATGTCAGGAGCCAGGGAATGTGGGTTTGCTCTGGGGTTCCTCTGCTCCAGGGAATGTGGGTTTGCTCTGGGGTTCCTCTGCTCCAGGGAATGTGGGTTTGCTCTGGGGTTCCTCTGCTTCCCCTCACTGGCCTTCAGCTCTCAGGGCATCATTCCCAGCCACTGATAAGCTGAGGAATGGGAAGGAGCAGGGAAAAACTGTTTTTTAAGCTGCTCCAGGGTGACTGGATTCCTTCAGCTGTCCGTGTACTCCAAGACCTGCTCTTGGAATAGCAGTTTTCCCAAATTTATTATTCACATCCTGCCCATTCCTGGTTATTTGTCACCACACCTTCATTACCATCAGGATGAAAATGTTTTCAGTTTCTTTGCTGTGCTCCTGGTTTGCTTCCTGATGTTGTGCAGCACCTGAAACCGTGATCCTTTGGGCAGCTGGGGCAATGGGGAAGGATCCAGACTTGCACCACTGTGCATTGTCTAAAACCCCTGACTCGGAGAAAAACAGTATATCTGATTTCATTAGCTGAGAGATCATAATCCAATTATTTTATTTTTAATTTCTCTTTCCTGAGCTCTTTTGCAGATGCTGCTTTTTGGCCCTCTGACAGAAGGCTTTCAGCCTTCCTTATGAAAATCCCAGATTGCAGCCTTCCGTGGGGGTATTTCTTGAGTTACAGAGTTAACCTGAGAAGGCAGAAAAAGGGCCTTATTACATTGCTACAAGCTGCCAGCTCCTCACTAATATTTTAAAGGTGTGGGTGCATGTGTTGCTCTTGTGTAGTATCAGTTCTCTCTGATTTTGTAAACAGAACCCTGTGAACCCTGAGTACCCGAACTGCGGTGTAAAGGCAAAACTAAAATTACTCATTTAAGGTCATCTGTTTTTACTGACACACCAAAGGTCTAGGAGAAGGAGTGAGCAAGCATCATATTTCTCAAATACAAAATTTTTACAGTGGGAACGTGTTATAAAACATTCTGCCAGTGTTGTTTCCCTTGGGATTTAGAGTGAGAGACATGAAGGCTGACAACTCTCTTCCTGTTGTAGGTCAGAGCTTCAAGGAACTCTGTAATCTTCCCACCAGCTTTACTCTCTCCTGGAACTCACGGTTAAAATTAGATGCTGGCTGAACTTTAGCAGTTCAATTTGAAAGCTTTTTCAGAGGCAAAAGTAAAACAACTGCAGAGGGGAGTTTTCTCACAGTGCCATTTTGAGAACCACTCTGTGCAGAGGAACGTCCTCCGTGAACCGAGGGCTCTCTTGCCTGGATGTTTTCATAAATCATGATTAGCAAGAGAGGCAACTGGGCAGCATGGAAATAATCTCTGTGGGTGCTTTCCCTTGCAGTGAGGTATCTTTCTTCAGGATGTGACATTCCATTTTGGGTTGATTTCTGGTTTTCTCACAGTTTCCCCTCCTGCCCCACTGCTTGTCAAGCAGTTTCTGCCCCAGCAGAAAGTCAAAGATCAAACGAACAAGGGGGAAAGAGTGGGTGACAAGGCCTTACAGTGAGTGCTGGGAGTTATGGACTGCAAAAGCAGGAATTAGGCAGGAATTGGAGCTCCAGCAGCACGGGGAAGCTGGGGCATACAGTCCAGGAGGGTGAGGTGTTCTGCTTAGTCTCTGCTGCAGGATGCTGTGCCCGTCCCTCTCAGAGCCCAGCCTGCCTTGATTACCCCTTTTATTCAGGACTCAAAACAGCTTGTAAATTTTTTTATCATTCCTTCCCAGATTGCGTGGAGTGTATTGTAGCCTTCCCTTGCCTTTTCCCACATCTGTTTTCCAAACTCATTACTTTCATGTTATTAGGTTCACTGAAAGCGCTGTGTTTATTTCCATGCCGAGAGTTTATTTTTTTATCTTTTGAATTAATGCAACAACTCCATCAAACGATGATTTATTTGAGAAAAATCACAATCCATCAATTTTTCCTGCATATTAGTTGTTGCTAGCACTGACTTTGTGCACAGACTGATACCACCAACAGCCCTGAGAAGCTGCTGTTCTGAGTTCAGAGATGCTGTGCTGGGAACACTGTTTGTAATTTCAATTTCTTGTGGTAATAATACAAATGCTGTCATTTAGGAGGATGCTCTCCTGAGAGTAGCTTTTGTCCCCTGCTTGCTTGCACAGAACCTCACACAACATTTGTCTAATCCCAATTGAACCCAAGAGCTTTTCTTTAATACAAATATTAATCTGAGCCCGTGGCCAGTCGTAACAATTGTCCAAGGATGCTGAAATGTCTGTGATTATCACTTGCCAGGCTGATCATTGTGCCTATCTCACTCTTATCTCATGGTTTTGGCAGCTCTGTGTGTTATTTTTGCCACCTGTAGTTCCTGCTCCCAATTTCACAGCAGGGTGTTTGGGGTCTGGCTGATGTTTGGTCTGTATTAATAAAATCTCTAAAATATTTGCTTGGGCTGGGACCATCGGGTGCCTGTGCCATGGGAATAGTCAACACGATCCCAAATTCTACACAGTGATATGAGGGGGTGTTAGCAGAGCTCTCCTGTATTTAATCCAGCTTGGAATTTAGGATAAGAAATCCACAAACACACCACGTGCTGTTTATCATTAATTCACCCTTCTTCTCATTGCAGCTATGGACATTTCCTAGAGACAAGAAAATTATGTATATGTGGATAATCACTCTTAAAAATTCAAGTAGTATCTGTTGCAAAATCTGTGGAAGAGGGTTTTTTCCTGGAAAAATCATGGGAAGAAATGTGCTCTCCCCTGTGACAGTGGCTGTGCTGCCAGCCTTGGTGCTGACGTGGCTTTAGGAGAACCAACCAGGGCTCTGTGGGCTGAATTCCTTTGGACTTCAGGGACAGATCCTGACCCCACAGGTGATTCTGGGTTCTGTGGATCAGAACTGAATCAGTCCCTGGAGATTTATAGCTGTTTGTGAATAAACTGTCCATCCCAAAGGCATCCTGAAGGCATTCACAGTAAACTTCTGGCTCTCCTCCCTCATCATGTCCTACATAGACAAGTTCAAAGGGGTATAGAATTGTATTTTCTTGTATTGTGTTTTATAAAAATTTGCAGTTTTCTCCTTATTGTCCTCAGGTGCTTTGTTTATTTTATTCAAGATGAAGGCAGTGCACGTTCTGGCTTAGAAACATTTGCTCTCCATTAGTATCCAGTAACCTCTGCTGGAAGTGCAGGAGAAGCCTTTGGCAACTGTAAGCACTTGCTGGTTATTAATGCCAAAGCTGTAAAAATGAAAATAAGAAGTCACTGCATCGGCTCTGAGTGTTAGTGTTGTTTACATTCCTAATTTGATTCACATATTAACCACAATTAACGTGCTCTCTAGATTTCAAGCATATGTTTCTTCTATCACAGGATGGGTTTTTTTCTCTGGTGCTTTACTTCAGATTGTTCCTAGTTGGAAAAGCTTTGAACAAATCCAGACAGTGGGGAGGAATTGAGATTTGCCTTATTTTAGGGAATCTGTTTGTTGGAATAGGATGGGGATGTTCTGCTGTGCAGTGACACATTTAGCTGTGATTGGGGGGAAAATTTTTTTTTAATTCACATTTTTTCTCTCTCAGGCACTCTCAGATGGAGATGGTGTTCTTGATTACAAATGGAATAATAAATGATAATGATAATAATAATAATAATAATAAAGTCACACCACTGCTTGAATCCTGGTCCTTCCCTACTCCTGATAACCCCTCCTTTCTCACCCAACCCCCCTGATCCCATCTCCCTCATCCCCCCCATTTTCTTTTGTAGCCCTGTGGGCTATGGAGGGATTAATTGTACCAATAAACACAACTTTATTTTATAGTTTTATAGCACGATTAGCTATCAAATACTCTGTGCTAAAATAACATTTGCTAGGCTGTTTCGAGACAAAGTTTTGTTAGGCACAGTGGGCCTTTAATCCCCAGAGGAGTTCAGCTAACTAAATATAATATTAGTTAACATACTTTACTGATGTTAAGAAAATACTTCTGTGCTACTAAGGGATCCTTTGCCATGGTATTCCACTGGCAGCAATGGCTCTTTTCCTTTGCTTGGAGTTTGTAAACTGGAGAACAATTTGGTTGATTAATTCTGTTCCTTCTTTTAATGGTGATAGATTTCTTCTATTGGAAATTCCCATCAGCATTACAGACAGTGCTTGATTCTGTCATCGTGCTATTAATTAAGATATTAAGAGGAAATTGCTGTTTACATAAGCTTTTGAGAGCTCACAGTTAGGAACAGCACTTCATCCCCCTTGTGCCATTTTTCCACTGATCTAATTCCCCTGCCTCACTTGGGCTCTTTGAGATTTATTTCTGATACAATTCCCTTTACTCCATGCCAAATCACAGGACCCCAGAATGGTTTGGGTTGGAGGGGACCTTAAAGATCACCCAGTGCCACCCCTGCCATGGGCAGGGACACCTCCCACTGTCCCAGGGTGCTCCAAGCCCTGTCCAGCCTGGCCTTGGACACTTCCAGGGATGGGGCAGCCACAGCTGCTCTGGGCACCTGTGCCAGGGCCTCCCCACCCTCACAGGGAGGAAATTCTTCCATATATTGGCAATCAATATTATTTATCCAATATCCAGAATATATTTTCCCAAGAACACAAGGGTTAAACTACAGAACAATCTTCCAAGAGGTGACAACCTCACCGTGTAAAACATCTAAAGTGATACAAATGTCTTTGTAGAGAGCAATGCTGTGTGTGAGGAAGAGATGAGATGGCTTTGCAATTGCTGAATGCACTTGGAGTCCACACATGAGACCAAATGAGGAAGACTGAACCCAAACCCAAGTAAAGCATCAAGAAACATTCTAGTGGAATATTCAGGGAGCTCCCTTACCTCTGAGGGAGCTTCTGGCATGTGTTAAGGGCAGGTGGGTGTCCCTAGGGTGGATTGTCTGTGATCTCAAGGGCTGCTCCCTGCTGAGAGTGGCTCTGAGTTTCTTGCATGTTAAGGACTCTGAGAGTAAAACTCTCCAAAGTCTTTCAAGTGACCAGATTGTTATAAAATCCATGACTCAGTGGCGCCTTCCCTCCTGTCCTCGTAGTGTCGAGCGCCCTTTATGCTATGTTAGAAACTCATATGTTTTGATCCACTATAATCCAAATGTATTTAGTCTGTATTTTATTCCACTTTGTAAACACGTTTTTTCCATAGCTGCAAATGTCTCCACAATTATTTGTTTCAATTTGTAAATTGAACAAAAGGCTTTAATAAACAATGTCCTCAGGCAGCCTCTCGTCTTCTTCTCATGAAGAAACATGATTTCTAAACCCAGCAGCCTGTAAACTCCTTAGAAATTCAAAGGGAAAACTCCCACCATTTTGTCCAGCTTGGCCATTTAGAAGTTCAGAGCACTTCTTGCCATGAATAAACTCTATGGCTGAGTTTGTAAATAAAGTTTGGGATGACAAGTTGGTATTTTGGAGCCTGCTGCTGGTGGCACTGCTCTCATCCAGCGGCACCACGTGTGACAGTAAGAAGTTGTTGGAGGAGACTACAAGGCACTTTATTGCTTGATTCAGTGCTCAGCTACACTTTGTAGCTGACCAGAATGTTTGATTTTATGCTTTGGATTTCTGCTTATGGCTGCTGAGCTGTAATTAGACAAGTCTAAGCTCCATCAAGCAGCTCCTGGCTATGGATCCTGTAAACACGGGAGCTCGGGCGTCACGGCGCGCTGGGATCGCCAGGAGAAGCAAGGCTGCAAACTTTGCTGAAAATTCCAGCTTCTTGGAGCATCCCAAGTCCACAGCTGTTTCCCTGCATTTTAGCAGTGGCTGAGACAGCCTTTAGCTACCCTAGATCCCGAGGAATTTGAGCTGGAGAATTCCTGATTCATGTTGTTTAAATCACTTATATAAAAGTGTACGATGCACTTACTCATGTGTGTTGATAACATACACACACCCATTCACAGGCAGGAATTCAATCTCCAAACACTGGAGTGGTTACAAAAGAAAGTAAATCTTGTGCTGGTTCAGCTCATCTCAGGATGAGGATGAAGGATTTTGGGAGGGAGAAAATAAGAACAGCCAAAGCCCAGCTAGAACTTAATGTGGCTGCTGCCATAAAAGACACAAAAAATGCTTCTACAAATCCATCACCAACAAAAGGAGGGTGTGGAGGAGAATCTTCATTCTTTATTCAATTCAAAACTGATTTTCTGGAGAAAGGTGCTGGGGTTTTGCTGACATATCACCAGCTGGTTTTCCAACCTTTATTGAATCTCTCTCCTTGGTACCTGTTGCAGACATACTGAGTTTCAGTGTATTTATCTGCCCATGTTGGTTTTCCTAGCATCAGGAGGGGTAGATTGTTTATTCTCTTGCCTTTTTTTTT
>VXAX01007347.1:530652-559618 GCA_013399835.1 Leptocoma aspasia
TTTTTAATCTTTTTTTATCAGCCTTTCCTTGGGGATGGAACTGGTAATATGTAATATTACATCTGTGGTTCCCTGCTAGGTGATACTGTCTTTCTCACAAGTCTTTTGCTCGTTTTGTGCAAAATAATGGCGTGTGAGGTTTTTGTTTTGGCTTTGGCCAGATTCTTCTCCCATTGACTTCATTGTTAGTGCTAATAAAACCATGGGAAATGTTTTGATGGGTAGGAGATTGCAGGGACTTGAGGTTTAAGCTTTGATACTGTATTGGCTGCTGTACATAATCTTTGGTAAACCAAAGATAAAAAGCAAAGCTTGTTTTAGAAAGCCATGGGCTTTTCAGAATGACGCTTGGCAAATTTTGGTCCTCACTTTGTCAAGTATTTGTCCACATATCAGTAGTTTTGTGCCTGTGTTTACACTCATTTTGCCTCCGGGCTTGTTTTAGTAAGTCGGATAAAGTGTTTATTATGTGGCTTGCAAAATATGTTCCTAATGGTGACCTAACCCGTGGTGCCACAGAGACTGGGGGCTGTTGGGATCTCCTGTTGTGCAACAGAGAGTGGGGCAGGTAACCACAAGGCAGCCTTGGCCACCCTTTGGGGAGCCTGGCTGGCTGTGGCAGGGCAGGACTCTGCTTTCCGCTCCCTCAGCGTTCCCCGTTTGCTTGGCTTGGCCGGAGGCTCCTGGCAGGCTCTGCCCGAGCCTCTTGCACTGCCCAGAGTCTCCCCTCTTCAAAAATGAGTGCAAATTGCAGCTCCAGGGGCTGGGAGTGGGATCACAGCGGTGTCAAGGCAGCCTGTGGTGCTGGTTCTCTTGGCAGGTTATCTGGGGGGAGCTGGTGGGGAAAGGTCTGTGAAGTTCTCCTCACCCTTCAGCCTCTCCTTGGCTTGGAGCTGCTCTGCTCTGTGGCCTGTTCAGAGCAGTTGTGTGAGCACTTACCAAAATTTCAGCTGATTTTAAGATAGATTTTGGGAGTCTGTTTTCATCCCTGGTGTGGTTTCAGGGTGTCTCCCACGTGTCATCTCCCAGATTGCTCTGGGTGTTCAGGAGCTTTCTCACTTACAAAAAGCTCTAACTAAAGCTCATCTAACAACTCTTAACCTAATGGAGGCTAAAGAATTTACTCTAAAATATAAGTTAGGCCATGATCCTTCCAGACCCAGAGTGCCTCCTGCAGATTCTCCTGGAAATAAATAACAATGAAAAAGTTTGCTCTCTTTAATGCAATAATATGTAGGAAGGTAGGACTTGTATTGAATTACTTTATATGTGATAAGATGTGATTATAATAAAGAAGGAGATTTATGATTGCTATAAAAAGAAATGTGATTGTATTATAGTTTAAATAAGTTATTTGCATTTCAGATTTATTTTGGAGTGGTGTCTTTAGGCACCAGCTGTACACTGGGTTCACACGTGCCAGGAGCTGTACAGAGAAAACAAGATTATTGCTGCTTCAGGAGCCTTGAGGAAAGTTGTGGCTTCCCAAGTTGTATCTAGGAATAAAAGTGTTTCATGTGAGACCTTGTTCCTTCAATGCTGGCCAGTAAAAATTACTTGGAGAATGGAGTTGGAAGGTGTGTCATGATCAAAACCTAGTGGGGCCCCCTAAAAGGCATGCAGGAAATTCTTTTTTCCCTGTACTTCAAATTTTTAAAAATTTTTACACTTATATTAAGTACAGACATTCATTCTCCAGCAGGTACAACTGAGATCCGAGGCTGTGTAAATAATGTAGGGCGAGCTGACTTGGATGAGGTGCAAATTGGGATCACACGTCTGCTGGAGTGGTGATTTACATTCTCTGGTTACAGCAGTTAATTGTGGGTGCCCTGATAAGACTTGTTTACTGCCACATCAGCTTGTCCCAGGCCTGCTGAGCATCAGCACGGGCTGATTGAAGGCTTGATTACCTATTCTGCTTACTGCTGCAAGGGTTTCATGCAGGAGAAATCAAAATGCCATCATCTACAGCCTGCTCAGGACCTGAAATTCCCACTTCAGGCCCTTCTCCACAGACACCCTCAGGGAAGTGTTAAAGGATTAAGGCATCAGAAAATGCATGTTTGGGAGGATTCTTAACTATAAACAACTTTTTTGAGCCTAGTGAAGGGCTGGAGCTGGTGCCTGCATGGAGTGACCCTGCCCATCAGAGGTAATTTGGACATTTTAGGGAAATGGCTGTGAGCAGGCTCAGTCCCCAGAGTGGAGCAGACTGTCCAGCCTGTGGAGATGCCACTGCTGCCTGCTCAGCTGTCAGGGATGGTGCTGGAGGCTCCAAGGAGAAGCCAGCAGCACGTTCCCCAGGCTCTGTTACCTTTTTGGTGTGATTCCCACGCAGCAGAACGGGAGCAGCTCCCAGCCTGCCAAGTTTCCACTCCTTTTGTAGGCACATGCTGGTGCCTGGGGATGGGAGGGAAAGGGCAGCATCCACGGGCAGCTCCTGCACCCTTCCTTCCCTGGAAGTTTCACACATGAGGGGAAGGATGAGCCTTCACAAATAGATATATTGTGCAGGTGGTGTGGGGCACAGCCTGTGAGTCCATCCCCTTCCCCTTGTCCACACAGGGGTTTTCTTTCCTTAGGGTTTTTCTCTTCCATCTTCCTCAGCTTGTGGCTGCCCCGGTGCTGTCTGCAACAACACCAAGAAACCTTGAAATAAATTCTCATGAAGCACCATTCCAGAGGGGGAGGGATGCTCCTAAACCATTCCTTGTGTGAAAACAAATCCTAAGCAAAGCTTTAAACCCCTCTGATACATGTATGAGAAGAGTTGGTTGTACCCAGCAGGCCCAGATTGCTGGTTTTTCCCTAAATTGGAAGAAAAGCAGCATCATGGCATGTGTTTTTTAATATTCTGGGTGTTCTTTCACACCCTTGAACAACCCCACTTGAGCATCCATGGATACATCAAAGATACAACATGTAGAGTTCTGAAATGCCTACAGAAAACCTTGGTGATAAAGGAACATCATGTGATGATCTGAAATCCAAGCTGGAAACACAGGAAAAGTGCCCTGTGAGCAGAGCATCCATTTAGGAGTAATTTTATCCCCCCAGGCTGTCCCTAAGACAACTCCACAGAGGAATTCCAGCCTCGATGAGAAGAGGAGGGGTAAGGAATGAGCTCAGTCACTCAAAGGAAAATTCAGCAAACTTTCAAATAATGCATCTTGAATGCCAATATGTTGTATAGGTTGCAAGATGCTGGTTAATGAATGTTGAATTAGGATGTCAATATTTCCATTCTCCAACCTTTTAGGGTAATTTTGCATGAATATTAAAAAAAAAAAAAAAGCCCTAAAACATCCAGCACATGTTTGTGCAGGATTCAGTTTTCAAGGGCAGCTTGATCTGGCCAGAAAGTTTCAGTCCAAGCAGTGGCAGCTAAAAGATTCCACTGTCACCTCTGTGGGTCTGGGAAAGTGCAGGGTGGTTCTGCACGTGTTCCGTGGCTTCTGTGTGTGTTCCTGCCAAGGAGAACATCAAATCCTATCAACGTTGTGGTGAATTTCAGTATGATTTTTGTGTTCTTGTCTGGAGTCCTGCTGTGTTGGGATTGCTGGGATTCTGGGAGAGAGGAGAGCTTAAAGAGATAGGGGCATGGAGACAGGGCATTGCTGGGCTTTGTGGGCACCTGGCTGGGAACTGCCCTGGTCTCAGAGGGGTCACCTGTGCAGGGAGAGGTGCCTGAGTGCCCAAGCATGACTTCACCAGTGCCTAAAGTTGCATTCTTTGCACATCTGATCCTCTTGACCCAATGGAATTCCCACTGGTGATGCAAATCTGCCAGCACTGAGTTCATGTTAGACCCAGGCTTAATTTTTGGATGAGCAGCAGAGGCTTCTGTGGTTTTACAGTGCAGAAGGATCTAGTCATTTCCCTAAAAAATGATGGACTTGAAATCCATTCAAATGAGATATTTCTGTCTTGTGACAAGAGCTTAATAGCTTCTTGCATTTGTGTTTAGAAACATATTCTTTGAACTTTTGTGTAACGTTCAGGCAGTAAAAGGCAAACATTCTTCTTCAGCTGGTAATAGGCTCTCTGGTGTCTGTAATTCACTTATTTAGCTTTAAAATTAACTGTATATATTTGTAAGTTTTTAATTAAGATGTGTTTCTACTCGGAGCTTTTCAGAGCTTACTCAGAGGAGCATCAAACACTCCACAGTTTTGGTCTTTCCTCTCTGCCTATTAGCTTCTCCCCTTCTGCTTATAAATTTCTGATGACAGACATAAACATTTACCTCCGTGGGCATTACTTAACTCTGAGATCACTTTGTTCTATAAATACAAATAAATAAAAGGCCCTTTAATGGGTGAGGGGAGGCCAGCAGCGAAGTGGTTAAAGGTTTGTGCCGGCAGCCTGGCCAGCAGGAGCTGGCGGTGTGGAGCAAGGGGGACGCCAGCCTGTCTCTAAACTTTTTGGCCCTCCCTGAGTGCAGAGATGAAGGAAGAGCCCTCTATAAATCACTGGAGATTAGAGACCCTGTTCTTGCCGACTCTGCAGGGTTGCACTGCTTAATGTCAAAGCCTCACGTATTACTTTAACAGCACTCCTTTTCTTTATTAAATCCACTTTGAAATAAAAAAAATGATGATCTTTCCAGTGAGGGGGAGAAGGTCTAAAAGGATTTAGAAAGTATCTGTTATGTTACATTACGGAGACTAATAACTGCACAGGGAGTAGGTAACATTTTTGCACCATTTCAGAAAGTAAAATGAATAGACTTTACAGAGTTTTCCTCCTTCAAAATATTTATTGCTGTTGATTTTGAGGAGCTTTTGCGGGCTCCTCAGTAAAGGTGGACTGAGCGTGAACGCCGGCGGGGATTTCCCTCCAGGTCTGCAAAATTAAATTTGCATCTCCATTTTTGCACGTCCTGCAGCATCTGGTTTTAGATTACTTTTTTTTAACCTCCGGATTTATTCTGGAGGAATTTTATTCTGTCTCTATCTGCATCTGAGTATGATGAAGACATATTTTGAACAGCTGTATCTGTGTCAAATGTCAGTGTTTGCTCGTAGCCTCGCTGTCTTGAGGACATTGAGAGCCTTCGAGGCACTGCATATTTATCTACTATTATGACCTGATTTCTTCTGATTTGTGAAAGTCACATTAGGCAGGATATGATTTTTTTTTTTTTAATGTGCTAGGTTAATGGGATTGTTTTTATGTAAAACGCTGTTGTTTTTCCACATGTATTTAGTTACCTCCTTTAGTGCATTGCATCCCACCTAACAAATCTCCGGAGCCAGAGGAATTGCACATATGTATTTTTTCTGCACATAAGTGTTTCAGATCCTCCAGGTCATTTAGTATCCATTAGGACACTAAAGCTTCTTACTGTTTTCTCATTAATAGTCGAGTCTCTTACCACGACAAAAACAATTTCTGAGAGACAGGATTCTTTGAGAAACATCCCTGATGAAAGTCCTGGAAATCCTAACAACAAATGTTGTCAAGTTAGATTTCAGCGAAGCATTTCTGTTTCACTGTGCAGCATTATGCCCCAGGAATGTAGTTTTTCTTTTAGTCTCATGACTTTAAACACAACATTGGCATGAAACCCATTAAGAATAACAGATTTATAAGCTCTTGTTGATGGATTCTGTTCAAATGCAGTAGGATGGAAGGTGAAAATATTTTTAGTCTTTAAATGTATTAAAAATAAACTGTGATTATTTTAATTCTCTACATTTGAAGTCATTTGCTTCCTTGCCACCGTAGCCGGAGTGTTTTTCTACCCGTTCACAGTTCATTTACGATACAGTTTTGAAGTTTGGAAATAGTTCACACCTATAAAATGCGGTTTTGCGTTTGCCAGGGAAAATGAATATTGTTTTGCAATGCATCTTATCCAAAAGTTGACAAGTAACAGCTTTTTTGCTGCTTTACTCTGACAAACAGCTTGAAGGTATCACCTTTGTAGGCGGCTGCCGCAATGAACTGCAGATATTCATTTAGAGCTGTTTGTACTCCGTGTGTTCTTTCATGTGCTCAGGAATATTGCCCAGTTCCAAAGTATGAGCTCTTAAAATAACTGGAAATGGGGGTGGGGTCAGGATTTTGTATAAACAGGGCGAGTTTCTGGGGCTGGATGGATGCACTGGAGGATCCCAAGAGCACGGTGTAGGCGAGCAGGGAGCAGAGCAGGAGGTTATCACATCCCGGAGCAGCGATCCCGACGTTCCGACCAGCAGTTGGTGTTTTATTAGGAGAGAACAACTCTATAAAAGGAACAGGAGATTCAATCATAATATAGCGGGGTGACATGAAGGCAGCTGACAGCATGGCTTCAAAACCCATTTAAGATCCAAGAAAAGTTGCCACAAGTAATGTGCTGCAGCTGGGGAGAGCGTTGTGGAAAAAAGCAGAACCTGCCACAGCCCTGCGGATTCGCGTTCCCGAGCGGAGCCGTCGCCTCGCACGGAAAGGCTGGGCTGGGCTGGGCCCTCCTTACCACCCACAGGCAGGGCTGGGAAAGAGCTCTCACCCCGTGTTTGTGTGTGTTTTTCCTGCTGAAAGTGGTTTGGGGAGAAGTGGGAAGCAATGACCAGTCTGGTGGTTTGGGTTGGAAAGAGAGGGAATGAAGCGTTGGCTGCGAGGTGGCGGGAGCGTGTTCTTCTGGAGGGGGTTCCAAGAAAGGCCATTTTGCAAAGGGAAAGTGCCCCAATTAGGGGATTTTTAATGATATGTGAAGAAGTGAAATGCAATTTAAAGTAAAAGAAAAAAAAATATTATTTTCTTCCCCTTAATTCTTTCTGCTGTCTGGCAGTTCAGTAAGTCACTGTTCTTTGGGTCATCTCTGCTGGATGGAACATTCCCCAGGGAAGTGGTGGAGTCACTGTCCTTGGAAGTGTCCAAAAAAAGCAGTACATGTGGCACTTCCCAGTGTGGTTTAGTGGGCATGGGGGTGTTAGGCCAAAGGTTGGGCTTGATGATCTTGGAGGTCTTTTCCAACCTCAATAATTCTGTGATTCCATGATCAGCATTGACTGTCTTTCATCTCTCTTCCTCTGAAACCCGTGAGCCAAGTCCTGAGAGGTGCAAAGCCCTCCTAAATCTAAGGCAAAGACTGGAACATTTAAAAGTATAAACTTTGCTGTGCCAGAACTGGTTTGGTTTGGGACTGCTTAAACCCAAGTAATTGGTGAACTGGAATAGTTTGGAAATAGGATACTTTAGTGTGTCCAGCCTAAGAATGTACTTCTAAAGCTTGTTAAATTTGCATTTTTAAAAGAAATCTGGGAAGAACTTCATGCCTTCTCTCACGTGGCAGTGGCTTTACTGGGAAGTGATTGACAGCTGGATGAACTTCCCAAGGATGGATTTTCCAAGGGCAGCAATATCAGCAAGGGTGGTGTCTGTATCTAGAGAGAAGTTGGCCAAATTTCTACTCAACTATAATCCAAATCGAAATTAACTGATATTTTGGCTGGAAGTAGTGTGTCATTTATGTAAGAAAAGGTCATCTTCTCCCTGGTAGAAGGTAATGCTAATTTAGGAATAAACAGCTTTGTTTCTTTTCAGTTGTTCTTATAGAGGGCTCTGTCACACAAAAATACATTGCGTGGAAAGGAGCTCAAAGAGGACAAGCACAATTAAAACAAATATCACTGGATTTTCTGAGTAATTATGAGGAATTTCTGCGTGTTCTCTTCTACAAGGGCAACACAAATACCACGTAAGGAAGAACTCAGAATTAACACATAGGTTTGTGCTGCTTCCATACACAGGGAAGAAGTAGCCAGCACTGAAAAAAAATCCCTCAAACAAGCCAATGTTTCATTTTTAATTTACCTGTATTAGAAGCAGAATCAAAATAGTTACAGTAAGTGTTTGGGATTCCTTTTTTTATTAAAAAATTCCATGCCGATTGTATTTGTTGAAAAAACCAGAGGCATAGGTAGAATTAGGAAATCCAGGCTACCCCATCAGCCTCAGCATTGCATGGAATTGACTTTAAATTGGGCACCTGGTGACACTGACACAGAGAGGTGAAAAACGAGTTCTTGAGTGGAAAGGTTTCCTGCCCTCTGTGGCATCTTCTGAGCACTGGCAGTTTGGCATGGTTTGACCACAGAGTGCAACAACTGCAAGGACAACTTGATAAAAAAACATGTTCTGTGCTCCTTGTGCCACTTGATTCCTTAGTTTCTCCTCCTTTTGGAATTCCCTAATTTCTCTAAGATGCTGCATCCTACGCCAAAGATGGACTGAATAGGAATGGTTGATCTAAAAAACCATTTTTCGTGGGGTGTGAAAAGTTAGGGGTTATTTGCTGTTGTTGTCTCCCATCCATATTTATGCCTGTCAAGGTAACATAAAATTCCATGTGCTGCTTTGGCTCCCAGGGAATGCAGCTCTGCAAGGAGGTTGGGGTTGTTAGCAGAGCAAGTATCTGTCATCCAGAAAACAAGGGGCTTAAAGATTATGGACTAATTTCACACTTCCCATGGCATAGCATTACTGGTGCAGAAAATGATGGAGAATAAGCTGAGCACTCATTTGCCCGTAAACCTACAGGGGGGTAATGTCCTAAAAAGCCACTGAAATTGGATATGTGGAAAATGAACTCATTTTTTTAAGTGGGTCACAACATCTGTGATTATCTCGTTGGGATTACGAGCGTGATCCTGCTGTGGTAGCACCGACTGCTTCCCGTGGGCTTCACCAGCTTGGCAGGGACTCCTGGTGTGCCCTGCACATCCCCAGCCTGCCCTCGTGGGTGCCTGGGTGGAAGAAGTATGGCAGGATGGTCTAGAAATGCTCAGAACTTCATCCCTGCCTTAAAAACTCAGATTTGAAATTAGGGATACGTTTTGACCGCTGTTAAAATGACACCGTGCTCTTCTGTGGTTTTGTCTTCTGCTTTCTTGGAGATAATTTAATCCCAAGGCTTGAAAATTATTTAGAAAATAAATTTGTTTTAGAAGCCACATGGAGCTTTGAGTCATGGTGTAGTGGACATGGACCTTCCTGCTCTTCCCTTCTGCTGAAGGGGATCCAGTGTGTTCGTGCAGGGGGCAGAATGTTTTCTCTATGAGCAGTGTAGATAGCAGGCCTGGTGTCAGAATTGAAAACAAGTTCATATAAACCCTCTTCTTCTATTAAACCACCTTGGTTGTCAGGGAAAGGACATGCTCTTTTTAGCTCATTTGGGTCCTTCTTTCACCCCACCTCAGAGCTGGCTCTCATTTCTCCTCTTGCAATCCCTTTGTGAATGTCTTTGGGGCAAACTATGAAGGATTTTAACCTCTTAGCAGTTCTTCCTACACAGCCTTCCAAAAACAGTGCCTCTCTCTAGACCTCGAGGCACTTCAGGCTGTGCATGTGGTGACTTAATCCTTGGGAGATGTGGGAATCCTCAAATCTGCCTGCTGGGATTTGGGGTGGAATCTCAATTTCCTTCCTCTCAGGTAGAGCACCCTAAGAAGGGGCTGTTCCAAACGAGCCCCCACTGCTCTCCCTGCCCAGCAGAGGCTGCATCTTGCTCCCTGCTCCCTCTCCTCTGCCAGGAGCTGAGGTGGGATAGGGGGCAGATCAGTCTTGACTCCAGAAGCCATGAAATCAGGGTTTTTTTTCACACCCTAACAGTAATAGCAGTTTTGTGACAGAGAATCCTCTTTGCAGAGGCAACCTGTGCTCCCAGAATGGTGATCTTGAGAGGATTTAGAAAAACAATTGACTGAAACTTGAAAAATGTGGAACACTCAGAGGAAAAGCTGCCTTCTGTTAGACTAGTTCTGTAGAAAAGGAAAAAAAAAACCCACAGGATAAAAGCCAAAACTGGTGATCACGCTTCTGCTGAAGGCTCTGAGCAGAGGTTGCCTGCCCTCACCAGAGCCCTGAGCTCCTTGTTGGGGCAAATCATTGCAAAAACCTGGTTTTACCAGGTTGTTTTCCTCCATGGCAGCCGTGGGGTCACAGGCTCCCAAAGGTTATTTCCTGCCCCACAGCCACCCGGCCAAACAACATTGTTCTTGAGGAGTGCCAACCCCAAACAACGTTGGACCCCTGTGCCTTGTTTACCTAACACCCATTTGTGCTTTATTTTTCTTCTCCTGGCACTTGGTGTCTGTTCAGGCTCTCACAAATAAAATAGGAAATGGTAAAATACAAAGAAGGAGAGGGCAAAGCAGCGCAGGGAAAAGATTGATGCTGGTGTGGGGACAGAGGTGACGCCTACAAGGGTCTCTGAAACCTGAAAAGTTCAGTTTTTATATATTTCAGCTTTGCATATCATTAGCTTAGAAGCAATTCATTGTTTTTTTCATGCCTAAAACAGAGCAGGAAGCTGCAGAGAACTGAGATCTGGGGGGAGATTTATGAAGGAAGGGCCCGAGGAGCTTTCAGATGCTGTTTATAAATGTCAGCCCTGTCCAAACCCACAGTGGGCTCGCACAGGAACCCAGGAGCACAGAGGTCTTGTCCTGAAGCATGACAAAGCAATTATTGATCTCCCAGACAGGGAAAGCAGCACTAAAAAACACGAGGGACAGCTGAGAGAGGGGTGGAACGTGCCATGGAGACGGAAGGAGAGGCCAAGGACAGGTTACCAGAGGAGTGGGCCTGAATCCAAATACCCCAGATGCAAAATCCCTCAGTTTTGGTAAACTTGGATTAGCATGTAAGAACAAACAGAAGAACACAGCTGGCCTTGCAGCTCTATCATTGATTAAACAATATCTGCGGGGCTTTGAAGTCTGGAGAAGTTTGGGGAGCTCAGCCTCGCCGTTTATCTGCCAGGGTTGAAGTATTCCATCCTGGTTTTCTGTTTTAGCACCTCTGCAAAGGGGCTTTCTAATGAGCTAAATATATAGAAAGGTGCAGGGAGAAACTTGGGATTTGTGCATGGAAAAGATCTATTTAGAGAAGCCCTGTAGGAGCTGCACTGGAGGCAGTTTTTAGGTGCTGTATCCAGTCCCTATCCTGCCCTGCCCCCAGCTCCCTGGGCAGCTTTCCTGGTGGCATTGCTTCCATCTTCCCACTCAGGATGTTGAGAGAGAGAACTTTCTCTGACTAGAAAACTACCTTCCCAAGCCTGTATACAAACATGGGGATTTTTCACTGCTCTGAGGAGGGAGATGGACAAAAAACTGGATTTTGAGGCTGTTAATTGGTGTGTGGATATTTAAAATTAAAATTCAGAGATGTGGGGGAGGAAGTGAGAACTAGAGGGCAGAAGGGAGATGCAGAAGACAAGAGTTTTGTTTGTGATTCTTCCACTATTTCTCAGGGTACCTGGTTGAATTCACTCTCCCCTTAAAAACTGAGAGCAAAACAATTTCCATTCAGTGTTTTTAAATCACCATATGGGAGACAATAAGTGTGAACTGTTATTATATCTGGAAAAAAATGTGAGTGTTTATGAATGCCCCAAGGCCAGGATCCATCCCAGATGAGATTCAGCACCTGAGAAAAAGAACTTGAATTGATTTATCTCCTCCACCAACTTTTTAAGATACTTACAGGAACTGTGTTCATAATTTGGTCACCAGTTCTGTGCCGCAAACAAGCCAGGCAAAAAAAAAGTTGTATTTTCTTGTCTGTTAGCACTGGGCATTTCTTTTTTAGATAAGTTGGTGTGTAATTCCAGTGTCCAAAATGCCAGCTTCCTCCAGTAGCCAAACTCTTTCCTGCTATTGGAGCACCTGGATGCAGCTCAGTAGAGGAGATCAAAAACTTCTGGTTTAAATTTGGGGCAGTTATGTCTCAGAGCAATTCTAACAGCTTCATAAGCAGGAATATCTTCAATATCTTGAAGGAGATGCTGTTTTGCAGTGGCCACTGAAATCTTTATGGCTCATCTGAACAGGATGTTACAATGCAGCTGGATACCCACGGTGACTCTGTGCAGATGCTGTGTAGAGACATCTTCTTTATCAGTAAAAAATAAAAGTTTAAAAGGAGTTCTCCTAAGCCAGCGCTTTTAGAAGCAGTCTGAAACAGTTCCAACGTGCAAAGAGGTCTGATTTTTTTTTTTAATGGAAGCAATAACCCACCTGCACATGACTATTTGGGATTGATTTGGTCTGTATTTGCTTCAGGTAGACTCAGAGTAAGCTTTGTACCCCAGGTTCATGGAAAATGGCTTATTTTGGCTGAGGAGTTCAGCAAAACCCCTTCATTATTGCAGCCACTGGTCTCAGTATTTCAGCCCTCCCCTTTCTCCAGGGCAGGCTGCAGGAAATTTTGGGATATCATGCCAATCCCTTATTAGAGAGGGGCTGAGTCCCACAGAACTGGAGCTCATTTGTCATGTCCTGGTGTCTGTTCCCAGACTGATTTTCATGCCTGATTTTATTTCCAAATCTTTCTTCATTTGTGCTCCCCTTGGCATTTCTTACTCACCCTCAGGTATCCTTTCCTTAGGTTTGCAGGGCTCTAACCACTTTTCCAGCAGCCCTCTGTCTGTTCATTCACATCCCTCCTTAAAACTAACATCTTCCAGGAAATTCATCCTCCTCCACTGTCACTTATAATCTCTCCTGCTTCCTCCTTTATCATTTCTCCTCTGTCCTGTTCTCTGTTTTCCTGTCAGATTTTTTGTGAGTGTGTCTGTTCAGATTGTTCCTTATCGTATATATATTTTAAGTACATGCTATGAAATATTGTTCATATAATGCATTAAAAAAGAGGGTATTTTGTCTTTGTAAATATTCACCAATACACCTCTGGTGCTTTGTACCATCCTAATTGAAAGGGCAGAAGTAAAACACCAGTTCCTGCATAGCAGTGGGGTCTTAGAGCTACATAATAGTAAATATTATGAAAAAAAGCAGCCTGTACTATTTAGGAAATTAGGTGAAGTAAAATCAAATCACATTTGATTCTATAATTTTCAGCTATGGACATGTTTAATTGACAAGCTGAGTCTGTATTTGGGATTGGAAACATGTTGTATCTGACTGTAGCTGTATTTTTTATTTGTTCATACATGCACAGTGTGTCCATGTGCACGTGCTGTGCATTAAAATACAAAAGTAACGTCACCAGATTTTTATTTTACCTGAGTGTGCCATGAAGTAAGAACTCTCTCGTGTTAGACTACAGTAAAAGTAGTAATAAAAGCCTGGGTTTTAGGCCTGTAGCTAAATGCTTGGTTACACATAAACATGCACACGTAGCTGAGAGCAAAGCAGAGATATGTGGGAGATAAAAGAGAACAAATGGGCAACTTATAATTACACGTATTTTAGCTCATCTGGTGTCCAGATGATCATCCTCGCTTCTGATGGGTTTGACAAATCAGTTTATTAGGACTGTAAGTGTAACCCAGGGCTGTGCAGTAGGCAAGGGAACACTGTTTTGGGGTTTTTTAAATTTTTTTTTCATATTATACTCAGTCATTTCATTATTGGAGGTAAATACTGCTTGTACTTAGAAACACAACAGCTGGTCTCATGTGAGAAGGCAATCCACAGATTAACTTGCCAAATGTATTACCAGTTCATTTCACTAGACTGAGAACCTAAGGGTATTTTAATAGTTTTGACCTTGATCAGACAAGAAAACAAATGCCCTCGTTCTCAAGTTGAACCTGTGACTTAAACACTGCTCTGCTCTGCTGCAGCATGAGGCGTGCCCAGCAGCCCTGGCAGGCTGAGAACAGAGTGGTTTATGAAATAAATGAGGCAAATTCAGTGCAGAAAGTGGTGGTGGTGGTGCTCAGGTTGCTCAGGAGAGGAGGTGCTTTGATTGCTGGGCTCAGAGCTGTTTGCAGAGCAGCCACGCTCGGGTTGTTCCCTGCAAATTGGCTCTCCAGTCAGGAGGGGTTTTTAGTCAGATGTTTACATGTCTGATTTGGCTTTAATGTAGATTTTTACATTAAAGAAAATCAATTTTATTCGAACTGAAAGGCCAGATGTGTGCAGCCTCTTCGCTGGACCCCAGAGTCTCTCTCCTGCTGTTTACAGAGCGTGGCTGGATTTCACACACCTCTGGAGGTGTCACACAGGGCAGCCCAGGGACAGGTGTGTGTCCAGCCCTGGGGAGGGGCCTTTAGTGGGAATTAAATTGCAGCAGATCTTCCAAAGGGGGACTGGTTTTTAAAGGACTTTTCCCTGTAACTTTTTTTGTTTCATGGATGTCTTCTGCAAGGAAGGCAGGGGACTGGAGCCTGTACCCTAAAAGGGCTGGAGGGACCCTTACCAAGCTCCCTCGGACTGAGCAGCCTCTCCTGATGGATTTCTCTGTTCCCAGCTTCTTCTCACGCACTAAACCTGCTCATTATTAAAAACTGGGCAAGATTAAGCCTATTCAGAGGGTAAAATCACGTGTGGGGCTCATCCAGGTTCAGCCTCTTTAACTGAGGGCTCCGGTGCCTGTGTGGATACACAGACCTGACTCTCTGCTTTCCTTCAGGAAGAGTTACGAGCACGAAGGATTTAAGGATGAGTCTTTGGAAAGCTCTTGACATTGGCCTAATTCAGTTCCCTTTGAAGTGGAGGGAGCTTTGCTGTTGGTTTTGTTGGAAGCCAGGCGCAGCAGGCGCCGGGCGCTTCCCGAGCACCATCTAAAAAAGGGATTGAGCCTCTCTGTCAGGAGCTGGCTGCTCTCCTTTGAGGGGCCACCTGGTAAAACCACTTCTGCCTTTCCATTTCTGAATCTCTCCTTTCCTCTCTTTCCTTCTCCTTTGCTTCCTTCTGTGCCACAAGCAGGCATGAGCGTGAGCAGGTGAGTGACAAACCTGGGGTCAGCAGCCGGTCCTGAGGGTGGCTGAAGCCTCAACACCCATTTTGTGCCAAACTTTTTTGTCTCATTTCCTAATCAGATCCTGGTCAAAGTCTTGTGGTCGCTTCTCATTAATTCTCCTTAAGAATTCTTTGAAATAATCAAGTTTGGAGATCCAGGGCAGCCAAAAACTCTGTAACTCTTTTTTCCATGAAACCTACATCTTATTTCACAGTCCTGTGACTGCTTTTAAAAATAGCTTCTCCTTACATCTCCAAAATACCTTCTCCTGCTCCATGATCTTTGAAGTGAGATAAACCAGACAAATATCACGATTTTTTTCCTTTTTTTTTTCCTTTTTTATAACATTTACCAGATTAGCAAATGGGGATTTACTTTATGCTTCCCTTCTACTGTGCTGTTCCTGGAAGAGATAAGTAAAACTCTGTGCTGTACACAGCTCCCAGAGCCTTGAACTTGAATCTCAGCAACAAAACTCCTTCCATTTGATCTCTAAACCCATTTGTAATTGCCAAATCCACGTGCCTTTTCCATGCAGACTAGATGCTGCCATCACTGATCCTACAAATAGTTCTTCTTTTACCTAAAGCTCTATATAGCAGTTTGGATTCAGAAAAAGCATTTATTATTTGGTTTTTATTTGGGGTTTCTGAGGGGATTTTTTTTAGTAAATAACTAGAATATGCTGAAAATCCTAGATTTTAATTTACTACTATTTCAAATTATTTTGGAGGCTTTTCAGTCACAGAACTGTAGAATGTTGTAGCTTGAAAGGGACCTTAAAGATCCATCTAATTCCAACAGAAATGGGAAGGGACAGCTCCCACTAGACCAAGTTATATTCAGAGCCATTATTTCCATTCCATTATTTCCTTGGGTTTAGAATAATTCAGTATCTAATTTTACTGAATATTTAGTCATTTAATAGTAGGAAGGCAAGAATAGTTTCCTTACTGCTTTATTCTCCAAGCATGTTTACATTTTCGTGGTGACACAGGTTTGTATTCCTTTCAGAATTTCAGGGTGATTTAAGCATCCATTAATATCCACTTCAACATGTTTTTACTGGTTTTGACATGTAGTTTCCTGAACACACTGGCACTTCCCACTTTGCCTCACATTCTTAAGGCAAACCTTGCTCCACCAGCACCAATTTTTTTCCTTGTTCGCTGAATTTTCCCCGTTGATTCTGGTCACTGGTGATGGAAAAACATTTGAGTTGCCATTATCAGCTCTGATCAATAAATCTGAAGGAGAAAAAAGAGGAAACCCCAACTCAGGGGAGTCCCAGTCAGCAAAGATTTCCTGATAAAGAAAACACTCATATATCTGACACGTCATCAGCTGCCAGGGTTTGCTCACACCCCCAGGATTTGTGGCTGCAAGGAGGAACTCACAGCTGCCAGAGCTGGGTTTGCATGGATCCTCCAAGAGCTGCCTTGAGGCAGAGCTTTGGTTGTGAGGGACAGTGGGAACTGCTGCTTTCAAGGAATCTTCCTCAAAAGATGGGTGGTTTTAAGGGGTGCTTTCAGAAACCCACCCAGAGTTGGTGGTGGGAATGGAAGAGCGCCTGTGCTGTTACCCAGGTGTGGGGTGAGCTTTGCTGCCGTGGTTTTCCGACCCTGGTACTGGTGTGTCTCCTGGTTTGCCAGCCCTGATGCTGCAGCTGGATTGATATTTACTGTTGCCATTGGAATTTGATGTTAATTTAAAAATAAAATCTGAGGATGGAATGATCCTGGTAAGAGCAGGGAGTAATGTAGGCGAAGGATTAAGCTCACAGCCAGGGAGTCGTGCAGGAATGATTTGGTGAGTTCTATCCTGGTTGGATTTCTGACAGGCTCTTAGTCTCATCAGCTGGAAAATCTTGAAACAAATACAGCAGATTCAGTGGTGGTGTCTCTGCTGAGGAACATTATCCACACGAGGAGTCCTAAGGGGATGCACAAAGTTACTCAAGTGCCTTGGTTTAGGATTTAAACTATCTTGCACTGCAAGTGCCTGGAAAGAAATGAAAACTTTGTTTATTTTGCAGTGTGTTACTTCCTTTAATTATTCAGCAGACCTCTGGCAACCACCTGATTTATCTTCTCTTTGCCTTGCTGCTGTAGCAGCTGTGATCATCAGTTGTTGGAGTGACACCTATGCAGATTAGTTCCTTTTTCCCTAGAAATATCCATTTTTTATGGCTTTGGTGTCACACAAGTGTGGCTCTTGTTTCCTGTTAATGCCTTAAACTCGTAGTAAATCTATAGGTTGGTGTCTGTGTGAAGGAGTTCTTTGCAACAGAGCTTAAACCCATCTCTATGTCTCTTGGGACTGAAGGAAGTTTAATGCTGTTATTTTAGAGAGAGCTTTGAGCATATCATAGGCAACCTGACCAATAATGTTCTACCCTAAGTAGGGATTCAAGCTATAAATCTATTTTATACAGCATGAAGAAACACTTAGACCAGGCAGAGGGATGAAGTGCCATGCTAGGGGTACAAGGTTTGCAAACAGCTCTCTGAAATGAAGACAAGCACAGCTATGAATCTCAGCAGAGTTGCTCTGAAAGGTTTACCTACCTCAATTTCCCTGATTTTAATTAGATTTTGCAACTTCCAGTAGATTAGAGTGTCACTGTACAAATTGGGTGAAAGTTGAGATCTTCCCTCAGAAGATTGAGGACCTCCAATGCACTGATAGCCCTAATGTTTGCTCATTATTTTTGCAGGCAAATGGAGATTTAGCTTTGTTTATCTGTGGGATTAGTGGTTGGGATTGGCTTTGAAGCCCTGAGGATTATATTATGATGTTTGTGCACAACACTTGAGGAAATCTCTGCATTCCTGGGAGTATTACAAACAGTGCTCATTGACACGGGGACAGCAGTTCGGTGGCAGCTGTGACAGTGGCAGCTGGGGCACCCTGAGGTCTCTGTGCCTCCACGGGCCACTGAGGGAGGGTAAAAGGAGTTGTCCTCCCTTCCTGGAGTTTTGGGATCAGCCCCTGATCCACCACTTCCATCCGTGCCAGCCCAGCCCCGGGGTGAGGATGCTGGGCACGGGCGAGGGGACCTTGTGGCACAGTGGTCACAGGTGGTGGCTGCTCCCAGTCCCAGCAAACTGGGCTGATTTAAACCAGTGTTTTAGAGCTGAAATATCTGTGTCCTGGCCCCTGAGCATCCCAGTTTGTGCTCGGGCACACCTCCTTGGTTTGGTGGGCAGAGATGGGTTTGGTGCCCAGTGTTTGCTGATTTCTGCCCTTTTTATGCATTTTGCTTCCTCCAAAGGCTCCCTCTGATCCATCTCCATCTCATTAGAGCTCAGGGCTCATTTCAGTTCCTAAAACCTGTTTCACTCTGGGCCCCAGTGGGATGTGTGTCCCCACAGGGTGTGAGGATGGATCTGGGGAGGTGCTGGGAGCTCCCTGCCTGCCTGGGTTGATGCTCAGGGAATCCTGGGCGTGTCAGGGATTTCAGGGAGTGGCTGCACAGGCAGAGGCTTTCCTGCCCTCAGTTCAGTTCAGCTGAGTTTTTACCACTGGGAGCAAATCTACTCCCCATAAATTCAAGTAATGATCAAGTCCTGACTTAATTTCTGTTTCTGATGATACAATTTCTGTTTCTGATGGTGTGATTTCTCTTTTAATTTCATTTTCTCTGTAATTTCTCTGACGTACTCCAAGAATGAACTCTTTGCAGAGTCTTCCTGAGCACCACTTGGTGAATCACTGAATGAAGTTCCCAGAGTTGAGGAGCCATGGGAACTGGGACTGTTTGGGCTGTATTCCCTCAGACCAGGGCTGGGGTCAGAACCTGAAATGATTATGAGGATATTGAGAGCTGCACACTTGAACCACCTGTTCTAGAAGTTGAAGCAGCAATAAAAAAATGTAAAGCAGAAATAACGGTATTTGTGGGATAATAATATACAAAAGCCTGTCTTGGATTTTAACATTTTTGTGTGGACTGTTTTTTTAAGTTCAGCAATTTATTAACCAATAACATCCTAAAGAGTTCTTCTTTTTTTTTTTGCTATTATTATCATCTTCATTTTTGCATTTGAGTGTTTATTCCTTTTTCAAGTTACAGCATCTTGGTTTTTTCTGTCCTTTCCTCTAGGAGTAATGAAAACCAAAAATACCCCACAGTAATGAGAACCAATAGTGTACAAAGATTAACGTCACAAACCCATCACTGACCTCAATAACATTTCACAACATTTAGTTTTCATTACAGTTCAATGTTACTGCAGGTTTTTTTACATGAACTTCTGAAGAGAAATATATGATAGGGCTTTCCAAAAATACACACATGTTGGGAAATAAGACTTTTAAATCAAGAGTTTTACACATCCACTGATCACATTTGACGAATCAGATGTATGGAATTAATTACTCTGAATCACAGCAAAGCAGACTTAAACACTTAGAAAACAAAGATTTTCTGCTTTGCTGGTACAGACACGTGTCGTGCCTTCTTCAAAAGGTGCATTCTGACTTTTAGTGCTATTTGCTCCCTTTGCATGATGAAAGAACATTCAATTTTTAAATTGTATTTGTAAAAAGTATTGCTTGGCATGGAGCGTAGGAAAGAACATTTAGAACAGGTTGATCTGTAACACCATGAGCAGTCTGTTTTCTATCAGTGATTCCTAGCCAGCTTATTAAACAGATTTATACAATGAAAGAATCTAATAACAAAAACATTCACCTCCTTTATTACTTGGCATTATTTATGGCTCGTACTTTTTTTTAGCTACCTTTTTATATATCGGAATCTGCCAACATTGTATTTATAAAGTTTATGTACTAGCAGCATTTGTTGGGCAGGGATTTGGGTTATTTTATGTTTCTTTCCTCCTACACTTCTTATTACTAAATCTATATACAAATGCTTGTAAAGATTTAAAAAAGACACCAAAGAAAATACTCCGGAGAAGATGGAATGCTTGAAAAATTAATTAATTCTGCAGAAATGGAGTTTTTAATATGCATACATTTTAGATATTCTCTCAATAATAATAAAAAATAATGGTGCTTAAGACTGAGGCTATTCCAAGGCTTAACTGTGTTCCCCAGAATCCTCAGTGTTGAATCATAGATGGGGAAGTGTTTACACACTGCGAAATCAAAAGTTCACCCTTTGACTGTCCATTCAAAGCTCTAAATATCCATAATTGCTGTCCAAAGAACAACTTTGTCTTCCAGAGCTCCTTCCTTCCTTCCCTCCTTCCTCCCTGCTGTCTGTCCCTCTGTCCCAAGGCCATGGAGCCACAATGGCACGTTTGTCACCGTGGGTGGGAGTTCATGGCAGCCCCTGAGCATTCCCCTGCCTGGCCTCCAGTGCCAGCTCTTGGCTCTGGCATCCAGGCTGGGTTGGGCCTGCCACAGACATCAATAAAATGGAATGAAATGGAATAAAATAGTCTCCCTTCCCTATGGATTGTTCTTTCCTGGCAGACCAGTTCAGCCAGTGCACTTAGAGCCTCTCCGTGGGTTTGCTCAGAACAACGGCGTGGACACGTCTGTTTTCTAGAAAGTTCCTCCATGTGCATAGGAAAATCCTTTTGCTGGTGTTAGAAACACCTTGAGATGCCCCTTCTGTATTTAGGGAGAGAAATGAAGGATTGTATGGGCAAATAAGGGAAATGGGGATGGTGGAATTCTTGTGGCAGCAAAGTCAGGACGAAGTGTGGGGTTTGTCCAGGCAGCAGCAGGGGGGACAGGGAAGCCCTTGGAGACCTGTGCAGCAGGCACAGGGAACTGCTGGTTCCCCCAGGCAGACAATAGTGGTGAACTGTTCAGATAAATAAAAATGAGAAGTAGAAACAGGGCAGGTTTTGTATTGAAGTCCCTTGGTTGAAAATGCAGCTATTGGGAGCTCCAGTGGCCGCTGTGTCCCCACGAGGGGTCAGCGAGTCCTCTGTGCCCCCTCCCACCTGAAGCTGTGCTGGTTTATAAATGATCTGTCTGATGCTGGCTCTTGGTTTGCCTTTTGTCTCACCCTCCCAGGAGCGTTCCCCCTGAATGCCCAGGCTCCAGCTATTTCAGAAGAAAACCTTTATTTTTTTTCCACTGAGGTTAACCAAGCCTCCTTCTGTTTTGCTGTGCTCAGCAGTTCAGGCCAAAGTTTACAAGAAAGGTAATTACAGTCTTACTTTTAATTGTAATTAACTAGGAGTAAAGAATCAAAATAATCCAGCTACTCTTTTGCTGAACCAGAGCATTATGTATAATGTGACAAGGAGAATGCCTTGCCCTTCAGCCATTAATTTTAGCAGCTCTGTTATTCCTAAATTACATAAACCTCTGGTGTCAGAGGGGAGAGAAAATGAATCAGCTCTGAGATTTCATTGGAATACCTTGCCCATGGTTGTGTCAGAATGTGCAAGGCTTTTGAAGCACTTCAGGTTATGATAAATTAGAAACACATAATGAAGAAAATCGGGAACTCCAAATAAAGAGGTCACAAGTGAAAAATGTTGGCAGTGAATTACAGGCATTTCTGGTCTCATGAAGACCAAAACTTGGGCTTTTGAAGGGAGACTTTTCCTTTTATTTCCAAAGGTGTTGGAGCAGTGTGAGTGTGGCAGGGGGTTCAGGGGTTTAGGGGCTGCAGTGCCCCAGGGAGATGTCACTGTCAGTGGTGGGAGAGAGACACTTACAGGAATAAGTGGATTCATAGTCAACATAGGATGAATATGGGAAACACTTTAGCTTTCTGATTCCTAACTGTATTCAGTGATTATGACCCAGAACACAATTCTGAACATCTGACAAATGCTGCTCTTTCCAAACTCTTTATTTAGCAGGGATTGATCTCCTGGTTTCTTACCTGGCATTGCCTTTACTGTGGTCACTTTTCCTGGCAGCCAGCCAGGCCCAAGGGATCTGAGGGAGCACAAGGCTCAATGGCACCATTGGTGACAAAGAGAGCAGTTGAACCAAGCCTTGAAAAGGCAGTGAAATGTCAGATATCCACATTTAAAGCCCAGACCAGGGTGGATTTTCCTCGTGCTGCAGCACTTCCACAGCCAAGAGCCCCAAGTGCCACGGACCTTGGCAGCATTACTGGGGGGATCTTCCTTTAAAGATGAGCTATTCTTGAACAATTTCTCCACTGTATGTGATACAAACAGGCTTTTCTTTGACACCAGACGTGCATGTCTTCTTGCTCCAGCTATTTCTTTCTTGGACAAACATATGTATTGTAGCCAACACAAGGAAAATCCCGCTCACTATTTATGTTTGAGTTCCCTGTGTCCCATTAACAATATCCCAGTGTACTCCTGGCACCAGAGCATCTTGATCCAGATCCAGCACTGCTTTCCTGGATTCCCCTTTGGTCACTTCAGTGCCACAAACTAATCGGTCTTATTTAGTGCCCTTCCATCCCAGAGGCTCTATTTTTTGGGCACTGGAATAGTTTCCTGTCCTTTTTTCCAATTTTTTGCTCAGTAGGGAGCTCCTCTTATTGTGAATCTAAACTAAGAATAATTATCAGGCCTAGGAACAGATTTTATCTGCTGTCCTGTGACTCTTCCACACTTCCAGGAGCTCACATTTCGGTGGTGCTCTGACCACCAGGCAGAGATTTATTATATTTGCACTATTTGAATATACTGGGAACTTTATGTGCCTCTCAAAGGGCAAAAGCTTTTCATAGGCAAAAAGAATCATGGTGTTGGTGCCTTGCCTTCAAGGCTGCTCTCCTTTGTAGCAATATATAGATGGAGATTAGATTTTCTTTTTCACTTATTTTCCTGTTTTTCCCTTTATTTTTCTTTTCCTTTTCATTTTTTAATTTTTCTTGTTTTTCTTTTCCTTTTCCCCTTATTGTCCTTTTTTCTTCTTTTCCTTTTCCCCTTATTTTCCTTTTTTCCCTTCCTATTTTCTCCTTTTCCATTTTTTTTTCCTTATTTTCCTTTTTTCTTTTCCTTCTCTTCCTATTTCCCCTTAATTTCCTTTTTCTTTCCCTTCTTTTTTCCCTTTAATTTTTGGCATAAAAGGTGGCCAGAAGCACGCTCTCCTTCCATATAAATAAACACAGCATTTGCATCAATTAAAAAAAAAAAAAACAATGCTATGGACTTCCATTGCATTCATTTATGGCGGAATACATGAATGCAGATTTATTTTGAGCTGGAATCTGACTGTTTTTCTTAGCTGAGCTTTGGAGAGCTGCATTTCAAAGCCACTCTCAGCTCCATAAGTTTTCTGTCCCGTCGATGTCAGCCATTGATTTATCCGAGGAGTCGCTTTGTTTACAGCGGAGACATTAAATCATAAAACAACTTCCATTGTATCCTGTGCTCAGATAGGCAAAAGCACTTCCTAACTGTGAAACCAGCTGCTCTAATCTTTAATGACTTTGGTTCAGTGGCCAAATCTACTTCTTTGTGCTCTCCTAATGCACCATTAGATTAGTTACTGTCGCTGGAATTGCTGTCCTTCAGCCCCGGTTAGGGAGGATCATGGTATTTTTCATAAATCATTTTTTTTTCCTTCTTCTTTTACTGTTTAAAGGATAATGGTGCTGTAGCTTTGCAATTGTTTTATGAGGCAGTAATCTTGTTGCTGTGAGGATAAAGCGTGAGGCCAAAGGCAGTGCTTATCTCCAGAGAAGCCAGTTATTGCTCAGGAAATCTCTACAAAACATCAATTATCGCAGGTTCCACCCCTCTGAAACAGCAACAATGAGGTTTTTTTAGTCCAAAATAGTCCAGAATGAAACCCAAATGCAGTATTTGGGGGATGCTTTTGCATTTAGTTCCCAGGCTTCTGAAATAAGTTTGTTTGATGAGCAAGGGCCAAAATCCTGGGATGTTACTCAGGGCTGCACATGCAGCTCTGCTCACAGGGCATCCTCAGGCACCAGCACCACAAGAGCCAACCAGGACAACCCCTGAAACTGTAACCAAGCAGAAAATTCCTGGTTTCTTATCTCCTTCCTGGTGTCTTTAACTCAGGCTGCAGGAGGAGGATTTCCTGGTTGATGCAGCGCTGCACGCAGAGCAGCAGGAATTTAGAGCTCATTGCCTTCACCTAAACATTAATAACAGTTTTAGGCCTTTCTGCATTTAAAAGCAAGTGGAGGGAGGCAGCTCACAGCGATAATTGTGGTGCTGAGCCTGATTTTTGGGAAGGGAGAGTGGTCCAGGCACGCTCCATCCTCAGGAATCCGGCAGCACCTCCCGGGGAAACGGTTAAACACCACGTGCTGATGCTCTCTGTCTTTAAGAGGTTTATTCAATTAACAGTTTAAACTTTCGTTACATTTTGCCATTTGGTGAAGAGGATTCTTATGCATTTAATAGTTTTATGCATTTACCCATTAGCCCTTTTAAGAGTGCTGGCTGGGCCAGGCTGTGCCATTTCAGCAGTGGGCTGGGCAGACAGTGATCCATGGCACGTGTCACGGCTGTTTGCATCTCCCTGACCTCCCCAATCCATCTCCCTGAAGGTTGCTGTCCATTAATCCCACAGCAGCTGCTGGTGCAGCCACTCGAGGTACCAAGGCAGGTAGCCAAGGCTTCAGGTAGCTCCCTGCCCGAGGAGCCCAGATTGGCAGGTTATTTTCATCAAAACAGAAACTTGAAAGAAAATGACATATGTTTGTTAACCTAAGGACTGCTGATCACTTTAAATACTTTAAATTAATCCAGCTTCATTTGTTAAAACTAGCATCATCTGCTTAGGGACTAAGGGAACACTGGGAACACTTCAAAACAGGCACAGCAGCAAATCTTGCCCTGCTGCCTCGTAAAGGATTGTCTAAAAGTCACTTTGCAGCAATATTCCTATTCTGTGTTAGTTCTTATTCATATTCCTTATTCGTATTCCATTTTAAATTCCTGCCACACAGCGCTGTGGCACTTCCTTACCTTGCAGATATTTCTGACCCAGTTGTGTCTGTGCAGCAGGTCAAGGATTTATTTATCTGCATCCCAGCTGCTTTGAAGGGAGCCAAGGGCAGGACTAGCTCACAATGCACAGGTAAATTCAGGTACTGAATGTGCAGATTCTTCCCACTGTCAGGAGCTTCTGTAAGCCAATATTTTAGATCTGTTTGGCTTCTGATATAGGCTGAGAATGAAATGTTCCCTCAGGGACTGGTGCCATCCTGTATTTGCCTTTTGTCCCTTGTATTCAGGCTGAAGTTGAAGAAGAGAAACAAAATTGTTAAAATTTGATGTTTTTATACTATTAATGGCCAACAAATAGTTACTTTTATCCCAGTTTTATAGGTGTTATTTGTTTATAAATTCTCTGGTAAGGTCAATATGAACAGAGACATCAGAGCATGCAGCTGCCTTTAAAAGTAATGAAAAATCCAGCAAAACTCACTTGAGAAGATGATTTCTATGTAATCTCACTGCTTGTGGCACCTTCTCATAGTAATAATTGTATCATTATAATACCTGTGTTAAATTGAGCAGAGTTAATTGATGTAGTTTATGGGAATGTGGGTATTTGTCTAAAACACTGTTGATCTCCTGTTATGAAGCAGCAGCTGACAGGGAGAGGAGGTGGCACATCCATGGGTTTGTATCAAGAGGCTTGAAAGGATCTCTGGGGCAGTTCAGCTTCAGAAAACACCCAGAAGAACCATCCCCTCCTGCTCAAGTTTTTTCCAACCAAGTTAAAAAGGCTCAGGCCTTCCTTCCAAATCTGATGCTATGCAGACAGTTGCATTTGGGATTCAGTCCATGAGGAAGGTGTGGTTCTGCAGGAGTTAGTGGGGAGTTTTGTGGAAATACTGATTACCTGAAATACTGATATACAGGTCTTGGAGCACCCCACTCTAGTGGAAGGTGTCCCTGCCCATGGACCAGCCGATCTCTAAGGTCTTTCCAACCCAAACCTTTCCATGTTCTGGGGTTCCATGCCTCATGTCCCACCCCAGAGCAGTTCCCCAGAGCCCTCTGCTCTGCTCTCCTCCAGGGTTGTCTCAGGGTTGCTCCGTGCAGGACGTGTTCTCTCCAGCCAAACACGACCACCTGCAACTTTGTGCTGGTGTTAGCATTTTCATCTGCCATTATTCAAATCCAGCTGGCTCTCCCTTTGAAGTCTGTTCTCTCATGTTAAATGTTAACTCTAATTTCTCTTGGCCACGGGAACAGATAGTGCATTCTTTCCTGTCTGTGTGATAATGGCCACACTTGTGCTGGCTGCCTTCGGCCCTTCCCGCCGCTCCGGATCCTCGCTCTCCTCCAGAAGGAATTTCCAGGCCCAGCTCTGCTGCAGGGAGTGGGTTTGTCCTGCAAAAAGCTCTCAGCCTAGCCCTGAGAGCTGTCCTTACACATCCCATATCTCGTGTGGCCAAAGCTCTCTTCCGAGACTGGGCTTAGGGTAGAGGACAATTACCAAAATATTGCATTTAGGGGTAAATTTTGAGCAGGCCCTGGGTGTTTTGGGTTTTTCTCAGATTGATGCAGGCTAATGTTTGGCTTTTTCCAGCTGCACTAGCATTTTTCTAAACATACTTCAGTGCTTATCCTTGCATTAGGCACAATAGGAATGGAGGGGGGGAGACTTGTGACCATTTGAACTTGAAATCCCCAGAGAGCTTTTTATTCTAATAAAACAGCAAAATATTGGATACATGACACCCCTTACATCAAACTCTATCATATTAGGGAAACCTTAGAACTCTGGTCTGCAGTCTGGCCTGATACATTGCAATTCATCAGGGATCAGTATGAGAAATAATTACATCTATTTATTTATTCCACTGTCAGAATGTTGACACTAGTTTTTCATATTGTCTCTGTCGTGAAGGATCCTAATTAAATAACATGTCAAACGCATTGATCATACATTTATAAATTTGTTTGATATATCATGGGGGCCTTTTGTTATTAGGAGATATCACAAGATTAAAATTAAAGTTTGCCAAGCCATCTAGCTCATTCTACACGGGGCTTTTTCCTCCTAATTAACCACAGAGTTTTGATGGCTTGTCATTCTACTATTGCACAAAGTGATCTCTTCCTTTTTATTTCAACTTCAGGATACCATTTCCCTGCGACCAAAATCTGGCCAGATATGTACAATTATATTAAGCTATGAAATGACAGGTTCCTCCTGTATTTTTTTTTCCATTTTTCTGTCCTAATTCCTCTACTTAAGAGGCACTGTCTTATCACAAAGAAGATCAGGAAGAGCTCACCTTCAGTTCTTGTGCTTTCTGCACAAAACAGAGCAGGAGCTTTGACTACACCCTTCTTTCCCCTCTTTTTGTAGCTGGGTTTGGGCTCAACCCCAGTCGGAGTCCAATTAGGTGGCCATAAATCCATGAACATCTTTCCAGCTCCTGCATACTCACCCCTTTAGGAAAAACAGATTTTTAGGAAGGTGACAGGGACCAGAAAAATCAGTACTTAAATAGTACAGTTTCTTCCCAAACAAATATAATTTGCAAAGAATCACGTTCTCTGCACATCCTACTTGAAAGGATAAAAATGTCAATAAATAGGCATTTGTTGTCCCTTTTTGATGTGTTTTCTCCTGTTTTCCATAAGAACATAAACTAGGAGGTTTTACACAGATTTGGTGGCAGAACACATGCATTAAGATTAAGTTTCTTTTTAAAATTTGCATTCTTTGCTTTGTGTGTTTCCTAAATGGGGCAAGAGGGTTTCTTAGTGTGTCTTAGTATTAAAATCTAAAGAACAGACCTTCATTCTAATGAGCTTTGTAAATCTGACCTAAAAAGTGTCGCCTGGAGTCTTTGAAATGAGTTTCCTACAACTTCCTCTGATCTGATTGTGTGTTTTAGGGGAGGTTAAATGGGTTAAGATTCTTAGCTGTCCTAAAGCCATTGGAGTGATTCCTTATTAATCTTTTTCACCCCCTAAGACATCATCTACAGATCTAGGCGGATTTAGTACATAAGATAACATAGCCAGCCCTGCCATAACTATCCACACAGCTTCTGAAAGGACAAAAGGGTGACAAAAATATGCAGAAACCCTTCCAAAGGTTCATGTTAACAATACTTTCCCAGTCTTTCCCTTGCCTTTCTTCAGCCCTGGCTTGTCGCAGAAGGGAAGTTTTACCGTCACAGGATAATATCTCTGTAACTTGTGATCTAAATTACAAAGAAGTTTGTTGTGCTCCGTGTCCTATGGCAAAACTTGTGAGCATAAGATGGGGTCTGGAATTAGCCCTGTCCCTGCTGATAACCAAGAGCTCCTTGTTCCTGCAGGAAGGGGCTCGGTGCCCCTGCCAGCGGCTCCTCCTCCCTGCTGCCTCCAAAAGGGATTTTCCTCCCAGTCTCCTCTCCCCTGCTCCCTGTCCAGGCTGATGGAGAACTTTTCCAGAGCTTTAATTGAGGGAGGAACACGGCCTTTTCACCAAGAAATTGGTGAAAAACTGGTCCCATTCCTGAAAGTGTTCGAAGCCAGGCTGGACAGAGCTTGGAGCAGCCTGGTCTAGTGCAAGGTGTCCCTGCCCTGATCTGGATTCAATCACCTTTAAATGTTCCTTCCAGTCCGAACTACTCTGTGATTCTAAATAACAGGAAAAAAAAGTAAAAACACAGAGATAGTTTCATTTATCTGAGTGATTGATGCTTCTGTCTTAGGCATCCTTTGACATCACAGGGCAGTTCAGGGCCTTTGCCTCTGGTGGGAAGGTCATACAGTAGCATTGTAATACTTTTACCATAAATATGCTTTTTTTTTTTGGAAGAAAAAAAATCCAGTTATCCTTTGGCATGGACCATATATTTTATATGACTCTCTTTTATCCCAATCACATGTTAGATCTGCATGGCAGCAACAGCATTTTCAGTTCCACGCTCTTCTGCTTGAACTAATTTGTTCCTAATCATTTGCTGTGCTAGAAAATGTGAGTGAGGTCCATGGCCAAAAGATTTTTATAGGTATGTCCAGGGCATAACAGCATTTGGGAACCTTAGGTGTTGTACAAACAATGGTAATACAATTTGAGGGATCAGCTGCCATTTAATCAACGTCAGGAGGTTGTCAATTCCTTCCATGATTTATGGTTGGGAAAATACAGAATGATTTGTAAAATAACAAGGAGCATCTCCCCCCCGCCCCACCTCCAAATGGGATATTTTGAAAACAAAGCAAACTGAAATACAAAACTGTTCTGGAAGAATTTTCTCAGGATTTTGAAGTGCTTGCCTTAGCATTGAACTCCCTGTTGACATAAGTGTTCCTTAGTCCTTTGCAGGTGCTACTGTAGTGTCACAGAGCTCTCAGGAGCCCATTACAGTCTTTTGGCTTAGGAAAAAAAAAAAAAAAAA